>JARYHS010009186.1:156307639-156613980 GCA_031002005.1 Vandiemenella viatica
TTGTTGTTTATGTTATGTTGTGGCAATATCAGGGAGGTTTAGTTGACCATTTGTTTATTTTTCCGTTGTCAATTTGATGTATTTATGTTCTGTATAGCCTCAACAAGACACACACAGCAACACTCGTTTCAGATATATGGAAAGGAAACAAAACAATAGGGGTTGACTCCGACCATCCTCAGACACATAAACAAGCTGCAATAACACACATGCTCTACACACTGAACAAAATAAAACAAGTGAAACGCGTGCGGAACGAACGAACATTCAATTGCTTCTGCAGTGTTTATTTGTCAATATAAAAACGTATTTCAAATTACATTATTTCTATAAACGATCTCGGTGACACGTTTTGCAGGTTGCGATTGTTTGCTGACTTGTCTATAGCGAAATAAGGTGCTCTGACGATTGCTTAGAAATTCAACACGGATTTCGGAAGAAGAGATCGTGTGAAACACAATTGGCCCTATTTTCCCACGACATAACGAAAGTTATCGATGCAGGTTCGCAAGCTGATGCAGTTTTTTTGGATTTTCAGAAGGCTTTTGATTCTGTGCCACACAACCAACTCTTAGCGAAGATTCGAGCTTACGGTATTTCGGCTCAGATTTGCGAGTGGATACGGGATTTTCTAACTGGTCGATCACAGTATGTCGTTGTTGAAGGGAAGCCTCTTCTAAGATAAATGTTACTTCGGACGTTCCTCAAGGAAGTGTAATAGGTCCACTTCTTTTCTTAATATTTATAAACGATCTAGGTGACAACGTCAAATGCTGGTTGCGATTGTTTGCCGACGATGCGGTTATCTATAGGGAAATAAGGTGCTCCGACGATTGCTTAGAAATTCAGCGTGATTTGGATGCTATTTTCGATTGGTGCCGTAAATGGCAGCTTACACTTAATTGCAAAAAGTGCAAGGCAATGCGGATAAGTAACAAGAAGAATCAGTTTGTTCACGAGTACAAAATAAACAATTCACCTGTTGACATGGTTGATTCCGTGAAGTATCTGGGGGTGATAGTACAAGCAACATGAAATGGGACATGCACATAACTTCTGTCGTAGGCAAGGCGAATTCTAAATTACGATTCATAGGTCGTATTTTGAGGAATTGTAATGCTCAAACAAAGGAGATAGCGTATAAAACACTAGTGCGTCCGCATCTGGATTACTGTTGTGGGGTTTGGGATCCGTATCGCAAGGTTCTGATTGACTCAGTTGAGAGGGTGCAGAGGAGAGCCGCTAGATTCGTGACTTGTTGTTACAGCCCTTATGAAAGCGTCACAGAATTGATACATAGATTTGGGCTGGGTTAGTTTGGAAGGCAGACGACGTAGCTTGCGTTCGAATTTATTGGAGAATATGCGAAAAAAAAAAAAAATTTCGAGTGCAATGGAATACTTCTTCCGCCAACCTATTTAGGTCGCAAGGACCGGAGGGATAAGATTAGAGAAATAAGATGCCGTACTGATACTTATATGTATTCCTTCTTTCCTCGCACTATTCGGGATTGGAATGGGCAGGTTTAGGATTGGTGCTTAGCACCCTCTGTAACCCACAATGTTTGTGATTTGCAGAGTATGAATGTTGATGTAGATATAGATCTGGATGTTATTTCGGAATGGTATCATAAATGACAGCTCACACTTAAGTGCAAGGCAATGCAAATAAGTAACGAAAACTCTCTCTTTGTTCACGAGTACAAAGATAACACTTCAGTTGCTGACAGGGCGGATTCGCTGAAGTATCTGGACATAATAGTACAAAGCAACATGAAATGGGACTTGCACATAACTTCCGTCGTAACCAAAGCTAATTGTAGATTACGATTAATAAGGTATACTTTGAAAAGTGGTAATGCTCATACAAAGGAAATAGCGTTCAAAACACTAGTGCGTCCGGATCTGGATTACTGTTCTGGAGTTTGGGATCCGTATGGCAAGGGATTGATTGACACGTTAGAGAAAGTACAGAGGAGAGCCATTCGATTCGTGCCTGGTAGTTACAGTCCTTACGAAAGTGTCACAGAATTGATACATAGATTGGGCTGTGATTGTTTGGCAGACAGACGACGTCGTTTTCGTTTGAATTTATTGGATAATATGTGAAATTCTTTAATTTATGAGTGCAATGAAATACTTCTTCCGCCAGCCTATTTAGGTCGCAACAATAGGAGGGATAAGATTCGACAAATAAGATGCCGTACTGATGGTCTTATGTATTCTTTGTTTCGTCGTTCTGTTCGGGATTGGAATGCACGGAATTAGGATTGGTGCCTAGCACCCTCTGCCACCCACAGTATTTGTGAATTGCAGAGTATAGATGTAGATGTAGATGTAGAGTAGAACCAAGAAATCAGATCTGGCATAGGAAGTACGATTAATGAAGTCAATTACCTTTTATACCCAAAATCCGGAGTTTTTGTAAACTCCTTGGATTAGTAAGGAAATTGGTTGTGACTAGCATCAAATGAAAACAGATGGACGTATTGGTATCGCCTATTGAGTTTGTCGTATGGGGACTGGAGGGAGTGGTCCCGTGACTCGCGCTCTGGATGTCGTTGACTCGTGGCTGTCGTGGTATTTGCTCGCAGAGCCGCCTTATAAGGACAGGGTGGGCGGCGGCGCCTGGTGGGCGGCAACCAAGCACAGAGCAAGGTCATGCAGGGGCCGCCACAGGCAAGGCGCCCACAACTACAATAGGCTATTAGACAGTATTAAACAAAAATATTATCAATTGAACTCATTCTCGTAGATTAATGCTTCAGGAAGCTATTTTTTCAATTTTTAAAAAGAAAAGTGGATTATTTTTAATAAAAGCGAAACTAAAATTATACTTTTCTTACCTCTGGACATGTGACAGAAAACGCTCTAGAATTGGTGGTTACTTGTGTGACGTCACACGTCTGTAATCATTGCGGCTGGGAATGGAGCGTTTCCTATTATCGAAGGTTTCAACTATTTTTATTGTTTGTTGCTGGTCATTTCTTGTTATTAATGAAATTTCATTTTGAATACAAAATCGAGAACAATTTCTAAAAGCCTACAGCGGAAAATATCGAAAATAGACGCCATATTTCTGGGAATAGCTATAGAAAAAACCCATGACTTTTATTCTGCTGAGCTTAAAAATGCAACAGCTTCAATTTGAGACACATTTATATTTAAATTGAAAGTTAGAGATTGATTGCTTTGCGTTAGCAAACCATATGTCGAAAAATTCTGTACGTGAAATTTGTGCAGTCATGCTGAAAATAAAGAAAAGTTGTATGGGTGTCGCAAATATGCGCAAACAAAAGAAGCTATTACTTGTAGCTAACAAGCAGCTCTTTCAAATAAATATAGTAAGAGATCGGTATAATGTGGTATAATGAACTAAAACTCAATATGAAATGGCTCAATAGTTTTTTTTTAATAAAAAATAATCTCACTCTGTTTTAATGATGCTAATGTATCACGGAAAAATCATGCGTAAATTTACCTTGAGGCTCGCCAAAAGCAATATCAACACACAAATCACTACTAACACGCAGAAACACAGCGTAATCATCGACCAAGATCAGTGGAAATGGCGCAGCCGACTGGAGCGCTTGATCGGTGGATCCACAGGAAGCTCATTGTTCAAACTATTTTTTCTATTGTTAGGCGTGAATTCGTAGAAAATAAACCTTTGTTCCAACTAATATGGTTTGAATATAAATAACTATTTTGCCTGCGTAGACTATTATCAAAACTGACTTTTGTCCCTCTAGATTTAGAAAATATCACACTGTGCGGCGTCCTCCCGGATGCGAGGCCAGAGCGTTAACCGCTCACTTACCACGCTCGGAACAACTGGATGTTGTGGGCCATTTTTCTTAATTGCAGATTAAGGCTTATAGATATATTATATTTTTCTGTCAATAAAACTGAATTTTTTTTGGTTATTCATTTACCTACCTCGTTTCACTTCATCTCACACGAAGAACACGGTTTCTACTAACATAAAGAGAAGCAATTAAGAAGTAGTGTCGGGGTAGCTGCGTGATTGAAGAGTGGTAATGGAATTCAGAACGTCAAACGTTCGAACCTTGTTTGGGATGATATTTTTTCGTGCATTTTTTTCGTTTTTGTTTGCTGTTTTATGCACTACCACGTTTTTATTTGAAGAATTCGTAATAGTTGCCTAGCGTCATACAAGCGTTTGAAACAAATTGCTGCAATACATGAAAACTTTTAATTTTTAAACTTAACAGAGAGAGAATATCATGCAAAAAATACAGGTGCACGGCGGTGAATAATGGAATTTATTTTAGAAGTGACATCACTTGTAGAAATTTCATGCTAATCTTGCAACAGTTCCGGAACGCTTTGTGTCCTTTTCGTTGGAATTTTTACATGACGATACCTTCCTGACATAAATGCGTCTATTAGGCGGTATTTACTTTTAATGTGCAAGTAATTTTTTTAAACCTGTTTTTCGGTGTGCAAGTAACGTCCAGTTTCCTTTTTGAAATCTTTTTTGTTTCAAATGGTTGTAATTCGCTTGCTATCCAAAAAGCTGTGAAGCCTTCAGAAAAAAGATTTTGATGCTTTTATTTTTTGTACTTTAACGATTAATATCAATTATATGTTTAAGGGGCATTAAGGACAAATTATCATTTCAGCAAAAAAGAAGTTTCTTTAAGTAAAAGAAGAAAAAATATATAAAAAATAATTTTCTGACAAACTCTTCAAAAATAATCTATCCCTAATAATATCGTTGAACATGATTGAAACAATTAGAAATAGGAACTAATAAATTATTTAAATAAAAACTAACGACTGTAAAAATTAACGATATCAAAATAACTCCTACTACTACTAGGCTACTACAATTACTTTAGGTCAGTTATCATCAAAGATTACTCCGGTACAACGATTTGTTTTAAGGAACAATGAACTCTTACTTGTCTATACAAAATTTTAATGAAATACTACAAAGAACTGTGCAATTTTTACGCTACAATAAATACAGAAATTATTAAATAATAAAACAAAACATAATAAAATATCAATCTAATCATGTCTTCTGTCGTCAAATAAGAGTATGCACGGTTTGCAAGTCGTCTGGATTGGTCAAATTGTTAATTTTCTTCTCCCCAGACATCGAAAACTGAAAAAAGGGAAGAAACAATGTTCACTACCACGGAAGTGCGCAAGTATCAATTTGGTACCAATGGTGTTTACCAGTGGATACATGAAGAAAATTTGATATACTCGAGAATATGTTACTTACCAAAAAGGATTGGGTCGAAAAGTAGTTGTAATCTTGAACTAGCGAAAATCAGCCTAACTGGCGCAAGTATGAATTTGATACAAACAAGTTTCTGCAGAGTAAACAAAACACCGGCGGAGTCAGGAACATCACTGGGGGAAGCCCCATTCACTGTCTCACGTGATCAGAGTAATGATACTCTCGCCGTTCGCTGGGTTAATCACTGCCAGTTGTTATCTGCTGAGTAACAGGAAACAGAAGTCGTCCTTGAAAGCGACTTTGTTTGTCACGGGCAACTCAACGTACACTCGCAATTACCCAGCGGACCTGTAAGGCTAAAAAAGGTAACACTGATGGTAATATTGCCTAACGTGCTCGTGCGAGGGTCACCTTCAACTTGACGAGCTCAGAGCAGAGAGGGCATAGCGCCACTGCGGGAGTGCGGTCCCCTCTGTTAAGACGACTCTGACAAAAACTGGCTTAAACATTGCTCGACCGTACTACAGGTATATCTCGTTTACCTTCAACCGACACACACTATGGCAGTAGTAGACATTGTTGTCGTTATGAAGTTTCCTTTCGGCAGGCTCTCATTTCTCTGCACTTTGCGATTTAAGTTTCGTTCATAGTACTTACATATGGTTTGCTGGGAGCGTAGAGATTTATTGCCAAGGTATTTTTGTTTGCGGAGTGGTCACAGAAGCTCTATATGTTCCCTCTAACCCAGCGGTTCCAAATTTATGAGAGTAAGCTGAAAAACCAGTCTCGCATCGGTAAGTCGTCACAGACGGAAGCAGAACCATGACAGCCAGCTCACGGCGCGGTTACAACTCTTTTCAACGAACATTTTGTTTAATTTTCGGACGGAACACGGAACCCTTGTGACCCGGACCACCATTTGGGAACCATTGTTCTAGCCTATATTCACATTACTGTGCTGAAAAACACGGAAACTTCAATACCTTATTATCTCAGGAAATATGAAGTCTTTCAGCCTATATCTATTATCCAGTATCCTACTACCCAGCCTTTATCTATTATCCAGTATCCTATTACCCAGCTTTATTTATTATCCAGTATTTCATTGAAGAATTCGTTACAAATACGTTTGCTTATTTATATTTACATAAAGTTGCAATAATGTTTAATGTATACTGTCTTCACCACACATCCGTTATTTGCTACTGAATCTCATGCTGCTTCAATCAAGATAAATAAGTATTAGATCAGAAACTTTAATGGCACTTATAGAACTAAATATTATCCCCGTTGGGTATTGAAAACTTATTTCTGCAACAAAAATGAATCGGAAAATACGATATTATACGTTCGTTAAAGTAAAATGTTGCTCCACATGTGATCATACAGTAGGCGTTTTCCATTGGAAGACTTTCCGATTCTCAACCTCCCGTGAAACCTTGTGTAATGTGCTATACAACTCTATTACGAATCATAGACAGCATTATTGAGTGTAACGCTGACTGTAGATTGCTGCCAGGAGTATATTTAAAGTGAAGTGTTTTATATGTTGAGTGCGAGTGGCAGGGCCGGCGCTAGGATTTTGGGGCCCGGGGTAACCAGTTGTGGGCCCTTGGCGAATTCATCGGTTAGGGCCCTCCCTCAGACCAAATGGGCCACTTTTTTTTAGCTCTACAACTTGTCGAATGGGGGGCCCCTACAACCGGTGATCGGGCCCCCCATCAGCAGGGCGGGCCCGGGTACATTTGACCCGCTTACCCCTCCCTAACGCCGGCCTTGGCGAGTGGGATGAAACTAGAAGAAGAGTGGAATGCCTTACATGGTACGCAATGTGAAGACACTTGAAATTAAACCCAGTCCTTTCTTTGCACTTATTGGAAATTCTGGCGAACACTGGTTCAGGATTAGAATATAGTGGACATATGAACTTAAGACACAATATCATTCAAAAAATCCTTTGCTAGCATTTACTATGCTCATCAACAAGCGCCATGTTCTATTTTTGATAAAAATTAGTCCCTCATAAATGTATTAGAAAATTATGTTTTTTATTTCACGGAACTATATGAAAGTGTCAAAGTCAAACCTTACGCAACCGTATGTAGCTATACTACTTAATATTACGATATAAAAATTTCTTGCGTATGCTTGCCGCTTTGAGTACAGGGCGCAAGTGAATTTCAGGATTAGAATATATTGGACATTCGATGGACTGATTTTTATTAAACATTGAACTTAGCAAGTTCTTTACTTGGATCGATATTATGACTTAAGTTCGAATGTGCACTATATTTTACTCCTTAACTTAACTTACACCCTGTAGTCAAAGCGGCAAGGATACGAAATAAATTTCTATGTCGTAATATTAAGTAGGATAGGTACCAACGATTGCACAAGGTTTCACTTTAACACTTTGATATAGGGCCGTTAAAGAGTAAATATTCTCCCATAGATGTTTTCTTATATATATATATATATATATATATATATATATATATATATATATTATTTTGACTGGAGGCGGGGATCGTTTATTGATAACAAACGTTATCTTATCTGTTTCCTAAAATTAATGCCTTGTCGCAAAGAATATCGTGTTAGTAGTAGCCTGTCAACATTTCTTTGACGGTATCATCACCGATTTAACATTACAAATCTCAGAAATCGAAGCCGTGGGCACTACTAACAATATTCATTTTCTACTTATGGCTTTACGCCTCTTAGACGTCGAGGTACTTAGAGGCGGGAAAAGACTGGAGGCAAGGAACTGGAAGGATCTTTTGAAGGAAACATTCCGCATTCACCTGGAGTAATTTGCGGAATCCATGGGGAACCCAAATCTGGATGCCCAAACGGCGATTCGAACCGGCGTCCTCCCGAATGCGAGGTCAGAGCGTTAACCACTCACCCACCACGCTCGGTAACTAATAAAGTATTATGATTAACTTATCAACCACACTCTACGGTTATTTTGAAGGGTGGTGGTGTATTAGCAGACTGGATGAATTATATTCAAATCCTGAAGAATTCTTAAGACGACAACACTTCAAATACAGTATGCTGACGTCCATGGTTGTAATATCACGGTGTATAAGGCGCCCAGAGGCTGATACTGCCCATGGCAATGTAGTGCCGACTACTGACGTTTTTATGAGAGCCGTCTCCGGCCAGTGACGAATCTACGATTTTTCCGAGCCGAAGAAAGACTTGGGATTGCGTACTTCTGCTTCGACATGAATAATCCCGCCACCTGGAAGTTGCGCCTGGAACTATTGCCCTGGTTACCCCCATGGAGGAATATTCCTTCCTCCATGGTTGCCCCTCACTTCCTCCCCCCCCCCTACCCCCATGGCTTCCACTCATGGAGGAAGGAATATTCCTCCATGCTTCCACCATGGAGGAAGGAATTATATGGAGGAGATTATATGGAGGAGAAGTGACGTTAAATCGGTGAAGCAAGCACTAAACTCTCCCGCATGGTGGCAGCACCGGCAGCGACCATATGGCGCTTCCCAACAATTAAGGTGTTCACATTGTGGTAGATGCAGTGATTATTTCATTTAGTATTGTGTATAAGTGTTTAAAAATGCCAGCTTGTGTTGCGTACGGTTGCACAAATAGGCAGACAGGAAAGAACCTGGAATAATCATTTCATAAGTAAGTTGAATTGTAATTATCGTTGTTGAAGTGAGCGGTAGACACCGTAAAGTTTGCAGCACGTCTATAAATATTTAGTCATAGCTCTCAATGGGATGACTTTGTTCTCAAATTTTTCTTGGTGTAGTGTAGAAAATCAGCAAACCTTGCTATTTTGCACATAATAGACTAGCATTATTTTTTAATGAGTGTTTAAAATGAGATTTAAAGGGGCGTGTTTTACTTCGCGATTCAGTGAATTTACTATTACGATTTCTTTCGTCACGTTGCTGATTATACTGACAATGGATGATGAAATTAACTGTTATGTGAGAAGCTGTGAGTTTTATTAATTTTTAAATAGGCCATTGACTTAGGTTATTTTTAAAGCTTCATATAAGACTTGTTTCTGTTTGTAAATACGTCTATACCTATTTTTACCGATTTTGAAATCTTTCTCATCTATTTATGTCGAAACAGGTTCATGCAGAAATAAAAATGGGCTTCATAAATAAAGAAGTTATTGGCCTTTGAACAAAATCAATTTGGGGAATGTGTTTCTAATTTAGTCTCTTTTTTTTGTACAACATTCTCTCCCCCCCCCCCCCCACCCCCGTACCCGTATCTAAATCTAACTGAGAGATAATTTTTTTACAATTGTCCTAATAAGTAGGGCTGTGAAATTAGACAACACATCTTGATCAAGAGAATGTTCATTAAGGTGACTGAATAAACATTTTATTTCTGGTACCAGCCTACAAAATGTCTGGGTTGCTCATTCCTAGAGTGGGTCCTCTTACTTTTTTTCTGGTCTAGGACACATTTCAGACTAACCACAAGTGGTAGTAATAAAACTGAAATATCCATTTTGCATGTCAACCATGTAATCATTGTGGCTTTGACAGAATTAATTTTTGGTCCAGCTGCATCCAAACCTAAACCCCTCAATTTGGATGTTGTATATCCCCCAAACTAAGCAAGATATCGAAAACATTTATTCCTTATTATCGAGTTTTTTCGTCGTGTTACATAAGAATCCATCATTAAATTTGACTTTTGCGAAATTTTTCTTCTGCATTTCAACTCAAGACACCTCACTTTTGAGACAGTATATCTCGAGAACTAGGTGAAATATCGAAAAATTTTACTTTTTATTTTTTATTTGTCTCGTCTTTTTAAATAAAAATTCATCATAAAATTTGACTTTGAATAATTTTTTCTTCTGAATTTCAACCAAAACCATTTCACATTTGAGACAGAATATCTCGAAAACTAAGCAGGATATCAAAAAATTTTATTCTTTATTTTTTATTTGTCTCATCGAGTTACATAATAATCCATCACCAGATTGCGGCGTCACGTTTATCCTAGAGTCCCCTTGAGGTGTTTGTACATATTCCCCGTGTTTGTTGGGAAGCGGTCAAGCCCCCGCCACTCCGGCCATGCCCCCCCACTCCTCCGCCGGCCTGCTTCACTCCCATGCGTGGTAAAGGTCTCTTGCGTCGTCTCCATATTATTCCTTCCTCCATGGTCCATCCCTGGCCTAAGGGATAGCGAGGAACCAAAGATCTTGATGGCAGTATTGGGAATGGAGACTGGGTCTTCCCACATGACAAACCCGAGCGTTACCGCTCAACTACCCGGCCTGATCCCTATAGCACCTAGGTTTTTATTTTACATTTTTTAAATCTCAGGCTGTATATGACGGTCAATTAACTACAAAAAGTGACTGCTTTTTTCAGATGCTGTTCACACTGCGTACCCTGATTGCTCACGGCTGCTTAGCGACTTTCTCTCAGATAACGAAGAGCAGTGCCTCGAAAGCTGTGGGGAAAGCTCTCGTCATTTTGCGGTCGATTAAGATATCTTTCACTTCAGTTAAAGAGATCGTTCTGCAGTAATGTGAAGAACTGTTCCGGATTTCTCGTCTGTTGAGGATCCCTGGATTACAGTTTTGTCTTGTGGGTACAACAAATGATTAGCTATATAGGTTATGACTAGTTACTCTAAAGGTATAAGAACAAGAAATGCTATTCTTCTACGTAGCTCTTCGTAGAACATTACGTATTTGCACAGAAAGAAGATGGACATAAAATTCATCAAATTGTTAATAAATATTTATGAGAGAAGCGACTCAAACATTATACAAAATTCTAAATGAAAATTCGTAAACACAGCCAAATATTGCGGACGTTAGGTTCTACGGCAATTGGGAGGAAGTGATCATTCTACTGAGAAAACATACAAAGCCAACAAAGGAGGAGTTTAAATGGGGCAATATTAAAGGATTTTACGAAATACCAAAGCTGACAGCTTGGAAATACGCAAATAGCTCACTGTTTACTATTGCGGTGTTTGGGACTTACCTTCAATCAAAGACAGTGAGCACTTCAAGACAAGTGCAGTCGTAATCTTGCCACAAGATTTGACAGGTGTGATTGGTTGGTCGAGGAGCTACATGATTAAAAATAGTTAAAGCAAATTACTACGGAACTTAAAGCCAAAACACAATTAACCACATTGATAGCGTAGTCTAATCGAATACTGCTCTCCCAGACTTGTGCAGCATGCAAAGTCAGGGCAAACGAAATCAGGAAACAGGGCATACATACACCAATGAGACAAAACATTGTAACCATCTTCTTAACAGTGTGTTGGTCCACCTTTGGAACGCAATGCAGCAGCGATTCGGCATGTCATGGATTCGACAAGTCCTTGGTAGTTATTCGGAGGTATCTGACATTGGCCTATTATACCGAAAGAAGTTTTAAAACCGTACGTATGCAGCACTGCACTTTATTGAAGTGAAGTTTGGATTTCAGGAACACCAGAAAGAAAGAAGAGAGACTAGTTGATTTATTAATGTATAGTCGAACAAATATTAGAATATGTGAAGAAGATAACTGAAAACGTAGGTTGTGATAGGGATGATGATATGAATACATTAGTATGACAGATAGAGAACTGAATGCAACTAATCCAAAAAAAAAATTAATAATAGTTAATTGGACGCTTAAATCATCAAACCAAACCAATAGACATTGAATCCACTTTGCAGGTTGATTACATTAATTTGACGACAGGTGTTGTGTAATGTGATACAACTCTGAGCTGTAGCGTATCGTTCCACTGATCATACTGTTGGCTGCTGCTATCAGTGCTGTCAGCTGTGACGTAGGCGCTAAGATGCAGAGTCACGCGAGCAAACATTACGTCTCCTGCAAACGTCAAGAATGAGTTGAGGTTCTTCAGTCGTAGAACACGTGTCAGATCTGCAAAGCAACACCGAAAGAGCGTATCCCCTGTCTTCGGTTCAGCCATTTCCATTGAAATTTGGTTATTTTCAGGAAGAAATCGCGAATTTTGTTTTGGAACAAAGCGTTGGTTAGCGTCAGATATTTGGTTCTGCGATTCTAACATGCTTGCTATAGAACTCGCAGACATGTAAATAAAGTTAATTTATGTTTGCTTAAACATTCCCTATCATGCAACAGAATTGTGAGTAGATGAGTTTTGACTGCCTCAGTGACTGTTCTTCCTTTTACTTGTGTATGTAAACAGAATTGTTGTCGACTCTTCCAACGTTTCCAGGTCCTCCCGGTTGCACGTATAACTTAGTATCAGAGTGTTTCTATCTTTGAGGGTCTGATTCTATGTATGGGGGGCAGATAGACCAAAATAGAATATTCAAACATTCGATGTAAATGCAGCGGTGGGCAGAATTCCAGCAGCTTGCATCTGGTCTCAATTAAAAGCTCCTTACACACAATTCAAAACTTGTTAACGTCTAAAGATAAGGTCATAGAGCATGTGCTAACTTTCGGAAATCACGTGCTTGGCCAGTCACAGAAGCTAGCGAAATCCGCATTGGCGATCCAGCTTTCGGTTTTCCGTGATTTCCCGAAATCACTCCAGGCTGTAGCCCGAATGATTCCTTCAAAAGGCCATGGCCAAATTCCTTCCCATTGCTGGCCCCGCATCCTTTCCTTGTTATAATGACATTAACGTCGTCAAACCGCAAAGATCGATCTAAAAAAAAAAAAAAAAAAAAAAAAAAAAGATCCAAGTTTTGCGACAGAATGTAGCTATCTCTGTCATGTAAAAAACAGAAAAAATATACAAAACGACAAAATGGTTGGTTTATGTTATGAAAATAACCTTTTGTATTAAAATCGGTACCTGATCCGACCACCAGTTTTCGAAGTATTCTCACTCTGTGGCTTAAGAAATTTAAAATTTTGCACAAAAAGTATGGTATACTCATTAATACTGCAGCGTGGCAAAAACTTGTGATGTTAACTGCAAAAAAAAAAAAAAAAAAAAAAAATATATAGTCACTGACCGAATTTTAGTCTCTTCAAATATCCCATTACTGTAAAGGTTTGCTGTTTCCTTCGTATACTGTTAACTGTTGATTTATACAAACACTCCAAAGTGAACTGTATTTATTAGAATGAATATTTAAATCATAGGGGTATTTATTGAACCGCAGCATCAGGGCGTGGTATGAATATTGCACAATTAATTTGAATCAATTTAAAAAAGTCGTAAGAGGGTAAAGAATCCAGTCTCACAATGAAATAATTCAATAGTCAGTTTCCACTTTTTTCTTTCTGGGTTAACTAGGCTGACCTAATCTAATACGAATAATTTTTTGATGTTGCGGAAAATATTCTGGTAGCTATATAAGTTTGTATTAAAAGCGTGACCTTTAAATGTTATTTGGTATTGTGCCGAGCATTTGTCTTAAACTAAATTACTCTTTCTGCTGTTATAGCTACTTTATTACTACTTTCTGTGTTGGAGCAACTGTATTTCATGTGTTACAGGTGTATAATTTGTAGCATGTACATTTCATATAAAATTTAAGGCATTAATAAATCCTACATTACGTTCGGGATGTATTTTTGCATGTTTCCTGTTGATGGTACTAAACGCTCAATGACCTTTGCACGATACCTAGTTAATGTCAAACGTTTAGGATTGTTTTTATTGGCGAACACTAGGCGCCCTTATAAGTTAAACTACCTGCAATTCAGTCTAAATTTTATCCATAAGAAAGGCGGCGATCCGGCTAATGTGATAGAGATAGACCATACTGAAATAATATCAGTGTCTTCATTTCGTTGGGAGTTGTATTTTTTCAATGCTAAGGTAATCAAAGATGGCCTAATCTAGGCAGTATGGTGAGTGTGCATGTCTATCTGTAACCATGTTTTGTGTCGTGTCGTTTGTAAAACGTGTAGTTTTTGTGGTGGAGATTAGGTTGGTGCCTACCTCAACATTTGCATTGGTGACAATGGAAAACTGAGCAAAAACCACAGAGAGCATTTGAACCCAGAACGTTCATAACATTAATATGTCCCGTCATCTCACTAATATGCTGTGCCAAAACAAACTGAAGGTAATGTCATTGTCTGCTTTACTTATGTCAGTATCCAATTTCAAAAGCAGAATTTTTGGCAAACCTCAGTAATGGAAGAATTAAACATTTTAAAATTTTAAAGCTTTAGTTCAGCATCTAAATGATGACATTGCTCTACGTTACACCAGTTTATGAAATGTTACGAAACAACAACAGGTGAGTAGTTAGTTACCTGTACAGAGGGGAGTTCGCGTTGGGACTCAACTGGTTCCACTTTCCCACGAAACGTAGGGGCAGCCCCTCGTGGCAACACAACAACCGTCAACTGGACGAGCCAGATATACGTTGTACAGCTTATTTGAATTTTACTACCACCATATTACTAAAGGTCACTGCGATTCAGTTACGCCCGTGGTAGAGGATAAGATGCACTATACCTAAGGAGCGGATCGGTTGACGAGGTTAGAGGCTTATGTTCTCAAGCAGAGATGTTTTCTTCTGTCAAAAGTCTCTAGACTGAGTTGATGCAATCCTTTTTTTTTTTTTAACTGCTTAACGTCTATTAACAACGAGGTCTTTAGAACGGGAAAGGATGGGAGGCAAGGAATGGAAAGGAATTCGGCCATAGGCTTTTGAAGGAAGCATCCCAGCATTTGCCTGGAGTGATTTGGGAAACCATGGAAAACCCAAATCTAGATGCCCGGACGGGGATTCGAACCGCCGTCCTCCCGAATGCGGATGCAATCCTACATTTCTTCCTATGTTAGCGCTAACCTGTTAATCTCAACGTACCCGTTCCAATTCATGTCTTCAATTATCTGCTTCATATATTCTAATCTCTTTCTTCCTCTACAGTTCTTGCCTTCTTAACCAGTCCCGCATGTATTTAAATATGACTCACCATACTGTCTGTATTTTCTGTAAAACGCTTCCACAAACTTCTTTCCTCTCTCCGAAACACTTTCATTTGGTTCTTTATCCGTCCACTTAATTTTCAGCGCCGCATTTTAAATGTTTCAATTTTCTTTCTTTCTGGTATTCCTAAAGACCATGCTTCGTTACCATAAAGTGCTGTGCTGCACACAAAGAGTTTTAAAAAGTTCTTTCTTTTTCCTAGATCTGTACTTGGAACTAAAAAGATTATCTATTTCGAGAAGGGTCTTTTCGCTTGTGCTATTCTGCTTTTAACATCATTCCTGCTTCAGCCATTAGGTGTAATTTTACATCCTAAATAAGGGAACTCACTTCTCCTATTACCTTAATAACAATACGTACGATTTAACAAATTATATTTTGATTTAGTCCTAAAAGATGTACGAGGTGTGTTAAAAAAATAACGGTAATTTCCTTTTTTTTTTGGAAAGACTTTCATATATTCGTCTACATCGATGTTATCCCCCTTTAAAATAATCTCCATTAGATATTATACACTTATGCCAGAGCTTGTTCCAGTACCTAAAACACTTTTGGAACTCGATCTTTGGGATAGCTTTGAGCTCTTTCAGCGATGGACTTTTAATTTCATCTATGCTTGTAAAACGACGGCCCTTAAAGGTTCTCTTTATTTTTGGGAACAATGCTGGCGAATATGGAGGCCGAGGCATCATTACAGTGTTATTTTTTGCCAAAAATTCACGAACAAGAAACGATATATGAGCAGGTGCATTATCGTGTTGTAAAAGCCATAAAAAATTTTTGCCACAAATCCGGGCGTTTTCTTAGGACTGCTTCACGCAAACGGCGTTGAACTTGAAGGTGGTATCGCTTATTGATCTTTTGACTTTGTGGCAAGAACTTTACACAAATGAAAAATCGCCGACTGTATCTAAACACGTGTTATCCGTTTAACAGATGACAAGAGACTAAACATCCAATATATCTCAGAATATCAAGGCATGTTTGCCAACACAAAAACAAAAAAATCGTGCAATTCGAACTAATATAACCAGCGGAATTTAAAAATTCCCGTTACTTTTTGATCAGACCTCGTAATCCTTATGTCCGATGTGCACTTTTGTACGTACTCAGCGATGCGTCAGCTTTGTTTTTACAACGCAGTCTCGGCGTTGAGACATTTCCATAAAGAACATGCACTTAAGCGAAAACCTTAGCTCTACTTCTTGAATAGTGAAACAATAGCGCAAATTTAGCATTAGTATGATTCAACCCATGGGTAAGATATTTTAGACGAATTTATTGATGCAGTTAGGTGAAAAGGCATCAATATGAAATTGTGTGGAATGCGGTGAAAGAGAAGCCCATACAAAATAGAATAAACTTACTTAGTTGTGTCCTGAACTATAAGTTTCTCAACACAGTATTGAGCTAAAACAAATAGTAAAAAAAAAAAAAAAAAGTTCTATACTCTAGTGACATGGGCACATGAAGAGGATGAATAAAGAAAGAGTGAGAACGCAAATTTTAATCTGAAACTGGAAAGAGGTTAATTATAATGGCAGTGTTGTTAATCCGTTTTCTAGATTTTTCTGTAATCGTAGCTGACAATCATGACGGTATTTCGTTAATTCTGGTTTCTTTTATTATTCATTATTAGAGCTCCGTTCTTTCTGAGTGACAATCGATAACCAGTTCAACACCTTTGCCAGGAATATTTGTCTGTTAGATGGTCATCTGCAATTCAGATATACACCGATGGGTAGGTTGTGCATTCTACTGTCCCGAGATACGAGACGCTCAAAGGTTCCGTCTTCCAGGACACCTACCAATCTACTCGGCGAAAGCTATTGCCATCAATCAGGCTCTTATATACGCAAGAAGATTCTTACGGCGAAGTATACTAATACTCACTGATTCACTCAGTGTCCTTTGCTCATTATCCATACCCGTTACACTCCAGCGAACTAATACATACCACATCAGTATGATCCAGCAGACTGTAGAACTTAATCAACGCGGTTCCACTCATAATCGAAACCCCTACTTATTCGATCATTTGTCCATCCACCCTCATAACTTTTGAAATAGATTTTCCATTTTATTTCACGATTTTTGGAAGCTTTTGGCTAAAAATCATTTAAAAATTCCGTTCACTACCCTATTTATTTCCGAGTTTTATCGTAGAACTGTAGTTCTTGAGAAGAGATAGGCTCCATATGGAACACGAGTCTTGTAGAACGATGATGTAAACATAGTCGTCCCTGTCTAGACTGCTAAAATATTCACCCTCGTCCCTTGCTATACAAACACATCATAATCTGCCAATCCACACTATGCTGGTTAACCGACCACCAACTCGACTTATATTGAAGAATCCCATTTGAGGCAGGGAGACGCGTCAGGCTCAACAACATTCTAAATAAAACTGCATGGAAGGAAAAATGGACTTAAAACGCTTTCAAATTACTATTTCCTGAGGATCCCATCCAATCTCAGCCTGGAATGCAGTTTCAAAAAAAAAAAAAAAAAAAAAGATGGCAGCTAATTTGCATAAGACTTGGGTGTGAAAGGTATAGCAAAACGTTCTGCAAATGGGATATAAGACTGCGGAGTTCCTGAGCAAACCATCGACCACATTGTATAAGAAAACCCTTTAACACGTTTTGAAGACAAATGTATAGTTTGTACGAGCTAGTCCAGCAGCTGTCACAGGCTAGCCAATCTTGCACAAATTCTATATTATAATTTTATGATAATAAATGTTAGCTATAGTCGTATTTTTGTTTGTTTATTGTGTTGTATTAACATTAAAAAGCCAGCTGAATGTCATAATATGTATATATAAAAAATTGAGGGTTTTACCTTTGTTTTGTCATGAGAACGAAATAGTGCAAGAAAGTTTGTTTGAGGTAGTCTTTTGTTCTTTGCATGTTGAAGCCTAATTAAATAACTTCTAGTATATTTAGAAACGACTTAATAAAGAGTTTATCCCTTAATCTTTCCTTTTAGACTTGCGTGACATTCTGTATTAGAGTACGTGTGCATGCAGAAAATGTTAAAAGTAGACCGCCATTTGCAGCTCAAACTGCAGAACGTGTGTGTCTTGCATAAGCGAGTTTAAAATAACCGATTTCACATTTTGAGAGACTGGTATTAGATATCAAAATGCATAGTAAATCGTTGGAAAAGATAAGAATAACTGCAGAAATAATACCAATATTATTCTGAAGCTAGAAATCCTATTAACACCGTCAGCGAGTTCCAATTACTTGACGCTCGAGTACATTTTCTGTCATTACCATTTTCGAATATGTTTTTTGCCCGTCGTAAGTTGTTTGTATTGTGTAAAAAAATATGTAAAGAGAAAATACGAATAAATACTTTGATGGAATTGATTGCAGTTTGCTGCGAGATCATTAGTTTTATCATATCGTCATTATCAGCCATTTCAACCAGGTAATAATGCGGTCTCTTAGAATCTTGATACAACTTGAACAGCCTTCGCCATGTAGAACGGTCTTTGGCGATTCCTACCAGCAAACTCAAAGAGCCCTGCGTATGTTGCACTTGATGTCTACAACATTAGTTAAAACCCATAGGTGTAAATATTTGGTACTAGGATTTTACTACTATGATTGAAATAAATTAAATAAGAGATATATGTAAGTCATTGTGCACCAAATGTTATTTTTTTATTTTTTTTTTGCTCTCGTCAGTCTTTAGACTGGTTTGATGAAATCCTCCATCCCTTCCTATCCTGTGCTAACCTCTTCATTTCTACATACCCCTTACAATCCACGTCCTCAATTATCTGCTTCATATATTCTAATCTCTGTCTACCTCTGCAGTTCTTACCTTCAACTGTTCCCTCCACTAACAAATTAACCAATCCAGCATGTCTCAAAATATGACCTACCAGCCTGTCTCTTCTTCCTGTAAGCTTCTTCCATAAACTTCTTTTCTCACCCATCATTTCTAAAACTCGTTCATTTCTTATTTTGTCTGTCCACCTAATTTTCAGCATTCTTCTGTAGCACCACATTTCAAATGCTTCAAGTTTCTTTCTTTCCGGTATTCCTAAAGTCCATGTTTCGCTACCGTAAAGTGCTATGCTCCACACATAGAGTTTTAAGAAGTTCTTTCTAATTCCTAGATCAATATTTGAAACTAAAAGGTTTCTCTTTTTCATGAAGGCTCTTTTTGCTAGTGCTATTCTGCTTTTAACATCATTCCTGCTTCGGCCATCGGTTGTAATTTTGCTTCCCAAGTAACAGAACTCACTCACTTCTCCTATTGCATCAGATCCTATTTTTATATTTAATCTGCTAGTATTGGTGTCATTTCTGCTACATTTCATCACTTTTGTTTTACTTTGATTTATATTCAGTCCAAAATCTTCCTTCAGTATTTTGTTCATGCCATTCAATAACTTCTCAATATCCTCAGCACTCTCTGCTAATAAGACAATGTCGTCAGCAAATCGTAGCATACTGATTTTTTCTCCCTGAAAACTTATGCCACATGGAAATTTTTCTTTGACTTTCTTCATTGCTTCTTCTACATACAAGTTGAATATTAACGGGGATAGACTACAACCTTGTCTCACACCCTTTTTAACTGATGCATGTCTCTCGTGATTCTCTACTTTTATCACAGCCACTTGATTCTTATATAGTTTATAGAGGATTCTCAATACTTTAGACCTGACTTCTTTAGAATTTTGAACATCTTGTCCCACCTAACATTATCAAAAGCTTTTTCTAAATCAACAAATGCCATAAAAGTATCTTTGTTTTTCTTGATCCGCCCTTCAAGTATTAATCTTAAAGACAGAATTGCTTCCCTTGTACCGCGATTTTTCCTAAACCCAAACTGATCTTCACCTACTATCTCTTCTACTACCCTTTCCATCCTTCTGTATACTATTCTGGTCAGCAATTTTGAAGCATGTGATGTGAGACTAATTGAGCGATAATTCTCACATTTGTCAGCTTGTGCTTTCTTTGGAAGTGTGAAGATGATATTTTTATTAAAATCAGTTGGAATTTCTCCTGTTTCATAACTTTTTGATATCAGCTTGAATAATCTTTCCATTCCTTCCTGTCCTAGATATTTAAGAAGTTCTGCAGGGATCTCATCAATTCCAACTGCCTTATTTGCTTTCAAGTCATTCAGAGCTTTATTAAATTCTGTGATCAAAACAGGATCTCCTAAGTCATCCATGTCGACATCGCCTTCCTTTTCCAATACACTATTGCTCAAGTCGTCCCCAACATACAGTTTCTCAATGTATTCCTTCCATCTGTTAGCTCTATCTTCTGACCTTAAAAGAGGTTTCCCATCGGCAGCTTTAATGTTCATACCTCTTTTCTTCATTTCTCCAAAATTCTGTTTGATCTTTCTATATGCAACATCTACTTTTCCTGCAACCATTTCCTTTTCTACTTCTTCACACTTTTCTTGTAGCCATTTTTCTTTTGCTATTTTGCATTTCCTATTTATTTGATTTCTAAATTGCCTGTACTGCTCTTTTCCTGCTTCATCCTGAGCATTTTTGTACCTTCTCCTCTGATCGATCAGCTGCAAAATTTCTTCTGTGATCCAAGGTTTTCGGGCAGCTTGTTCCCTAAAGCCTAAGGTTTCTTTGCCAGCTTTCATTATTTCGGTCTTTAATGCATTCCATTCGTCCTCGGTTGAGCTCCTTTTACAGTTAATTCTTAGACCTAAGTCTACCATTTCTGCAAATTTTTCTCTTGTGCTACATTGTTTCAGTTTATTCACTTCCAGTCTGTTCTGCTTATGCTGCTTCCTTATTCGCTTGAATTTCAGACTGCACTTCATTACTATCAAATTATGGTCCGAGTCTATGTCTGCTCCTGGGTATGCTTTACAGTCTAGAACTTGATTCCTGAATCTCTGTTTGACCATGATATAATCTAGCTGATATCTGCCTGTATCCCCAGGACGTTTCCAGGTGTATATTCTTCTTGCATGGTTCTTAAACAGTGTGTTCGTCACTACTAGCTTATATCTTTCACAAAATTCTAGCAACCTGCTTCCTCGCTCATTTCTTTCTCCTAGACCAAAACTTCCTACAGTATTCCCCTCTTTTCCTTCTCCCACTATTGCATTCCAATCACCCATGATTATTAAATTTTCCTCCCCTTTCACATATTGGATTAATTCTTCAATTTCAGCGTATATTTTTTCTATTTCTTCGTCATCTTCCTGCGACGTTGGCATATACACTTGTACTAATGTGGTTGGGACGGGCTTAGTTTCTAACCTCATCAAAATAATCCTGTCACTAAATTGTTCATAATAACTAACCCGTTTCCCTACTTTCTTGTTCATTACAAATCCTACACCAGTGACTCCATTGACAGCTTGTGTGCTAATTATCCTGTGTTCCCCAGACCAGAAATCCTGTGCGTCCTTCCATTTAATCTCACTAATCCCAACAACATCTAACTTAAGTTGCTCCATCTCCCTTTTTAAGTTTTCTAACCTACCTGCCCTATTCAGACTTCTAACATTCCACGCTCCGACTCGTAGAATGTTTCTATCCATTCTGATGACTCCTCCCTGAGCAGTCCCCACCCGGAGATCCGATTGGGGGACTATTTTACCTCCGGAATATTTTACCCAGGAAGAAGCCATCATGATATATGTAATTTGAGAGGATTACATGTTATTAAACAGACAAATCGTTATGTAAAGTGCACAGGTATGTACAGTTTGGTGTTTCAGAAATATAAGGGATTTTAGTTTACAGAGTTCTAATAATCTGATCCAGCAGTATGATATTGCTTGGTATGTGATAGAAGAATGTAGTGATCAGTGACTCATCTTTTGATTTTTGGTTACGGCCTTACGCCTCATCAACATCACGTGATTAGGGATTAGAGGCGTCCATTAATTACATGGGATGTTTTATTTGGATATCTCGACCCCTCCCCTCCTCTCCTCCCTCCCCCCTGTGGTGAAATTTTAGCTCTGCTGTTTTCAAGGGCGATTATACCCCGCCTAACCTTGGGTTCGATTTCGTTTGTAGACTTCTTTTTTAGCTTTACTGTTCTTCAAGGAATTAAAATGTCGCGAGTTTTCTGTCCCCCCCCTCCCCTATTTCACTCCCATATTTAATGAACGTCCCCTTAGAGGCTGGAAACCGAAATCTGTGTAGCCGGATGGAGATTCTAACCCACGCCCTCCATAAGGAAAAGCCCGAACGTTACGGCACATACACCGGGCGCTTGTTTAGATTACTTAATCAACTGTGCACAATCTGTAGTAAGTCGGTCAGAAGAAGAGTACTCAGATACGAATGAAAACAGAGTGTCACGTGGACGAATATTCACGTTTCAGCCTTTGACCTGTTGCGGACGTAGCACAAATAAAGTCGGGCACAATACACTGTGAGGCCACGCCCAGATGTACGGAAGGAAAGTGCAGAGGAAAGTGGGGCCGGGCAAGTAGGCTGTGAAAGTGCCGCACAGCTCCCGGATGCCGACGGACCAATGGCAGAGGCGCTGGCCCGTCAACTGGGGTCATCTGCTGACAGCCCCCGCAGGCTGCACGATATCGCTACTCCGCTCTCAGCCACTAGGGGCGGGCTACCTTACGAGGGTCAAAAACATGCAATGCGATTCATAGGTCAAATTTTGAAAATTTGTAACGCACTAATAAAGGAAATAAGGTACAAAACTCTTGTATGTCCAGATGTGTAATACTGTTGTGTCATTTGAGATCCGTATCGCAAGGGACTGATTGACAGTATAGAAAAGAGACCTCTCGATTTGTGACTGCTTGCCACAACCCACAAAAAGTGTCACAGAACTGAAGAATGGTTCGGGCTGTAGACAGATGACGATGGTTATACGTTTGAACTTATTGGTAAACACGCGAAGAGCCACTTTCTTATACGAGTGCGATGAAATACTTCGTCCACCAATCTACTTAGGTTACAATGACAGGAGAGAGAAGAATAGACCAGTGTTTTTCAACTTGTGGGTCACGTACCCAAGGGTAATACCAAGACTTGCTCAGGGGGTCACAGTCACAAGCTAGGTAAATGTAAAAAGCAAGGGGTGTAGATCTTACGATGAAATAAAAATACAAAATTTTCAATGAGAAGGCTGTGCCTGTTTATTTTTTATGAACTGTCGAATTGTGGTTGTATTTTTGGAACGCAAATAACCAAATCATATTCTGAATGGAGTGCATTTTTCTTCTTTATGCCATATTTCAGACCATTGTCGTCAAAAAGCCCATTTTTTTCGGCTGTGATTCGTTTCTGCCACTGACACTTGTAGCAGACGTGAAGGGCTGCGTAGATCTTTTCAGAACTCAATTTAATTCCGGTTTGCAGCAAAGCGTGACGGTACTCGCTGGTGTATTCGGACAACTGATTGCAGTAAATGAAAACAAACAGTTCCTACGTGGCCACCGCGGTAAAGAATATATCGCTGCCCGCAGAGTGCACGCGGCTACCTTGTACAGCATTGGATTTCTCGATCATTGGGTGGAGTCTCAATAGAAATAAATCTGTGACGGTGTTTTATTACGGACCTGGCAGGGGGAAGGAAGGGGGTTTAGGGGGGGTTGCCATACTTTTTTATCTTGTACAGGGGCCGTGTATTTAAAATGGTTGAAAACCACTGAATTAGAGAAATGAGGTGACGTTCTGATGCTTTATATGAATTCTTTCCTCTTTCGTACCATTCTGGATTGGAATGTACAGATATGAGATTAAGTTTGGTGAAAAGCACCTCTGCTACTCAGTATTGTCTGACTTGTAGAGCATATATTTAGATGTCGAAATCGATGAAGTGATGTGAGCTTCGTGATCTCCTAAATGGTGTCATTCTTTTCCTGCATGCAGAGGAAGGAGATTCCTTGTTTTTATGTCTATGTATTCCTATAAGCGCGAATATAAATACGATGGATATTGTTAAAAGTACTATGTTATCCCGTGTTGTCTAAACGCAGATGAAACACTTATAGTGAAAGCCGGTGCTTGCTCATTCACGCCTACTTTTCCGAAGCAACACCTCTAAATTTTACGTCATCGTCAACAACGTCGTATGTCCTCACTCCATACGCACTGCGGATAGGTTCTGAGATTTGTGCGATTAGGAATTTTGCACCACCACCATCGCTTCTACTCTCCTGGCCAAGTCCAGATGATGAAAATTTCTTCCACCAACAGGAATCAAACGAGTCAACCCCGTGCCTGACACCAACACGGTGCCACAACCACCTGAGGTGGTACAGAATATAGTGGTTAGGAATCCTATACCACGAGCCCGGTTTCCTGCTGGCGAAATCTTAAACATTTCTTCTATCACTAGTATTCGATTTACTTAATAGCATGTTGAGCTCCAAAAACCTTCGGTAACGAGGCGGATGGAGTATTGATACGAAATGAAAATGAAACCTTCCATGGGCTTCAATTAACCATCGGGCATTCGGTGTGTGTTCAGTTAGCTCCCTCGCTTAATTTGGGTATTGTAAGTTTTTCCAAAACCATGCCAAGCGAATGCCGAGATGGTTTCTTCATGACGACTATGGCCAAATTTCTTCCCATTTCCTGCCTTCCATCCTCTCCAGCCTCAAATGTTCTCTACGTACACGATACTTCAAGTCATAGCAAAAAAATCCTGATCATAGTTTTTAAGCGATTTTCTGTAACTTTCAATGCGAAAATTGAAATGGTCCTCAATTTCCGCTTTAAATATACACATTTCAGAGGGTAGACCTACCATTCTTAAATTACGTTACTTTAAGCGTTAACAGGAGGAATGGGTTCACAACATGTGGAATGGCGTAACAGGAGGAGGAGGAGTCATAACCTTCGTGACGTCATGTTGGAAGTGCTGTTTCTAAGTTTAACATTAGAAAATGTGTGATGTCACAATTGGTGGTGGGAAATCATGAAACTTGTGTGACTATGGGCCCCAGATAGAATATAGAAAAGAAAAAGAAATATAGGTTATTGTAAAGTCTATACAGTTTGTACATAGATGACTTCACTCGCTATTGTTATGATGGATCTCACTTAATTTTTTTACCCGTCTACTATTTATAAGCTTTCATCTTTAATGGCAAAGGGATATTTCATGTAAAATATGGATGACGTACTAAATTAGAACGTGAATCCTCTTAAACGCCGAGCCTGAAGGATATACCTCACCTAGCAGCCTTAGTTCGCTAGCTTTTTTCTCCGTTTAGCTTTAGAGTTTTGGTGTAGGTTCAGGAAAAAGATAATTGACCTTCCTCGTATACTGTCAATAGGATGGGACGAATTCGCTGAAGCTTTCTGAATTATACCCGGATTCTCCATTTAGTCTGAAGAAATATTGGCCCCAAAAACTTATTTGGATAATGTTACTTTACTGTGTAAGTAAGGTCCCACCGAATCTCCTCATTTTCGATGTAATGGACAGAAGCAACGCCGGTAGCGTAGAGGCTAGCGAACTGATGTCACGTTCCGACAACTGCCTAATCGAGACCCGCCAAGGGCATTACTGGTTTTAATCAAGGGTTGTGTTTTTCCTGTATAATCCTTCACTGTAACAATCAAAGTCACTTTGAAATTATAAAAAACAAATATGATTACAATATATTTATATTCGAGTTGGCTGTATGACTTGATCGGCCAATCATTACCGGCTATTTCATTACCGAAGCAAAACTATTCTTTTTTTTATTTTTCTTCAAACTGAAATTCAGCCTAAGTACTGGTAGATATGTTTGAAATGCCATGAAGTACAAAAATGATCAAAAAGTGACAGCACTAGAGTATTTGTTTTAATACATCTTAGAAATTTCATCAAAGTTAAAATGAGAGTAATTTAGCTACACAAACCGTGAAATAAAGCGAAGTACCAATAGTAACGGAACCATTTTAACCATTACATGTGCGGCAGTAACAAGTGTTTTTACTGGATATTGTTTCAGGTGTTTACTATGTTAAAACAGTTTTTTGCACGATGCGTGCCATACTTACACAATCGGTTCTATTTAGGTTTTTTGTCTTGGTTTACCTGTGCATTATTATACAAATGTACAGAAGAACTAATGGTGATTATCAACCCGTGTCCGCATTCATCAGATATATTGTTTTTAATGATCCTGTTTTTTGACGAGATATGCAAGAAGAAAAAAAATAGGTTTTGGCTGAGTGGATAACATTGATAGGCGTAAGTGTTTGGTTTTTCACAATCTTAACATATCGTTCTGCCTTCAAGTTTCATTTTTCAACTGTACTTGAAGTATTCTTCACTCAGCGGCCTTTTCATATCCTTGTAGGCATGTGAAATTAGTAATGTGATCTTATCGTTTTTATTTAAGTTTACGTCTTCTTAAAATTCCATCTATTTACGTTCTAACAATTGAAGCACAAGAGGAGAATTTGATTCAGGTTTTTCTCGCTGCATGTGCGAGGTGGGCGTTATTTAAAGTGCGAGTCTATCTGTGTTTTGAAACATAATAAAAAGAAGTATTATAGAAAGAGGAAGACAATAACTGTTCTACAGAAGGAACAATAAAAATGTTTTCTGGCGTAGCAGAAACTAAACACAAGATGATATAACACGCTGCGTATCGTAGAAGGAATGACAGCAGTGGAATGTTAGAATCAAGACAATAGGCCCACCATTCCAGTAATAGTTGACAAGGCGAATGAAACTGAAAATCCAAAGATTTTACATATATTTATTACAATGGACTTTTCTGTATCTAATATAACGGCTCTATTTCATAGACCACAGCTCATAGCTTTGCAGGTAGAACGAGTCGCTATCAAACAGGCGACCAGACTCAATCAGAAACTTCATTCCAGGTCCACTAAGCTTCTACATCTACATCTACATATGTACTCTGCAATTCACAAAATTGTGGGTGGCAGAGGGTGCTCAGCACCAAAGCTAATCTCTTTGCTGTGCATTCCAATCCCTAATGGTACGAGGGAAAAAAGAATTCATATAAGAATCAGTCCGGCACCTTATTTCTCTAATTTTATCTTTCCTGTCCTTCCGACTCAAATAGGTTGGTGGAAGAAGTATTTCACTACACTCATGAGTGAAAGTTGGAGTACGCATGCTTTCCAATAAGTTTAAACGAAACGTGTGTCGTCTATCTACCAGAGACTCCCAACCTAATCTACTAATCAGTTCTGTGACGCTTTCATAAGGACTTTAGCAAGCGGTCACGAATCGAGCGGCTCTTCTCTGTACTTTCTCTATACTTTCGATCAATCCCTTACGAAACGGGTCCCAAATGGCACAACAATAATCCAAATGTGGACGCACAAGAGATTTGTACGCTATCTCCTTTGTTTGTTCATTACAATTTTTCAAGATTCTACCTATAAATCGCAGCCTAGAATTTGCTCTACCTACTAAAGAATTAATGTGTATGTCCCATTTCATGTTCCTTTGTACTGTTACTCCCAAATATTTAATAGAATCGACCATATCAATAACTGTATTGTTTAACTCGTATTTCTGAACAATCGGATTCTTTTTGTTAGTTATGCTCATTGTCTTGCACTTTTTACAGTTTAGAGTAAGTTGCCACTCAGCGCACCAAGCCAAAATAACATCCAGATCGCGCTGAATTTCTAAGCAATCGGCCAAAGTTCTTACTTCCCTATAAATAACCGCATCATCAGCAAACAATCTAAAAAGGCTTTTCACTTTGTCTCCGAGAACGTTTATAAAAATTAAGAAAAGAAGTGGTCCTATTACACTTCCTTGAGGTACACCCGATGTAACATCTAGATTAGAAGAACTTTCTCCTTCAACGACAACATACTGCGACCGACCAGTTAGAAAATCCTTTATCCATTCACAAAGCTGATCCGATATACCGTAAGCCCGAAGCTTCGCTAAAAGGCGGTTGTGTGGCACAGAGTCAAAGGCTTTCTGGAAATCTTTTAAATGAGTAACGCGGCTTATTTCTTTTGTGGAATTGGGTGACTTTGCAGTGGTACTGACTACATCCCCTCCGTTCTAACACCGTCCCGCCAGTCAGATCGTTTTGTTCTCATCTTTCGTATCAAACAAATTTTATTTTATTTTTTTATTAAGAGAGGTTTTCCTCACTACAGAGGTTTTACTCCAATATAACACTAAAACTTCGGAACCAAGAACTTGACTTCATCATCTCAAAATCTTTTCCCAGATATTTCGATATTGTGTATCTTTTTCTTCTGCACCAAATCTTCTCATTGCTGTTTGTACACTTTGGAGAAAGGTATAGGAAAAGGTATAGAAAGGTATAGGAAAAAAAGGGTTCTGCTGCTAGGTAGTAGCCATGGGAGAGGTGTAGGCCCTCTTCTGCAGGATCAGTTAGGTACAGGATATCAGGTCACAAGCTTTTTCAAACCTAGTGCAACATTAGGCCAGGTAATAGAGGATATAGGTTCCCTTTGTAGGAGTTTCACCAAGGATGATAGAGTAGTGATAGTGGGAGGTGCGGGAAATAGTATTGATAGAAACGCGAGTTATAGTATAGAGAGTGACCTGAGGAAGGTGGTGAAGGAGGCACAGCATACCAGGGTGGAGCTCATGCAGGTCCTGAGTCGCCATGACCGTCCACAATTGAACTATGCTGTGAGGCGGGTTAATGTGGAAACGGAAGTGCTACTTGGGAAAGGCATTAGTTCTGTGTTGGGGGTTGTACCTGTGAACACCATTGGTAGGTGGGGTTTCACTAGGCACGGCCTACACCTAAATAGAAGGGGGAAGGGAGTACTTTCTGAGTTGTTAGCTAAAGCAGTGAGGGAGCCCGTTTCCAGTGATGATGGGGTCAGGACTGTGCCTTTTTTAGGTTAGGGGCTGCTGGTGAAGGGACAGAAATAGATTATCAAAGTGATACTGATTGCAGATTCGCGATGGGGAAAGTCACAGATATTAAAGAAATAGATGAAATGGCTGAAACAATAACTGACTGCGTTAAAAGTGGGAAAGAGGAGATAAATTCTGAAAATGTAAAGCCAATAGTAAGGGTGTTAATGGTAAACTGTAGAAGTATAATGAACAAAGTAATCGAATTTGCAAACTTAATAGAGATGCATGAACCACAAATAATAATTGGGGTAGAGAGTTGGTTAAAAGAAGAAGTACTAGACAGTGAGGTTTTTCCTGATGGTTACAGAGTGTACCGCAGAGATCGAGGAGCAATTGGTGGAGGAGTCTTCATACTAGTTAGCAAAAACTACCATAGTTCACTGGCATTCATAGATCAAGACCATGAGTTACTTGGGGTAGATTTCTGGGGTAGTAAAAAAGAAAAAATCAGAGTGTTGGCTGTTTACCGCAGTGGAAGAATGACAGAAGAGGATGAGGCTCTTGGGGAGAAATTAAATTCATACTCAGATTTCAGAGGTGAGAATAGAATGATCATCATCGGCGGAGATTTAAATTTACCAGGTGTAAACTGGGAAGGGAATAAGATAAATAACACAAGGGAACAAAGATTTGCAAATATCTTAATAAGGGAAGGAGGATTTACACAAGTGGTTGAGCAAAACACTAGGGGACAAAATATTTTGGATATATTTCTAATTAAGCCCGATGAAAACCTTTTGAGGTATCAAGTAACTGAAGGAATAAGTGATCATGAAGCAGTTCTGATGGATATTAGAGGATTCAGTAAACCAGCAGCCAAAATTGAAGGGGGAAATAGGTACAATTATAAAAAGGCACAGGTTTCAAATTTGAGGAGATATTTCAGAGAACAATTCAGCAAATGGAAGGAAGGCTCAGGTACAGTAGAGTCAAGGTGGAAAGAGTTCAAGGAGATAATAAGAAAGGGGGAAGAAAAATTTATTCCAAAGCAAAAAATAAAGAGAAGTAGAGATCCTATGTACTATAATAGGGAAGTGAGGAGGTTAAAGAGGTTGGTAAGAAAAGAACATAACAGAGTTAAGAGACAGCAGGGTAATAGGGAATATTTAAAACAACTAAACAAGGACTTAATAACAGCAAAGAAAATGGCCAAAGATGGGTTTATGAAGAGTATTGTCAGTGCAGGGGGACCATTGACTGATGCATCTAGAAATTTCTATGGCTATATCAGGAAACTGAGGGGAAGGGAGGATGTAGAGACACTTATAGATAAGGATGGAGAAGAAATTACTGACGATTTGAAAAAGGCAGAGATTTTAAGTAACTGGTTCAGAGAAAGCATTAGGGAAAATGAATCAGAAACAGGAGGGTCTAATTCGGAGAACGAGCTTAACAACACAATTAGAAATGACGATAGTAAAAAATTTGATATCCATCCTGAGGAAATCATGAAGGAAATAAGAAAGCTGAAAAAAACATAAAGGGGCTGGTGAAGATAATATTACTACAGATATCTTAAAGATAGCCGGATGTGACATTGTACCTTATCTTGAAATATTATTTAAATTGAGTCTAGACACTTGCTGCTTACCACAGGACTGGAAAAGTGCAATAGTAGTACCGGTACATAAGGGAGGGGTGAGAAATAGAGTTGAGAATTACAGGCCAATCAGTTTGACATCAGTGGTAGGTAAATTAATGGAAAGATTGATATGCAACCACATCAGAAATATATGTGAGGAACGTAATTGGTTTTCAAGCAGGCAACATGGTTTCAGGCAAGGATATTCATGCGAATCTCAGTTGGTGGGATATATGCAAGATATTTCAGATGAAATGGACAAGGGAGGCCAAATTGATAGTGTAGCACTAGATCTGTCTAAGGCGTTTGACAGAGTAAGCCATAAAATGGTAGTAAATAAGGTAAAAACCATTGGAGTGGATAAGAAAGTGATTTGCTGGGTAGAAGAATTTTTAAAAAGGTAGAAAACAGAAAGTTAGGGTAGGAAATGTAGTATCAAAAGAAGTGGAAGTAAAAATGGGTGTGCCACAGGGTAGCGTATTGGGACCATTGCTATTCATTATTCTAATGAATAATTGTGTTGCCTGTAGAAAACACTCTCGGGATTCTAGCCGCTAGAATTCTAGCGGCTAGAATCCCGAGAGTGTTTTCTACAGTGCTGCCGCCGCGAAAACGTTCACAGTTATTTAATTGTGTTGCCTGTTTACTATCTGAAATTAGATTGTTTGCAGATGACATAATGCTGTATAAAAGAATCAAAACGATAGAGGATTGTAAACAGTTGCAGGGTGATCTGGACAGGATATCTAATTGGGTTAGTAAACATGGAATGAAGATAAATGCAAAGAAGAGTCAGCTTATTAGATACACAAATAAAAAACAAAAGGTTAATTATGAATATAAGGTGGGGAAAGAATTGCTTGCTGAAGACTTGAAATGCAAATATCTTGGAATTACTTTTGATAACAAACTTAACTGGGCAGGACACATAGGACAGGTGGTAGGAAAAGGTTTCAGAGTTCTGCACTTGTTGGAGAGAGTTATGAGGGGATGTACGAGAGAAGTCAAGGAATTGGGTTACAAAACTTTGGTCAGACCATTGCTCGAATATGGTAGTGTAGTATGGGACCCTCATTTTACGTATCAAATACAGGAGTTGGAGAGGGTGCAAAGAAGGGCTGCTAGATTTGTTTCTGGAAATTATCGCAGAATGCAATCAGTGACGGATATGATAAAGGAGCTGGAATGGGATTCATTGCAAGACAGGAGGAGGATGAGGAGGGTCATGGGAGTGTACAGGGCATATACTGGTGATGAGGCATGGAAAGATATTGCAGTAGGTATGAAAAGTAGTGCATGGAAGGGAAAAGATGACCATGACCACAAGCTGGCACTCGATTTCAGGCACAAGGGTGTAGGAAGATTCTCTTTTTTAGGTAAGGGTGTCAGGGATTGGAATGAGTTACCAAGAGAAACGATGAATAATTTACCGAAAACTTTGAAGGAATTTAAAGAAAAAATTTGTAGAGGGCAAATGTAGGTGGGTGCAGGATAGGGGGAAGATAGCTGTGTAGGGAAATTGCCACCGGAGCCTGTGCTCCATTGCAATTAAATTAAATTAAATTAAATTAAATTAAAGGTAAACATGCGCCGTCCTCTTTTCCTCCTTCTTTCAACTTACCATTCCTGCACAAGTTTTGGTGTCATAGTGTCATCCATTCTTCTTACATAGCCATACCATCCCAATCTTTTTCGTTCTATAACATCATACATTTCTTCTTTGACTTCCATTAACCTTTCTTACTTTTTCTTTCCTTGAAATTCTTGCTCCAGAAATTCATTACTAACGCTTTCAACTTCTTAATATGTTTTTGCTGACTGCCCAGATTTCTGATCGATATAAAATTATACTAGCTCAGTAGCCATCATCAGGTCAATTATGTACCGGCGATCTTGTCGTTACGAATACCTGGTTGCCGAAAGCTTGTCGCTTTTTAATAAAATCCGGCTGCAAACCCGAGAAGATTTGCAGTCATAATTCTTTTTGTTCTATTCATAACATTCTTCCTCTATAGAATTGGATTGAGCATCCCGATTACTTTCCGGCCATTAGTAATTCTTTGATTTTTCCCTCTATTTCTAAAATTGAACCCAATACCTTTTTAATTTGTATTCCATGTAAGTTCAATTCATGCATATCATTACTAAGATATCTGCTTTTTGATAGTTAATCTTCAAGCCCCGTTTTTTTATATACGTGGTTCTGAATTACATTGAGCGTTGGTTACATATGTAAATTGCTTCCTCACCATCTTATTTTATGACGACTTGATCATCGGCAAATAGTAAATGATGTAGATACTTTCCATCATCAAATAATTTTACTTATGTTAAATATGTACGGTAAACTGAGAAAGAGGCTGCAGACAGATTTAGACATACATCAGTTTGGCAAGCAAAGGGATATGATACACAAATTAGGAACATTAGGTTTTATGCAAATATTGGACTGAGGAGAAAAAGGTAGTTTTTCAAACAAAGGTTATTTGAGTTCACTGAAGTACTCATTTTTATGAAAACAAATTTGAAGACTTTTAAGACGTATTTGGAGTGTTGGATGGGTAGTGTGGTAGGCCAGTGAGTTTTGTGCCCCCTATTCTTGTTGTTCTGGCGGATGTCTCGGCCGCCTTGGGCACACGTGCGCCTCGGAAATAGCTCGCGGCCCGCGGCGTTGCCAGTGTACGCACCGCTGAACCCCTTCCGCACGTTCACACTCCAGCGATCACTATAAACATCTCTGCCGGCCTAATGGTCGCTGCACTGTACACTTGCGGGTGCTGCAGCCGCCGCGGCCGGCTGATTCAAGCGCGCCGGGGACCGACACTTTACGTTTCCATCCACAAATCAATGCGTGTCGCGAGATGGGCTTGCATAGTCTTTGTTTGATCACGCTCAGTTAATACCACATCTCCTTCATATTTAAATTGGACGAGGTCGATGACCTTAATATTTCTTTCTACACATGCTATCCATTAATATTAATAAAGAGAATTTTGTTAATTTTTATTCCAAGATTAAAACAGGACTGTGATGTTTTGAGATTTTGCAGGTCCATTCTTATTATTTCCGTTGATACTCTTGTATATCTATGGCAGATCTTTGTGCAAACAATAACATGAAGAGTAATGATCGATCTTCACGAAGTTTCTTGTTTATGTCTGCGTGATTTTGGTATTTATGATGGTAATACGTCAAGACCGTTTCACTTATGCTAATTTATTTAGTATCAATTCTCAAATGCTTTTGCTGACCTATTCATTACTTTGGCATCACAGTAATCCAATAGACAGGCGTAAGTTATAGTTTGGTATGATACCTCATAGATTTTTTTCCAGAATACCTCAACTAAGATAACAATTTAATGATAATTCCAATTGTAGATCGGTGTTCATAAAACTAGTCGTTGTTTTTAATAAATCTAACAGTTACGAAAAAATTAAGTAGATGCAATATTTGAATTCGTCGAAGAGAAGTCCTTTAAAACTATTCGGAAATATTTTATGGTATCGTTTCTTCAGTAACGATAAAAGGTTACTGTGAAGGCAATGTTTTGTTGCACAAAATAGCTTATTTAATAAAATAAAATAATCACCCGAAAATTAGCTTTCTCAAAATATCTCACTACAACGAGATTTTATGTCAATGCAAAACATGTTTATACAGTTAAAATTTTCGCAAAAGTTGTAATTCACTCCACAGTAACAATTCGCATGTATATAGGCACATTCATAAAGAGTGGGCCAAAAAAGATAAAATTAGTTGAAAAGGAATTCCACGAATTGTAAATGCCGCTTAAAGTGAAAGGTGATCTGAATGTCTTCACATATATAAAAACGTAATAGTAGATATGCAAAATGTAAACCAAAATGAAAGGTGGTTTTAAGTCTTGTTACTGTAAATAATGTAGTAGTACCACTTGATTACGAATGCCCTCAGTGTTGTTCTAAGTGAATGTTACGTCATGTAGGATTTTAATATATGTTGAGATATCAGCGCCAGGAAATTAGATGAGTTTCAATTTTTGTGACATTTTATATACTGCTGTGTAATGTTTTAATCTTCAAGACAGCAGGTTTGATGCTTCAAGGATAGACAAACCTTCACGTTGGAATGATGTAAGCTGCCAGAGATTGCATACAGAGAAAGCGTCAGCCATGACGTCACTTGCCCGTGTTAAATACAATTTACCCAGATAGGAATATCCAGAATTTAAACCAGCCAGGGTAAGGTTTTTTGTGCACTTTTCCACACTTGTAGATGGCGATTTTGCTTTCTGCCTAATAAATGCACATTTCGAGAACAAGGATAGCAAACAGAATTACTCTGTTAATTGATTTCGAATTCCCTCAGAACATAAGGACGTTAAAAAAAAATAAGAAAAATGAAATAAACCTTTCTGTCTCAAACAACTGTTCCTCTTTACAACGAATTAATAAATTGCAGATGGAAGTCTTAATTTTCAACATGACGTTACTTCACCACGGGTTTTATTATCACACCTCGAAAGATACTAAAAAGCTATCTGTCCAGTATTCTACTAGTAACCACGTATGTGAAATGCTGATCTTTTTATTTCACGGAATTTGATCTAATTTATATATATATACATTTTGTCCTCAGATGAACACGAAACAAGTTATTAAGCTACCGTTTTAACACAACCAGCAAACTCCACTCGATATTTTGAACTGCAACACGTGAAAATGTGTCATCCCCTTAAAACTTAATAAACATCATACTTAGTAATTTACCCTAATTTTCTTGATAGTGTACAGTTGCTTTAATGTCTCTTACCTGTGGCTAAGAAGTGTGGGAGATGGTGTCAAAAACAAAAATTGCATTCATACAATGATTGTAGACTGAGTTCCACACATTTACTCTGTACCCACTCTACAGAACTAGAATCATAGAGCTAAACACAACCACATCTGTTCTATGTGTAAAAAAGCAGCATCAACCGTTTGATTGGCGGGAGAGACTTTTATTGCGTTTGCAGTACTGTCAGAACTAATTCCAATGAGAAATGCTGCTCTATTACAAACAAAGCCCTGTGTACCACTGTCCACTGTTCACGAAAGGTCACATCATCTGCCTTTGAGGCATTTCGGGGAATTCCGCTGGGATGGTAAGGGCCTGCTTGTTGCCCGTGATTCTCAGAACACCGATGTAGTTTGTAGAAACTGCTCAAAGGCACAAGGGGACCGGCGATTCCAGAAATCTCGTTCACTCTGCACTCCTCGGCACATGTACAAGGAATTCGTACCCTTGTTCTAACTTTCACCCTTTTGGAATGAATTATTCCCAAATTGCCCGTCGATTTGGCCGCAAAGTTAGGATGAAGCCACCTTTGGTCCTGCCATCATATTTGTGGAAACCAGATGCATTCAAACATTTCATATACCTTCTGGTAGTGAAAATACCAGTTACTGCAAAGCTGGCTTCCCACGACCCGCGCATTTGCCGGCCGGGCCGATCCAGCTACCAATAGCGAACCGTGGGAAGGGTCTGGCCTGTGCTTGCAGGGAGGGTGCGTCTCTATCCCACATCCAGTCGGTAAACATCAAACGCCCGGGTAGCTGAAACGACACTGGCAAGGTGGTAGGGAGGCGGCGAGGGCTAACAAGTGGCGCGTGCTGATCCGTACACTTCGGCTGATGTGTCGCGGCCGACGAAACCACGCGCCGTGGAAACCCACCTTAATGCAACTGTTTGCCTGAGGGTTTTTAGCTGGGGTCACTTTGGCCATATGACGCAGTCCTTATTACGGTCTTCGGGTAGTTCTTCTTAACATAGCGGCGAGTGACTGTATTTTACAAATTTCCATCACTAATTGACAGTCAGAATAACAGAGCACGTTGCCTGTACCTCCATTTGGGGAGGTCGCCGACTTGAGTCCAGTCGATGTCGTGGGGGTTTCTAATTACATTTTGTGTTTCACTTATTATCGTAAGCAATGATCACAAGAAATTGTCTAAAATACAGTTCCGGGTGCAAAAAGATAACACCGTGCCTTTATTTTGTGAACGTTCTTCAACTCACATCACGAAAACATTACGATGACCATTAGTAAAATCAGGAGACTTCTCTTCCACTAATTGTTACTACCCGAGAAGGGGGATTGATGCGCAATTTTCTTGCAAGTTTGCGTCACTTGAGCTGCAAGGTAGAACTCATCGTAAGAGAACATTTACCAATCAATCTCTAGTAGGGCAAAGATGACAACCAACGCTCAGTTCCTTATCTCTTAACTTAGCAGTTGTCATTTCCTGCAACTAGCTCTTGATAAATTAAAGGACGAAGGTTGCTAATATTGCTTAATCAAGTACATGGTAACGAATTTAAATAAATTTTCAAAATTTATACCCTACAACATACAAAACTATATTCGAAACATTAGTACTTTCAAAACCAATGTTATTATTGCGCAATCAGAGTCACCGTTTCGATGTTCGCTGACAGAATTTCGATGAAACCCCATCCTGTGAAACACTCTAAGTTATACTCAGGACATAAGTAAAAGCAAATTCAACGCTACTTACTTGTGTGCTTACTTTCATCAGTTCGATGCTCAATGATCCAGTGATCTGTGTTCGCAATAATAGAGTCAAAAATATGGTTAATGACGTTCCGAATACAGCTTTGGGAGTTATGTCGTGTAGATGCGAAGATTTAATCGAAAATCCATCATCGGACATGAAATCTGCACTCCTGAAGACGCAATAGTAACAAGAAATGTGTGGTTAATGTTAAGCGGACAATTGTTCTGTATGCCTTATGGCGGAAATGTCCTCAATTGATGGTAATAACGTCTGTGGACATCGAACTGAGTATAACATGATGCTTATGTTGTTCCGAATACATATTTGTTTGTTTTATGGTGAAAATGTTAAAATTTCAAGTAAATTCCATCAACAAGCATGCAAACTGTGAATCCAAGCACTTTATAATATCGTCTAATAAGATTACTTAAGTTACGAATACAAGATTATGTGCGAAGGACGTAAATGTTGAGATTTCATCAAATTTGCGTCACCGGACATGAAACCTGCGGCCTGAACACGCAACAATTGCGATGTTTCTTGAGGTTACTAATGTTGCGAACATAGCTTTGTGTGTCGGAAATTACAAATTTTGAAAATTCATTAAACTTCCATCACAGACGATCGAACCAGACACCTGAGCACGCAGTGATAGCAACCTTTGGCCTTTAATTTGTCAGGAGCTAATTGCAGATCATTAATAGGCAGTCATGAAAAGGTCGTGACCACTGGTAAGATAAGATATAAAAATCTGGCACTTGGCACTTCTAAACACACGAGTCTAAGTGTTACTCTCACATCAAAATTGTGCCTGCCTCCAATTAATGTACTGATATCAGTAATAATTTTTGTTAGTAATAAAATTGAAAACGATGGCGATAGATGCATGAAGCTTAGGAAACGTAAATTTATGCTTCTATGGCAGTATTCAGTTTCCCAGCGATCTCATTTCGTAAATACTGTATAGAACAAGATTTTGAATGTTGTGCAATACAGTTAGAATTAGAAAACAAATATATTATAGTGCTGACAGTTTATAGGGCTCCCACAGGAGACTTCAGTAAATTTTGTAATAAACTTGAAGCGGTTCTAATAAATTTATCACGAACTAAAAGGGAAATTATCCTCTGTGGAGACTTCAACATAAATTTTGCTGTAGAATGTAACCAGACAGATTATCTTCTAGGAATGCTTAGATCATTCAATCTATATCAAACTGTAAATTTCCCAACTAGAACACAAAAAAATAGTAGTACCATTATTGATAACATTTTTGTAGAACACAATAAATTAGAAATACATGGAACAATTCCAATGGAAAATGGTTTGTCAGACAATAATGCTCAAATAATTGATTTGGATGTTGTGGGAAATGAAAATAACAAAAAGAAAGTATTTGTCAGAGTTAGGCCATTAAAGAACAATTCAATAAAAATATTAAATGATGAACTTCTCAATGAGGACTGGAGCACTGTTTATAAATTAAAAGGGGTAAACAATAAATTCAATTACTTTCACCAAAGGTTTTTGGAAATTTACGAAAGGTGTCTCCCTACAATACTAGCTCCAATTGGTCAAAAACAAGTAAACAAAAATTGGGTTACAGTTGGTATTAAAACATCTGGCATACATAAAAAGGAATTATATGTAAAAGTTAGGAATACTGATAATATGCTTCTCAAACAACATTACAAAACTTACTGTAGAATTTTAACCAAAGTAATAAAAGAATCTAAATGTTTGGCCATAAACGATGAGATTAGAAGTTCAGATAATAAGATAAAAAGTGTTTGGAACATTATTAAAAGAGAAACAACTGTATCATCCCATGAACATAAACCTATATCTATAAGCGTTAATGATAAACTTGTAAATGACCCCTCTTATGTAGGAAGTGCTTTCAATAACTACTTCTTAACAGTTGCTGAAAAATAAAAGGAAAATATAATGGGAATATGGATGCTATAGCAATACTTAAATCCTTGTCACCAAAAACAGCACCTATGTCTCTGTTTCCCACCAGTCAAATTGAAATTGAAAAAATTATTAAATCCCTCAAAAATAAAAAGTCATTTGGTTATGATGAGGTTTCAACCCATTTAGTGAAACAATGCAACACCAGCATTAGTACAGTTATTAGTCATATTTGTAATAGTTCTTTTGAAGAAGGTATCTTCCCTGACTCACTCAAGAAGTCAATAATCAAACCGCTTTATAAAAAGGGTGATACCTCAAAAATTGAGCATTACAGACCCATTTCACTTCTACCAGCATTTTCAAAATCTTTGAAAAAGCAATGTACAGAAGGGGTGTATGCACATCTACAAAAGAATGACCTACTCAGTAAAGTACAGTTTGGTTTTAGACAAGGCATTTCAACAGATTCAGCAATTTTTGCTTTTGTTTACAACATATTGGAATCAATGCATAAAAAATTAAATTCCCTAGGTATATTCTGTGATCTTGCTAAGGCTTTTGACTGTGTTGATCTTGAGATTCTACTAGGTAAATTAGACCACTATGGAGTTAGTGGTAAGCCAGGACTTTGGTTTAAATCTTACCTGGAAAATAGAAAGCAATGTGTATCACTGAAAGATGCTAATACAGGAAATGTTATAAACTCAGAATGGGGTATAGTTAAATGTGGTGTGCCTCAGGGTTCAATTCTTGGACCTCTACTGTTCTTAATCTATATAAATGATCTCCCACATATACTAGGTGATAATGAACACATGGTGCTCTTTGCAGATGATACCAGCATATCGTTGAAAGACCCATCAGCACAAAACCTCGAAAACACAGCAAATGATGCTATAAAGAAAATTAACAGGTGGTTTAATGCCAACAAACTAATACTTAATGTAGAAAAGACACAGTTACTTCAGTTTGTTACAAAAAATAAAACAAAGGACAGCTATAATGTGATTTCAGAAGGAAAAGCAATCAATGAAAGTAATTTCACAAAATACCTGGGTGTATGTATAGATAACAAATTGAACTGGAAACAGCATATTCAACAACTTCTTAAAAACTGAATTCTGCAACATTTTCACTTAGGGTAATATCTAGAATAGCTAATATAGAAACCAGAAAGTTAGTATATTTTGCATATTTCATTCCCTGCTCACTTATGGCATCTCATTCTGGGGAAATTCGTCACAAGCACAGAGGGTATTTAAACTGCAAAAACGTGCTGTAAGAACTATTTGTGGAGCAAGCCCACAGACGTCGTGCAGAAAATCTATTAAAAACCTAGGTGTACTAACAATGCCAGCACAGTATGTATACTCCGTACTATCATTTGTAGTGGAAAATCCTGAACACTTCAATCTTAATGCTGACATACATATCCATAATACTAGGAATAAATATAATATTCACAAGGATTACAAATCACTGTCAATTGTAAAGAAAGGGTTAACATTTACTGGAGCTTCTTTATTCAATGTCTTACCAACAGAAATTAAATGTTATCTACAAAAGCCCAACTACTTCAAGTCCAAGCTGAAGGAGTTTCTGCTTCAGAACCCATTTTACTCTGTGAAAGAATTTTCTTCTTGGAATTTGGTAACTAAAAATGACTGATAAAATAGTATATATGGTGTATGGAAGAGGAAAGTAACAAAGTTGTCCACAATTACTAAAATGATATATGGTTTTTCTTTCTGTTGAAACTTTGACAAATGAATTAATTACACTGTTTACCAAATTTTCACTCCTGTATAGTAACTAACATGGGATAGCATGCACTCAAAAACTGCTGTGAAAAATTATGATACTAACAGGTTTTTAAGTAATTGACTGCTTATGAGTTGTGGTAACTGGTTGGTAAGAAAATAACTGGTTGTTAGATGCTGGTAACAAGTGTATACACTGTTCCCCATAATAAGTATTAATTAAACTGGGATTGTATTTGTAGATTACAGGAAATATTGGTTATACTAATGGGTCGTAACTAACTTGTTGTCAATATATAATAATATTATCAGTTATATAGTAATATTGACATTACTAATAAGTGTATGTACTGTTCCACATCCCCGAGATTATTCTCACATGGGATCAAAGTGAACATATCTATCTATCTATCTAACTGACATCACTTCCTCAGCCGCAATTTCTCCATGTATTTCATTCAGCTGTCTGTTCGTTTTAGACGAGTGAATGTTTTTTCACTTGAAAAACCAATGAGTGATCGCAACTCGTAATTAGCTAGTTGACGAATGTTGCGGTTGATGAAATGCTGATGAGAAGTTGTATCCGGTGGACGGAAGACAGCAGGGCCAAGTTATAGAACCAGAGACAGGTCCGCTCTCTACACAACCTAATTGATTATATGTATGTGCAAATGACAGCTGCTGTAAGAATAACCGTCGTAATAATTTCCCAGATTTATCATAAAATCACTGCAGTATAATAGATCCATTGTGCCCCTGATACACATACTTTAACAAACAAATCATCAAACAACGATCTTGTACAGTTTTTCTGTTTACGAAGAACGAATTTACTGCATCTGACGAATTAAAAGTTTTGTAAATGTTTGATAACTTTTCCACACAGCAATAAATTACAATGCCATTTTTCTTTGACTATGACTTACGCAATTTTCATTCAAGAAACAGATTTCCGACTGAAAGTCAGCTCGCAGCAGAAAAAAACAGCACACATGCAGAGGCGTCTCTGCAGAACAGATACACCAATTTTGAAAACGCAGTTCTCTGCACTTTTAAAGTATTGTCGATCCGATACAGCTCCTGAACATATTTCTTCAGAAGCGAAAATAAGGAAAAAGTAATGGATTCCTTTACTATTTGAATTTAGGTGCTGTAGAGGGATCTTTTGTTGTTGGGGCTCCATCAAACATGATTCGGAAATTTTTAGTGTGAGTTCTGCTGCGTGTCTGAATGTCTTTACATATGTCAGCAGCAGAAATCTGTGAACGCTATCAATAGAATTATAACCAACCGATTTGTAAGAGTTCTCGGAGTAGTAATATATCTCCTTTTAAAAATGTCCAACTATTTTCTTTCGTTCCAAACTTTTTCTTTGATAATCCTCCAAAATTATAGAAACACAAACTAAATTTTATAATAAAATTAATTTTTTATAATAAACTCAAATACCAGTGGTAGGTCGTATCGTTAAATGTGGTTTATATTGTGAAGAGATGAATTTTCGTTAAAATATTACTTTGGCAGTTTATTTATAAATACGATACTACAGAGAAAACTGTGTAAGTTAGAGCAGTCATCTGTAGTCATTGCCCACTCTCATCTAAATCTCAAATGATTATGATTATGATTAAATGACAACCAGAGGTCGAAGTATTTAATTTTTTCTATTGTATCGGGCTATAGTTTCTTGTATACCGGGAATCAAATATTTTTCATGGTTAAATACCAACGAATTCACAGCATTGTTTTAGTAGTATGCAGTGCGATTTATAGCGAAAATCAGAAAGATTATGTGACATGCAGCCTCTGAGCTGAAATTAAGGTATTTAGCTGTGATTGTGTACAAGGCTCGTTATTAGTTCGATTACTGGCTTCCACCTTGTTTTTCATAATTTTATGTTTTGGTGGCTAGTACTGTATGTTCTTTTTTTCTTTTTTTTTTCCAAGCGCACAGTACACTTCCATCATCTAGTTTCTGCTTTCAAGCGAGCAGAAGTTTATTCAACCGGTCTAATCGTTTCTCGATATTTTAGTTCTTCCTGTATAAAACGGCAGCATGTGAGCAGTATGAAACGCAGACACATAGGACGCGTATACTCATTGAGTGTCTCCATCAATGAAACAACGACGTCCTAAGAAGCCAAGCTCTGGAGAAAAGTGAACAGTACTTTAATTAAAAGGCTGCAGTGATTGTCGAGGTGCACACCTGTTGGCCAGTGAGTCACCAGCTGGGTGGCAGCTGAACTTTCTCGAGCGAAAAGCTCTCCTCGCACGTTCACTCGCATCTGTTGTAAACACACGACGCACTCTATCCTCGTCATCAGTTGACCAATAACAATCAAGCTATTAGTGAGATAACCACTGAGCAAAGAAAATTTTAAAGCAATTTTTTTCATTTCATTAATTACAATTCATATACAATATACGAAGACTGATAATTTAGAAAGTATAAGATATGTGCCTCTTAACGTAACATAGCGTCGAGTTAGAGATGTTCCTCATGTCTTCTTTTCACGAGGCCCTTATTGCTCATCGACGTCATTAGATATGGGAAAGGATGGATGGAGGAAGTTTAGAAGCGGGAAGGAATTCAGCCATGGTCTCTTAAACCAACCATTTCGACATGATTTCCGCAAACTACCGGAAACAGAAATACGGATGGTTTCCTCCCGAATTGCAGCCACGGATGTTAATCATAAATCCAACAGCTTTTCTACCTATGTAAACATTGAAACATTACATGAAATTATTAAAGTTAGGGAATTCACGTGCTTGACAGAATTTTTAACCGAGTGCAACTACTTGTGAATCTCTAGATTGAAATCAGATTCTTTTGTTAACTAATTAGAGTCTGAAAAGTTCATAACTAAAATGATTGGTTAGAAAAGTTCTAACTAGAGATTAATAGATCTCTGAAATTTTCAGAATCCCTGGACTACCGTTCCGTTTCGTCAAACATAATAATTTACTTTTTTTTAAAATTTGAAATGGTTATAACATCTAATAGCTTATTGCAATGCAGACATATAGTTTCCGTGTCACCGAAAGTATAATGAACGGCGCGAAATTGAAGGATCCTTGTAACTCGGTGGACCAGATGACAGCTTCCTATCCAAACTTGGTGGTTTATCGTGGTGGAGAAAACTATCAAGTGGAAGTCTGTGACGGTCTTTCGTTTTGGAAGAAAACGTTTAAACACTTTAATCCATGACGAATAATTATTCTCAATGAAGTGCGAAAAACATTGATCATACGTGTTCAGAATTGGTAATCGTAGGCCGAGTAAGCAGAACTCTCTAGACGGGCCTCGGCTAAATAACAGCACCACACAGATCGAAGACGCAGTTCTGCCCTGGAAGAAGACCACAGAAGAATGATCGAAACGTCGGCTACACCCGGACAGCCAAGAATCAACTGTTCAGAATTGTTTTTGCTGACAAGAAATTGGACCTTCTTGACATCATCAGGAAGAAGACGAAGGAAGGAAGGAGTAACTGAGGCATAACAAAAATCAAATTCCTTGTTCACACTTTATCATTATTCTTGGCCGCCGCTGATAAATTGTATCACTCTTACCTTGCACAATCCTACATCAATGTCATCCTAAGAAACAGTAAAGCAATACTGGCTTGTCAGTATTGCGTTACTATTTCCTGGGATGACATTGGTGTAGGATTGTGCAAGATAAGAGTGACAGAATTTTTCAGCAGCGGCCAAGAATAATGATAAAGGTAATGTTGCTTCGCTGATCATTTTATGAGCCTGCTCCTATCAAGATATGAAATGCAGTGAACTTCTTCCCCTCAGTATATTAATCAATCTTTATTCAACTTAAGTAGAAAACCCGACACTTTGTTGGATCTTCTCGAAGGAGGCATACTAAGCCATTGTGCAGATGTAGGACGGCCAGTTCCTTTCCTCTGGGACCTACTACAGTTTAACGTGGAATCCGAACCACGGAACGACCTGGCATAGCTCATATGATCAAACACAACTCTTAATAATTCTTGCGCCCACTGGAATATGAGCCCGGGACCATAGCAGCTAACCTGTGAACTCACGCGCCTTAACCACTGAGCTACCAGTCCGCTCTTCATATTTTTTTATTATTATTAAATGGCATTTGGCTTCGAGGCCATACAGCCAGCACTATGTAATCTTGTAGTTCGCAAGTATGTATTGGATCATTCAATGTATTATTGATTCTGCCTGGTATAGACGACACAAGACAAACACAACACTTAATTAAAACCATCCATGCCCTGGGCCGGACTCGAACCGGCGACCCCTGCAACGCGAGGCTAGCATGCTATCCCCTACGCTGCCGGGGTCGGCATGCTCTTCATCTTAAATAAATTTTTCGCCACTACGAAGAAAGCTGAAGAACTTGTCTATCACTCCATAAAGTCTTAAGGCGAAATGATTAAAATAGGTTTGTGTCACCTATCTGCATTACTCTGAGTGGCTTCTTTCCTTGACCTGGTATGAGCAACAGTTCACAGTACGGATGTGACGCCTGGGAAGCCTGCTGAGCTGGCTCAAGACAACGAGTGTTCCTGCCGCCGCGCCGGAATAATTTGCGCCAGCGGGGGCATGTATGATCCAGGAGGGGGGACAAGGATTACATACGAAGTAATACGGCATTAATTATGCAGTAAGTTTTCCGACGTTTTTCCTGTTCATGTAAATACTATTAAGTATTCCTAAGAAAACAATATACTTTTTGTTAGTACCGGTGGGCACATCGTTGCGTTGTTAGTGAATAATGAAATATATGAGTCGACAACTGGGCTGACACTAACAGAGAAATTGTCATCCTTTTATGATTTTAAGCTACTTTTATAGCTTATAACATTTATCGCTGTATCCTTTCTATAGAATCTGTTGATATAAAAGCTACTTACAACAGCTGCATCATGTGAAAACTATTGTATCAGCCATTCGCAGGTTCAATAACGCTGGTTCGAGATAGTTCTAGGCTTCTGAATTCACTTCAAATCATGGATACTTGTATTCTATCTTCATCATCGTTTGTCCAATAACAATAAAGCGGCAGTGAGTTCATCACGGGAGTGCAGCCGGATAGTGTCGAAAAATGACGACGTTTCGACAACCTGCTCGGTTATCTTCATCAGGTCTATTTTAGATATTATCACAAGAAATCACAATATTTTAGGCTGCTGCATTCACTTGAAGTGCCAGTAATCATGGGATACCTCCTAATATTGTGTTGGACTCCCTTTTTTCAGAAGAAGTGCAGCAACCCATTTACTCAACAATTCGTCGGAATTCCCCTGAAGAAATGATCAGCCATGATTGCTCTATAGCTGTGTCGAACTGCGAAATTGTTGCCGGTGCAGGATGTTATGTTCGATCACGACACAGGTATGTTGGATTGGATTCATATCTGTTGATCAAAGTGGCCAAATCATTCACTGGAATTGTCCAAAATATTCCTCAAACCAATCGTGAACGATTTTGATCCGCTGACGCGGCACATTATGGTCCAACCAATATTACAATTTATCCACCCAATGAAAATACTTATCAACTCACAAAATATTGGCAGTTCGGAGAAATTTCTGAGAATTTTGATAGTTTTGGTGATCACTGATGGCAAATCTTCGCACGTTCCCACTATACTCTTCCTCTACAGGAAATGGATCCAGCTAACCACTTGTTGAGAGCCAGTTTGGGTTCACGATCCCCGGATGGAGTGTGATGAATATCTTGTTGGTAGAGCGTTTTCTGGAGATCGTCCTTATAGTGGATCTGCGTGAAGTGCTGACTGTGGTACGCATTCCTACGCGTGTCGCAGCCCAGCCCTACTGCTGAATCATCTCGCATTCCGCGCATACAGTAAGTTCGCCCGCCAGTCGTCGGACAGTCGAGGAATTCTGTCTCTGCTGCTTCTGCTTATGGACGCCAAGAATAGCGACTGAATCAGTCCCAGCAGGTGCGCACAGCATCCTCCTTCCTCAGAGAGAACAGAAGAAACAAGGTACCAGCGTGTCGGTGATGACAGAACCGTTTTTTAGATAGGGGGCGTCCATAAATTACGTGAGGTGAAATAGGGGGGGTCCAGTGAAATCTCATCAAATCTCCCCAAGGGGGAGGGGGGGGGGGTCAACGGAAATCTCACGTGAGGTTTTGGAAATTTTTTTGGACATTAGAGCTAAGAAAAGGTCTACTCACGCTAAAGTCGATTTTAGGGGGTCTCAAAAAAATATGCGAGGGCGATCTCTAAGGGGGGGGGGGGGTCGGACCAGAGAGGGGGAGGTCCAAAAATCCGAAAAAACACCTCACGTAATTTATGGATGCCCCCATACTCCATCTATTATTACAGTTTCTTTACAGCTCAGTACTGCTAATGGCAATGGGACTAAACTGATGCATTGTCTCAAAACCTTAGAGCCGTCGATCTTTGAAGTTGTAATATGAATACACTAGCCTCAGCTTTATCCAGTGTGCTATGTTTCTACGCAGGGGCGGATCCAGGAGTTTGGTTTGGGGGGGGGGGGGGGCTTGAGCGGACTTTGGTTTGGGGGGGGCTTGGCTTGAGTGAATTTTGGCTTAGAGGGCTTGCCTTCAGCGGATATTGATTTTGGGGGGGCTTCAGTCGGCCATGGGGTAGTCTTTATAGCCTCCTCGGGCCTCAAATCCGTAGAGCTAAAAAAAAAAAAAGTCTTCAAAATTACAATGTCGGCGGTGGACCTAAATACTTTTGGGGGGGCTTGATCCCCTAGCCCCCCCCCCTGGATCTGCCCCTGTTTCTACGGATGTGATTTTGGAGATAAACTACTTCTGTCAACGAACCCGTAATAAGAAGGGAAAGTGGGTGATCTGTGACCTCATGCTGCTCTTTGGTTTCATAGGACCTTCAAAGTTAGATGATTGAGAAGAACTCTATCCTATTCATGTTCTTCTATTGCTATATAGATATATCGTCTCTATACTTTTAAGTCTTCTCAGACTCAACAGATATTCATAAAAATTTTCAGAGGAAACCCTTAGTGTCATTATCTTTGACAAAAGTAATTTTTTGGCAGTTTTAGACTCCGTGCCATGCGTTTTTGATTTAAATCAACCTTTAGTGATCCAACAATGCTCAAAATCAAGAAATAGTTAGATCAAGTAACGAGACCTTAAAAACTGAGACACTGGACAAAGTAAGCATTCACCAACTTGAACCTGTCTGACAACTAGGAACTATTCTAGATCCTTATCCATACTGAACACAGGATCACGAGTTTGCACCTTATTTAAATGTTTTTTCTTTTCTTTCTGTCGCCTTACGCCTCGTCGACGTTGAGGTCATTAGAGGCATGAGAGGATAAGAGGAAAGAACCTTTTGAAGGAACCATCCCGTTATTCGCCTGGAGTGATTTGGAAAAACCACGGAAAACCCTGATCTGGATGGCCGGACGGGGATTCGAATCCGCGTTCTCCCAAATGCGAAGCCAGAGCGCTACCGCTCACCCACCGCGCTCGGTTACTCCTTGTTAACAGCTTTGAGATGCACAGGTAACCCCAAACAGTGGTTAGTAGCAGTACACAACGTTGGTTTTTAAAAAGATGGAATCTGATGTCGCTTGGATGTAGAGAATGTAATGGGACTCCAACGGATTAAACACTCGAAGGAAGATAACCTTCTAAAATTATTCGTAACTCCATAATTGATAAAGGCGAGGAAACAGTTAAGATAGGCTAGGTTGTGAACATTAAATAATTGCGTCTTTTATAATTAGTACGGTGTTATGAAGTGATTGCAACAGATAAAAGACCTGAAGAATTATATCACACATATTGAGGTACTTGTGTCAACATTTAATTGAGAAGCCACTGATAGATTAGTAACTTGTTTGACTAAAGTATTTCTTTCATTCACAATAAGGGTATACAAAGAGACTAAATGAATATTTTTCGAACTTGTGTCGCAGTTGCTCTTTTGTTTACGAAAGAACATTAAAGTAAGCTCTGATTAGCTGCCGTTTTGGTGCTGGCCATTTATCAGTGAAGGGATGTAAGGTTTTGGGAGAGATTATATTAGCCTCTTCTAACCAAATCCTCTCCTTCACGTGGTGCACCCCGTTTGCACAGACGAGGCTCTGACGACTAGAAGATTCCAGGTATAATGTATCATCCACTGCTTGCCAACAGCCTCTTGAAATGAGGGTGAAGTATGGGGAGTGCAGACACCCTCTTGCCCTTGGGGTTCATTTAGTACTTAGTATACTTCTTGGCGCTCCTCGTGTGAAAAGGTAAGGTCATCACTAGGGTTCGGACCTGCCTTCTTTTTGAGCTGAAATGCTGAATTAAACAGTGATTAAACGTTTCTGATTGTATTTAGATGTATTTTATATAGCATATACATGCATATTTAAGCCGTTATAGTAGTTTTGGTCATATTACGATAACATTTATGGTCATATTTTGAGTAAAAATCCGGTAATTTTTTAATATTACCCGGAATTCACTGGATATAGATGAGAAGAAATTAAGGTAATTATTCATGAACTGTAATCCTATTGTACATCGTAGCAAAAACCAAATTAACTGACGCTGAATATGTCAGAATTCACCAGTCAAGAATTGAAGTTATATATTATTGTCACTCTCTAAACGTTAATGTTCCTCCCGCCTTTTAATCTCAGCAGCATGCTTCTTTCGAGCAGCGTCAATCAATGTCTCACTGTCGCCAATACTTAAGAAAATAATCCTCAGTCAGTGTTAAATCTGCAGTGGATCAGTGAGTACCACCATGCCGAAAAGAAAATTTGCTGAAAGTGCGAAGTTACAGAACTACGTAAGAGAATTTGAAGAGGAGCATTTTAGTACAGATGAAAAAGTTCTTTCCTGTAAATTATGTGAAATTAAACATCAGCAAAATGATTTAAAATTTAACTTCCCAATGGTGCTGTGAGTGCACGGAAGCAAATTATGCTGTCTACATGAAAGGGACGCTACTATAGATAAAATAACGTGTAATTGAGCGTGTTTTGATGTTTATTAAATTTAAATATTTGGTCATATTTTATAATTTTAGGTCATATTTACCCATTTTTAAGGTCATATTTGACTGCAGATTTCTCTATTTTCATTTTTTTTATTTATTTTTTACCCAAAGAACCGAACCCTAGTCATTACTAAATCATAATGTATTATTTTTTCTGCTAAACTGTTATTCTAAAAATTTCTTTCATTTTTTATTTCTTATTGCTTTATGTATACTAACTGGTATCGCTGACTTGATTCCTTTCTAACTAAAGATCCTACAGTAATGTTTCTGTAGTTTTTAAGAAAATCTCTGTGTAATGATTTGCAGTTACTAATTTTTTCAGCTTCATTGTGTTCTAATTTTTTTTTTTAAGTCGCAGCCAAATTGTAGAATTTGCGCTGATAAGTTTTCCCCACTTTTCTTGTAAGATGATGGAAGATTAACATTATTCCTTTTGGCTCAAAGATAATCCATTTTCTCTTACTGATACATTGTTGTAAATACCGTAGACTACGAAATATGAGAATTTTAAATTACTATTTGTTTTGACCTGTCCCTGCAAAATGAAGCAACAATTTATCAAGAGAGCACAAACATCACAAATAAACGTCATTAATCTAAATGTGTTTATTAGAACTATACGTCAGTACAAAATTTAGTTAAAAAGATAACTTTCTGTTTCATAGCAGCTGATGCTGACTACGTCTTTGTGACTAACAGAAAATGAACAGGATGATGAAATCTGGCGGTGTATTGGGAATTCTTAACTGACTGGCAACAGTTGCGAGAATATATGTACCAGCAAATAAATAAGACTACAAGGAGTTTCAAAAGAGGTAAACGCAAAGAACAGTCCCCAAGTAAAATCATCAACAGTTTTCAGCTACTGGATGGGTCTTCTTTGTGCACGAGCTTCTCCAGTATCTTCTTTCTTCCCACCAACTCTCTGTCACCACCATGGTCTAGTCCTCTCCTCTCTTAATAAGATACTCCTCTAGACACTCTATCCCTTAATTTATCTCTGGATTGTTTACCTTGCATCTTCAGTTTGTATATTTTCCTGCTTCTCCATTCTCTTAACAAAGCCATAACATTTCAGTTTGGCATTCTCTATCACTTCCTGTAGGGGCTCCTTCTTTTTCTAACTATCTCTAATTGTTTTGTTCCTTATCCTGTCCATCCTTGTAACCCTCTTATAATTAGAATAAAATAATCTATGTACAAATACCAAATATCGCAATCTTAGTGCAAGTCAGGTAACTAACAATGAAGACGTGTATCGAGACTACCATACGGTGAATTTCAAGAGAATTCTTATCTCACTATTGGGTTGTAAATGCTTGTATTCCAGGCACTTTTTTCGTTCACTGAAGAGACGATCGTCTCCGTTTTAGTATTTAGCAGTTGAGCTATATGTTGTTTCAAGGCTTCGAGTAACTGTCGGTGAAGAGAAGGATTTCCGGTGGCAGGAATTTTAAACTCAGGGCCGTGCTATTTCCGGCGAGAAGATGTGAGCCAGCGACGACCGTAGACAAAGCAGGTGGGGAACAAGAGTTGCGGTCAGGGAAAACCAAGTTTTCTTTGTCACATTCACATTTATAGTCAAAGTATCTTGCGCTATTGGCTAAAATATCAACAAAATGCTAAATGGAAATAAAAAGGGTGAAGTAACCGGAGGTAAATGTTATTAGTTACTTCTGTAGATCGAACTATAGTAATAATATCCTCTAGAAATTCTGCAGAAGCTTAACTACCTGTACGATCAACACAGGATTAGTTCTTCGAGCGAATTAATAAAATATTGTCTACGTAATATGCACGGAGCCTTTATTGTGTAATAATGTAACTACACTGCAAATAGGTAAATGTTATAGAATTATTTTCCTAGTTGCTGATAACGACATTCTAATTATAAATTCATGTTCCATTAATTACTTTGAAAACAAATTGAAGACTTAATGCGTTGTTACTAGGGGGTCATTAAAGCAATTTGTGATTATTGCTTATCTTCATCTAGGTAATAATTTCGTAAGCTTAGAACTATATTTTTCATGCTTAAAATACGTATTTTTGAGGCATGGAATGTAGCTCTAATCGCTGCTTGCCTACCAGCAACTGTCTTGTTATGTGTTTTGTTTCCGCAATCGTAAAGCTTTGAATAACTAGAATTATGCAGCCTTCAATTGACGAATGTTTACTAATACTGTAGTTCGTCTAAAGAATCTTGAGAATAATACAGGGACCTAAACGTAATAGTAATGCTGAATACAAATTAAGACCAAACCAAGAACTATATTTGAAAATAGAAAAATTAAAGGTTATACTGAGGAAAAGAAGACTGCAATTTTACGGGCAGATATGCAGAATGGATAGTAATAAACTAACAAAACAGATTTTCACCTTACTAAACAGATACATATCCAAACCCACATGGTTCACTGAAACAGAAAAGGACATTAAAAACGCTGGAGTGAAAACAGATGTAATAGACAACAGAACACTCTTTAGAGATGTAATTCAAAAGGCAGGTTTTCAGGAAAGACAGAAATATATAAAGGAAAGAAAATGGACCCAGGAAGAAAAGGAAAAAACCTTTCAAACAATGATTTTTTTTATTTATTCATGGCTTTACGCCACGTCGACGTCGAGGTGATTAGAGGCGAGATGGGACTCGGGACAAGGAATTCGGCCATGGCCTTTTGAAAGAATCATCCTGGAATTTCCCTGGTGTGATTTGGGGAAACCATGGAAAACCCAAATCAGAATGCCCGGACGGGGATTCGAACCGGCGTCCTGCCAAATGCGAGACCAGAGCGTTAAGAAATAGACCAGAACATGTGGTGCGATCATGACCTGTTAACATTAAAACTCATATTTTGTCCACTAAAAACGTTATTCATTATTTAGTGTCTATTTAATACTATTTTGTATGAAATTAGACACGTGATTGTATCAAAACATGGACACGAGCTTGCACCTAGTATTGCGCACGTTTGTATCGGGTTTACCTGCGAGCAGATAATCATCGTAGAAGCTGCCAGCCCTGGAGCGTCTGGTAATTAACAGGGGGCCCATCGGCATGCAGATTAGGGCGGCTCTCCTTAGCATGGAAATGCGCACAGCCGCTCCCCGCCAGATTCTTCTTCGCAAATTGATTAGTCTGCCACCACTGCGTGAGCAATCTGGAGGGGACTTGTGATAATGGCTGCGAAATACGGCAGCTAATCAAATATAACCCGTCTACTGCCAGATTCTTTCCTTCTGAATTTGTGTAGTTTACTTATTGATGATACACATTACCAAATTGAGAACTATGTAAGCAAGGAGGTTTTATTTGTGTTTTGTTATTAGCTTGCAGTCTTGCAACTAAACAAAATGCTTTCTAGGGCATACGTGTTTCGTCTTTATTTGATGCTTTCTCAGTGCCATCGGTAACATTTTTGCGCACACACATTTATATCTCTACATATACACTAGTAGTCATTAATTTGTGTTTTCTATAATGGTTATGTTAACTTAAATTACTATCTATTTGCAGTTTTTGCTTTTGAGTTAGGTAGAGTAAGTTCGAAGTACTACACCAGCCATCAGTTTTTAACACAAGTGCAATGTAATAAATAGGTCCCATTTCAATTGCCAATGAGAAGATGATTTAACAAACGACTATAATATTTTTCAATGTAAACGAATATGTCTTCAAGATAGTCTTATAACTTGTGTGTTTCTTTAATACCCTGTTCACTCTGAAGTGGCGGCTGAAGGCCATGTTCCCTTGGCCCCGCTCCTTAACTCACTACCCCCTCGCGTTGCCTACTCCTCCAAGCTGATCCTATACCCAGGGAGACCAGCGAAAAATTTGTCAGCGGGCACTCTTTCCTCTTCGTGTGTAGGGGTAAGGCCAGTGGAGGGGGGAGAGAGCAGAGTAACCTTGAGCCACCTCTATTAAATGAACGCACTATAGCGTGCCATTGTGTACGCATGTGAGTGTGAGTGTGTAAGAATGTGTGTTAGTTTACCTGTTTGTTGACTGTGACTGCTTGTGTGTGGAGTATAAGATGGTGTAGCGGGGGGGTGGTGCATTTTTTTCCCATGAGAACTACGATTTGTATGTGTGTGATTTGACGCTGAATTATGGTTAGAGTCAAGCGAAGCTTCAAGTTTACTTACAAATAATACCCGGAAAACATATTGATCTAAAATTTGGAACTGTTTAGAAGGCGAAAAAAAAAAAAACAAAAAAAACAGGACTATAATTTTATATATATATTTTTTTTCGTTCACAATCAATTCGGAAACTGGATGGTGCCTTTCTAGAGTTTAGATTTGTTTTGTCGTTTTTTGTAGTGTTAAACTGACATCCAACATTCATTAACCAGTTCAGTAATTCGTGTAGTTGGTTGTAAGGATACAGTTGCAGTAAACCCCAGTAGTTCTTGTTTTAGTATCTTTCTGTTAGTATGTTTTAGTATTGAGACGTTGTGTGAGCATTTATTTGACGAGTTTTGGAATGTTGTTAAGTTGGCACGCGGAGTGCGCTCACCAGAGAGTTTGAGTATCCTCGGAGACTGAACGTGAGATGTAAGAGAGTGGAAGAAAAAATATGGCGAACGCAGGAAAGCTTTCGTAAGCTGCCGGTGTTTTATTAAGTACATAGTATAGTTGTGCTGGAAGGGCACGGTGAGGAATGATATAGATGAATATTCATATCATTCAGGAGTTGTGTTATGAACAGTGCAAAGCCATGCGAAGTAAACTGTGCATGTATATTTTGATGCAATGAATGTTAAATGAAGGGTTTTTTTTTTTTTTTTTTTTTTTTTTTTTTTTTTTTTTTTTTTTTTTTTTTTTGTACGTGTATATTTACGTACAGCGATGGTTAATGGTTTGTGAATAAACGTGAAGTAGTTGTATCAGTATTATTTATTTTAGTGTCCACTTGAACAGACGATCCAGTAAAATCAAGAATATACCTTACTTTTGACACCGATTCGCGCCTATCCAGATTTTCCCTCCACAATTTCAGTATTCCAGTTAAAATGCAGACAGAGTGGAGTAATTGAGAAGAAATGTAGGTTAGTATCTCTTTGTAACGAGGATCACGACCGACCAACGAATCTTACATGATTCTTAGACAATCACCTTCTAACAATACAATTACCTTCCGCCGGCTACGAAATAGTATCTCTGGAGCGGAGAGATACATTTTTTCTAAGTCAGTCGTAAGCGAATTTGCAGAGCGCGGCTCGCGGAGCGCGGTTCACGTAGTGAAGGCATTGGCCTATATATTACTGTATGATGTAGTTTCGTATTTGGAATTTTCTTTAAGAAGTCGTCGATAGGAACTGTGATTATAAAAGTGAAGTTTGAACCGTATTTAAATGAACAGTGAACATCAAGTTGTGATAGTGGATGATTTAACTGGAAGGAGATATGAATTATAATTTTCCTTTTGTCTCAAGAACTCTGTAATCTTTCGGATACGAAGTTTCGATTAGCCTTTACTTTGAAATTTTATTGTGGCCAAACCGTTCACAAGTGTTAACTTGATTTATCAATAAACCTGTCGTGGACATAATAATTCTTATTAATGAACTTAATGACCTTTATTAATTGTTCTCATAATTGCTGCTTAGGACGGCTTTGGTTTCATCATCTGGCGATCGACGGCACAACGAACTATATAAAACTAAATTAACTTGCTCCTAGAGTTGTGTGAGAATAACTTTAATAAACACCTGAGTGAAAATATTTCGTGAGGTACAAGTTAACAGTTACCACCAGGGTCGGCGTTAGGGGGGGGGGGATAAGCGGGTCAAAAGTACCCGGGCCCCGCCGGCTGATGGGGGGGCCCGATCACCGACTATAGGGGCCCTCAGGCCATGAAGCCAAGAATACGCCCATTGTCGCCTGGCCATTTTGTAGAGCTAAAAAAAAGAAAAAAGGTCGCCCATTTTACCCCGGGCCCGAAATTCCTAGCGCCGGCCCTGGTTACCCCAACTACAAATACGGTCTTGGTCTTACAACCTGCTTTAAGCAAGTGTATTATTAAAAATCTCTTATATACGGCCTCTTCATACAAAAGTCATATACAAACAAAATGCAATTTGGACAGTTTCGTTAACAGTTCCATGTTTTTACCCTAAATTACCAGTGGCAAAAAGAAAAAAAGTTGCGAGAGAAACCATAAGGATTGAAAAAAATTCATCTGTTCATAATATTTTGAGGATGAGAGAGAAAAATCATTGGTGTCACTACTAGTGTCTTGTAGCCGTGACATGCATGCAGCTACTCATCAGTCATCATATACAGTCACCAGCGGTGGTTTGACGTTGACAGTAGCCGTGACATATACTGAGCACTGACTTTAACAGTCGTCACGAGTGGTGCCGTTACTCTGCAGACGTCACAGCCTCGAGAAAGCGAATTAGCAGCTCGCTGTGGAAGGCGTCCACTGTGCAGCATTGGCATTCACAGATCCCAGGCACTAGAAACGCGTTACTGTACTAACACTATTGCATAGTAGCGTTACTTGGACAACTCGGAAATTGCGAATGAAAACACTCTCAGTGGGGTCTTGAAAAACTGAAAGCAAAACTTTATTTGCGAGATAGGTATTTTTAGACGTGGGCTGGACCTTCTGAATCTAATGGCTCGTGTGGTCATAATGAGCTCGCGACGGCATTTTACTGGATCCAAAATCCACTCCTGTTTTAGCTGTCTTAACCAACCCAGTGATCATACCGGGTATAGGGCATGTACAGTTTAATCTGAACCACAGAAGTGTTCGGACGTGCTTCACATTATACAGCAAACTGTACCAGAGGTGAAGGTCTTCTTAAATCTCACCCGAGACAGCAATTCGAACCGGGAATCTTTCAATCCCCTGTCAGACAGCTTAACAACCAAGCCACCTGACCACTACTTTCTGAATTAAAAACAGTCATTACGAGCTTTGACATATGAATCAGGTCTAGTGAATTAAAGAACGTCATTATGAATTTTTACATAAAACACACGGAACCGAGAGGAAATTTAAAGGGATGATACAAATTTAGAAGTAACAACCATAGCCCCCCTCCCCATCATCTAATAACAATTCAATTTTGTTGCACAGTTGTAAACAAGTTTAATATTTTATTGAAAGCCAGAAAGGAATGAAAATGTTAGCATCAGAAACAAAACAAAAACTAATTTTTCGGAACTTTTACAGAAAACATCCATGAATTTGTGAACCACTAGTTAATAGAGTTGGAAGAAGAAGAAAAAGTAGAATATTGGAGGGAATTCCAGTTTTCGATAAAGAAATGAGCAAGGAAGAAGGATGTTACCAAGAGGTCTTCAAAGTGTGGTGTTCTGCGTTCATGCAGTTACTCAACATGCAAATATTAACAATATCCTCTTCAGTTTTTTTTTTTTTTTTTTTTTTTTATCTGCTTAACGTCTTTCTAACAGCGAGGTCTTTAGAGATGGACCCTCTTTAGAATTCTGCGAAAATTTGGCACAGTGCAATGAAGCGTTGTTTACATTCATTCTAAATGAATCTTGTAAAGGATTCCAAGTAAGAGAAATTGAGTGAAATGCTCACAGAGAAAATTGAAACAAAAAATTAATTTGCATTGACATAATATTGATTATTTATACAAGTTCTTCTAATTTTAAATTTCCTCTACAATTATTAAACAAATAACCAAACCTGTCTGTCTCTTATGTAGCCTACTACTGTCTGTTTGTTTTTCATCATACTTTTGTAAACTGCTTTCTTGATGAGTCTTGTTCAGAATTTTTTCATTTCATGTTTTACTTGAAACTTAATTTTCAAGTTTCATTTCCACAAAGTACTATGCTGCATACATCAGGCTTTGTAAAATTCTTTCAAAACGTTAGCTCGCTTTTTGGTAATGTCAGATAAAATATTCGGAATCACAGACACAAAACGGCACGAGGTGAAATAAAATATGTGAACTATTTGATAGTTTTCTGATTTCTGGATGCGTCAATTTTGAAAACCCTAATGTTTCGACTAGCAACTTGCTGTGGTCTTCCTCAGACGCAGAGGTTCTGAAAAGAGTTATACGTATCAAAACTGACACAACAGAAACACGAAAACTACCTTCTTCCTGTGAAAATTGGAGTTTTTCTAAATCATTGTAAAAAAAGTTGAGCAATTTTTTATTTTTTTTTAGCTTTAGGCCTCATCGATGGCAGTGTCATTAGAGCTGAATTAAGCATACTATCTGAACTAACGTTTTATGGTTTTACCAAAAGCCACGTCACTTATCACCACTCTAAAATCGCCGATAGTATTATTTAACACGGATAAGGAAAAATCTGAATACTTCTAGTTAGAGGTTCCTTAAACTCACCACTTGCTTCGCTCAGAACATAATTCGTTATCATCCACTAAATTTAAAATACTGTTTGGTCCAGTCTTCATAAATATTCTCTTGTAATCCTTGTTTTATCCAAGTTTTCCGGTAAAATGACGGTTTATTCAAGTAAAACAGAATTCATCCACCGTAACTGACATCTCCAAACCTACTCGAACGACGTAAACCGTATGTACCGAGGAAACTTCAGGTCAGTTAATTCTTTTTGTTGTATATTGGCTAATTTTAACATACAAAATTAACATTAAGAAGAATTTTGAGTCATATTACGTATAATAATCTTACGGCAAACAAAATCATACCGTTTCTCGTGTTAAACGGTCACAAAATCAATAGAAAAAACTGAACAATTCAAGTCATTAGCTACATTTGGACAGAATCTGACAGTTGGTAATGGAAATATTACCACAAATGAGTTTCTTCGAGATATTCGCATTTCTAAACTTCCACCTACTGCTTGCGGGGTATAATTATGAAACCTTAACGAAAACACACGTCATTTGTTATCAATACAAGTTAATTTATTAAGAATCTAAGCGTGTAAAACGCCATAAAATCTAAGTATATTGACCGTACACATAAGAAGACAGAATCCCGTTTTAATTAAATATTTTTCTACCTCATCTATATCCGATTAAACAAATTTTCTGTTCCATCCTACAAATACGACCTGCTTCCCAAAAATTTCGTTGAATTCTGTGCCAAGTTTCGGATGGCTTCGAGGGAGATAGTTATCATACGACTCGATGATTCCTCTGAGAAAGATCTGCTCCTGGTACGGCAGTTCCCTGACCTCGTCAGGATGGAAGCTGCTAACTCGTTGCTGACTGAGTCACCGACAGAAGTGGCCTCCAAGTCTGCATTCGCCTCTCAACAGAATAAACCACATACATAACACGCAAAAACAAAACCTAACCTCATAGTCATATGCATCACCAATATAACCATAGAACACATCAATGAATTCGTGAGATTCTATGTCTCCAAAGAGGCCACATTATTCAGAATTGACTGAAAAAACAACAACATATACACACACATTGATGGTTTGGTATCAATTTCACTCTTCTTCTCTACCATTTCAACTAATTAAGAATATCGAGGAACAAGACCTTGGTCATTGATTTAAAAAAATACGCGTTTTAACTAACCCAGAATCTATTTACCCAACTGGAATTCTCAAGCCATAACGCCATTATTCACTTTGTATTGCACATAATTATAACAACGATTCCACCAGTGCTATAAATATTTTAGAAATACCTCATGGGAATGCTGAATAGCTTTTAGTTGTAGATTATTGGAGTGATTTCATTTTCAAATTATTATTTTATTTTATTCTGCGGCTCGTTGACATCAATGTATTAGATCCGAGATAGGATGGGAACAAGAAAAAGGCCATGGCGTTTTTAAACATCATCCTTGTATGCACCTGGAGTGGTTTCGGGAAATCATGGAAAAACGAAATCTGGAAGGCTCGACGCGGATTTGACGTCTTCCAGAGCACCAGGAGTTTTGTTAATGTATAAAATGTTCTTGGGCTTCCCACCGTGGGAGCACATCAATTTGATGCGACGTTTCGAAGTCGGAGGATTATTTCGAAACGTCAGCCCGAGAACATTTTATACAGTTAATGTACCAGGAAAGCATCCATTCAATTTATCAGATTAAGTAATTGGGAAAATTGCTTCAGTAAAAAGCTACTTAAAACTTTCTTCTTTTAATTAGGAAGTTACGTCGATGGAAATGATGGGAAGGATTTCAGGCATAGACTTTTGGATGAAAAATTCTTGAATTTGTTTAGAATGGTATGAAATCAAAGAAAATCAAAATCTGGATAGTTGGTCAGAGGATTTAAGGCGCATGGTTCCTAAAACTAGCCCTGATCTCGTTAACCGTTCACCCACAATGCTCGGTCGTCACTTTCAGTAAGTGGTTTTTTTTTGTTTTTTGTTTTGTTTGTTTTTGTTTTAAATGACTGCAGCAAAGCAATTCTTGTTTTCATTTCGAAAACTGCATTTATAAATTATTCAAATTTTTTTTTCTTACGGCTTTACTCCTCGTCGAGGGCTAATGTCTTTAGAGGCGGGATGGGACTGGAGGCAAGGAACGAGAAGGAATTCGGCCATAGCCTTTTTGAAGGAACCATCACGGCATTCGCCTGGAGTGATTTGGGGAAACCATGGAAAAATCAAATCTGAATGCCCAGACGAACCTGCGTCCTCCCGAATGCGAGGCCAGAACTTTAACCGTTCACCCACTACGCTCGGTGCCTGCGCTAAGGAACATTTCTTGGTGAATCACTGTGCTGTACAACACAGAGAACAAATGACTAGTACGATGCTTAGTCAAATAAATGCGTGAGACCTCTGCGCTAACCATGACTGCGGGGGTGTATCGAAAAGTTAATTCTTCAAGATAAACAATAAGATTTATCTGAAGCCGATTCTTTTTCATATTCCTTATAATTTCAAATGTCTTAGAACAGAATAAATATTATTTTTCCGAATCAGGGTCGTATTTTATACAGTTATGTTCTATGTCACATTTTAATTTGTTGCGAGTTCCTCGAAACATGATTACTGTAAAACAGTTTAACATGACGAAACCATAAGTGTATGTTATTTCATATAGCGTAAATTGAAAGGTTTCTTTGATCAAACCCTACTGATGTTAGTTTCTATTTTGGGTAGCGGGGAGGGGCGGGAGAGAAAGAGCAATTATTATTATTATTATTTTTTTTTTTGCGGTAAATAACCACGAGTGCCGAAACATTCGGATATAGCTGTTGTACAGGATTTAATTTCGCTATTTTTCTTTGTTGTAACTTATAGAATGACCTAAGTAATTTAATGTGTTAACAATTGTGTTAATACAATTAAATGTCAGTTGAATCCAACTGGTGTAATCACTTTCGGTGATAAAACAAAGGGGAGGTTAGCTGGCACCACTGCAAGCAGAGGGCGTTGTCGACACATTTTCGACGGACCATAACGTGATATAGAATCCTCCTACCGGGTACTGTAAAAAAACTGTGTGAGAACTCCCATATGCCCACTACTATACGCTGTTCACTCTAACTAGCGGCTCAAGCCCTTGTACCCCACGCCCCGCCCCTCATCTTTCCATCCCTCCCCAGCTGTAGTAAATTTCCCCTGCGCATGTAGACAGCGGAGTGTGAATAGAGGCGACTGACCTTGAGCCACCTCTGTTAACTGAACGGGGTACAACGAACCAACTCCTTGTCGATCTTCGCAAACACCACCATGGTGTCTTAGGGACCTTTCCCACATTGTGGTTCCGAATCGTGAGGACTTCAATGAAGTCTTCACGGCTGTACCACCGGGTTGTATTGTGAAAACACGATATTTCGACGGCTAGCTCCGCCGTCTTCATCAGGTGTGGAGACATCTGCACTGGTCGGCTGATTCCGGGTGCCGCACTTCCTTATATACATGTCCGCGTCCGGCGGTTGGCTGCTAGTGGGCGTGGCTATAGATCTCGTTGCGGCCCGAACTAATATGGAGCCCTCTATGGCGGTAGCTGGACGGAAGTACAACGTTCCCTGCCGATTCTTGCCAAGGCTGGTTTCCATGCCTCACTAAGACATAGACCACTGTCTCGATTGAATGTGTTGGCCAGTCTAATTTCGATCGTTTCTTTGATAACAGATTCCCCAAAATGTGAAGTTCTAGCCAGTATCCTAACGTTATTGAACTCTACTCTGTGGCCACGTGCTCGGCGATTGCGGATTTGCTGTATTGTCCTAGGCGTAGGTGGCGTTTATGTTCTTCACACCGGTTTTCTATAGTGCGGATCGTTTGACCGATGTAGGTATTTCCACACTCGCACGGGATGCTATAAATCCCCGGAACTCTTAGGCCAAGATCATCCTTGACTGAGCGGAGGTAGAGTCTTCGTCCTTACATCGTGAGGACTTTCTTCTACTGCATGGTGAATCTGTATTATGGAGGATGATATTTGGATCCGATCCAGCAAGAGTCTAGTTGATTACGGGATGCCACGTAAAAGCGTTAAACAGACAGTGGATTGAAACGGCGCCCCTAGTCCAGTTTAACAGAGTCTTCAAGTATTCAGCCGAACCAGATGGATATCGTGCTAGCTTTCTATAGATTTTTACCTTTTTTTGCTACAAGGTAGATCATTCCTAACACAGTGAGAAAATAATATAGCAAAGTTCGCTCAAAATTTAACTGCAGAACGTGGAATCAAACATATGAGAGGTGAGCCTGCCACGCTGGCAAACGGGTAACGAGTACTCCGAGATTTTGTCCTTGAGCTCTCTGCACACCGCTCTCTCCACCTACGCAACTGTGGCTGCACGCTGAAGACTTCAATGCTACCGCACGCACTTTTAAGAAAGCAGTTATTTAAAGTGACGTAATTTTGTTCTTATAACTCGACACCTCATTGACGTCGACGAGATGATAGGCAGGAACCGAGCGGGGCGGTGTAACGGTTAGCGTTCTCGCCTCGCATTCGGGAGGACGGCGGTTCGAATCCCCGTCCGGGCATCCAGATTTGGGTTTTCCATGGTTTCCCCAAATCACTCCAGGCAAATGCCGGGATGCTTCCTTCAAAAAGGCCATGGCCGAATTCCTTTCCATTCCTTGCCCCCATCCTTGCCCCCCATCCTTTCCCGTCTCTAAAGACCTCGATGTTAAAAAGAGACGTAAAGCAGTTAAAAAAAAAGATAGGCAGGAAGGAGTGGGAATAAGGAGAGGCAAGGAAACCGGCCATGGCGATTTTGAAAGAACCATCCCGGCATTCGACTGGGGTAATTTAGGGACACCTTGGAAAACCGAAATATGAATGACCAGACCGGTGTTCTGACCTGCGTCCTCCCGAATGCAAGGAAGAGTGTAACCGCTCTCCCACAACGCTCGGTAACTTTTTCAGTGGTATTAATATGTGAAATTTTTTGTATTCTTGTTATGTATTACAGCATGATTCTCATTTCAGCAAATTAAACGCACGGAATCAATCAACTACATCAACTGTAAAACTGTTTGGTCCCTTGACATTCCATTCGATAGTATCAAGATGCTTTAGTGGATTTAATATTAACTATTCCAGCTCTGTGTGTAACACTGCAATTTGTGGAGCACCACAGCTCTAGTACTGAATCCTAAGATGTGGTGCGCCATGTTCAGAAATTTAGAGTTTCCACTAAACATAAAATCGCTGATTCTTTACTCTTTGACAGGCGTCGTAAATAATGGTAAAACTTTACTACTAGTCATCAGATATCGGTTTCTGGAAAAAGCGATTCACCTTGGATGTAATTCTGAAATGTAATTATATTTTTATCCATATTTCCAAATAGTCTTTGTAATGGGATATTGTTGGGCTTCTGCTGTATACTCGGTTTCCAGGTAGAACAATTAATGATGATGCTGTATGCGCGCCAAAAATCGTAAAAGTGATGGAACAGAATGGAAGTTATTCAACAAGCAAATAGCATTATCTTGAAATGAAATATTCAAACATCCGACCAAAATGTGATGACAGCAATTAATTTCTCTATGTCACCCCTTTCAGGGGCTCTGAGCCAACTGCGTACTATCAGTATTTCGCCATCATAAAAATCATTTAGAAAATAGTCTTAGTAACGCAACTACATTTCAAAATGACGTCAGCAGCTGGCAGTTTGAGTGACGTTGCAGGCATAGAAAATTGACGTACACAGTGCTGATGAAAACTAACGAAATTAATCTGCAGTAGTCAGGGAACGTCCACTAATTACGTGATTTCAAAATGTAGGGGAAGGGGAGATCGGTAAAATCTCATTTAAAGCAAGGGGTGGTTTTCTCCTCTTATTCTGCAAAATAATAATAATAATAATAGTGCATAGAAGACATCAGTATTAACGCTTAGGTATTCCAGTGGCATGAAGGAAAATACATGAATACATCCAATAAATTTAATTTAAAAAAAAAATTAAAATTAAAATTCAATCTCCAGTAGGGGGGAGGGGAGGGCCAAATTTAAGAAAAAAAAGCTATTCACTTAATCAGTGGACATCCTCTTACGTTATGTCATACAGTAGGCTAAAATCCAAGTAAGAACATCAGTTAAGAAGAGAGAGAATTAAAAATAAAGATATGAAAGACAAGAAAACATGTTACAACACAGATGTATAAACTGTTTCATAGTTCACACAGTCCATTTGATTGGTTACATCTGTAAAATCTTGGAGATCCTCTGATAACATTTGCAAGCTTCATATGACTATACCTCCATTTGAATCTGTTTGTTACGTCCTTTTCTTTATCAACACTTACACTTCTTAGCTCACGCTGTTTCAAAGCCACAGAAAGTGTCTTATCATGCTATTTCTTCTTTTCTTTTGATTTGCTAAAACGTTTTCGTCTCTGTTTCTCTTGTAACACTACTTGCATATCTCCAAAATTCGTCTGCAGTATAATTTCTCAAAAACCCTGGGTCTGCCCTTCTTCGTCGCCAACGTTCCACTTCCAGTGAAAGTCCCATTGCGAAAATGAACTTATAGAAATGTTATCCTGATTTTAAATGCATTGGAGGTTCGCAATTTTCTAATTGTTTTCAGAAAAACTTTTATTTTTTATTTGTCTGTACTTAAAAGCCATCATGATGATTTGTTTATTTTACAGCAAAATCTCTCAAAATGTATTGACTTATATTACTTTCTCAGTTTGATTTCATCATCTTAATTTTTTCTTCGTTTCATGTATCAGCTATGAAAAAAATATATAAACCCTTTCTTGCGAGGTGTTAGGAAAATAGTTTGGACCAAACGAAGGCAGTCAAGTAATTGCGAATTGATTTTTTAAAGAGCAGGATATAGATTATAAACACATATTTGCAATATCTAATGTCTTTTTCACTGGGCAGTTACTATGATCCTTCTGCAAGAGTTTCTGAGTTCATTTTTATGTTTTCTTGAAATGGTATTGATTAATATTTTAGTATGTTAGTATGTCCTATCTTAAAATACGCAACTGAATTTCCTCTGTCTCTGAAGGACACTGCCCTGACGGGACGTAAATTGAGAGCTAAAGTAAGTTGTTTTTGTTGTGGACGGAGTGAGTCCGTATGACGTCGAGTTGCTGCCGGTGGCGCTCGTAAGCCAGGGCCAGTTCGCCACCTCCTTAGTCTCGCCACCTCTTGCCGTGTCCTGCCGCTCTAGTCGTAGCCGCGCCCTCAACGCTAAAGATGCGCCACAAGGCGGCGCATTAACAACAAGCCGAGCACAAAGAAGCCAAAATACACGTCAAGTCAACATCGGATCTGATCCCCCACAGCTAGGGCTGCACAAAATACCCTGTAATACACTCACGGCATCTCAATATGGATCAGGCGCGACAGGGTCTGAAAAGACGTCGAATAAGACGGCATCAACACCGCAGATAAAATAAGAAATTCAAGTAATTTTCTTTTTTGAAAAAGCACCCCAATGAGACTTTAAAAAACAGGACGCAGAAACAAGTTTGTTCTTTTTTTAAATCTTGTCTATTGAACATTGTATCTATAGACTACAGCGTGCCCTTGGCGAAGGAGGTGGAAAACTCAGGATGGAGTGAGAGCGAACTGCATTTGCAGGGAGCAAGGAACGTATTTTCTGAGTAATTGGTGGGACACGATATGGCGCAAACAGTGTAATGTTTCTTTAATTAATAAAATAACGCCATTGCACCTGTTTTATAGCTTTAATGCCGCACCCGTTTCGCCTCTCATCGAAGCATCATCAGCGGCGAATCTATTTTAAAATTTTACATTGAGTATTACAAACTTATTCTGAATTGAAACATTTTCTGATTATTTACAATAAATTACTGTAATGAAGTCTCTCTGATGTGCTGTCGGATTGATTTGTAAATTGACAATATATAGACGGTTAGCCTCGTCGTCTTCATTACGTCTGAAATATCTTTTTGCAACATAATCCGACGGTACACACATGAAGATTACATTGCACCTTGTTTGTTATTTACCACACAATAAAATGACTATTTTTCTGCTTCAGTTAACGGTGCGATAATAAATAGAAAAGAAACAGAGTGGACACATGTTTGACCTTTCAAAAAATCAATACCGACCCGTTATACAGTATCTGCATTTGTTCCCGACTTATTTAAAAGGAAATAATGTTATATAGAAGAACTTACTCTACTCACTTATGTAGATTTTTTAGTTTGAAGCAAAATAGCAATTAGATTTGTGTGAGAACATTGAGTAGTCAGTAATTTGGTAATGATGAAGTTGTTTCATTACTCGTGGCAGCTGAATTGCAGCCGAACGACCACGACTCACCGTGAGTTATCTCTGCTTTATAAACATTTTACAAGATTGTAAACATCCTGACAGACTGTTATCTAACTTCTTCCCCTTTGTAGGACACTACGTAGCGCGAAGGATGTTTGACGACTGTGGAAGAAGGAGAATGAACAATTCTTGCACCGCTGTAACCTTTTCTTTCCACGGGCGTTTTTGTGTTCCGCGTAATGTTGTTAAAACATCTACCCAATACCCTGGTAGCAGAGACCTCGTTTAAGTCAACCTGAGCTGTGTTGTGCAATGTGCATGTCAAAACAACACCCGACTGCATAACGAAACCTCACCGCAGGTGTAAAATTTAATTATTATTATCAACTTTCATTTACTTTATTGCTGCTTCACATTAACAAATACCTGTACAATTCTCAGTTTTATCCAAACTTCGCCGTACTACACATGATCTCTGTTTCTCATCTGTTCTTTTTGTCAAAGATCCCTTCTTCCTGCACTGTTTATTCCAGAGATTTTCATGTACATTGTTCATTCGGTAACGCGCATGGATTTCTTTGACACAATATTAATAACACGATAAAATAACAATATATAAAACACTTTTAACACCATACACACATAATCAGCCTAACATTAATCAAATACAAAATAATGAATCGGAAATACCACTATCAATACGCTTCCCATTGAAATAATATAAAAACATTAATTATTAATTATTTAAAACTAAGATGCTGTGTATTCTTACACAGGACAGAATCATTTGGCCTATCTTCATACTTTCTGATATTTGGAAACGCTTGCTGTGTGCGCTTAAATCGTCTAGTCTGTGCACACTCCTTATGCAGGTACCTGTGAAATATTTTCCTATTTTACAACAGTTATTTCACATCTTCTTCTTTTTGCCTCACATAAGTGGGCTTACTACCCGAGCACCCCAGCAAACATTGGTTAGATGACTGTACTGCCATCCGAGGCTGGTCAGAATACGTCGCGTGTAATCATCTTTAATGTCAGGACGTAAAGCACAGATTCAAGAAAATTGACATTGACAAGAAATGCGTAATGAAATTGCAGAACACTGTATATCTAAAACCGAGCGTGGTTGGCGGTTAAAGCTCTGGCCTCGTATTTGGGAGGATGCCGGTTCGAATCCCCGTCCGGGAATCCAGATTTGGGTTTTCCATGGTTTTTACAAATCACTCCAGGAGAATGCCGGGATGCTTCTTTCAAAAAAGCCATGGCCGAATTCCTTCCAGTTCCTTGTCCCTAGTCCCATCCCGCCTCTCATAACCTCAACGTCGAAGAGGCGTAAAGCAATAAGTAAAAAAAAAAAGTCTATCTCATGTATTAGTTTCGAGAAGTTTGACTAGAGATGGATAACTCTCCAGTTGGAATCCATACGTGACCGTAATTGTTTACGACTATTTTAACGCGTCATTTTTTCCCTAAAAAAGCTTCCTACTGTGTACTTCAATTACGCCATGAAAGATTCCTGGTTCAGATTTCACACTAAAAGGAAAGAAATTGGACCAGGTGTCTATCTCTGGCTTAGAACGTCTTCTGCGGGAGAATCCAACCAAATTTCGGTTTGTGGATTAAGCACTGCAATCTTTGCTTGGAAAGACACAGACAAACCGAGCACGGTAGGTAACAGGTGTAGCGTGACTAGTATGGGCCATCTCCAACATATTTAATTTAATTATTGTTGAGTTTTGTTTAATAAACATAAAAAATAAGTGGAAATTCTTTTTCGAGCTGGAGACAGGAATTCGCGGCTAGCTAAGAGTTCTGTTAGCGTGAGCGATAGTCTGACTTAGGCCGGAAGTGACCGGTAGACCGATATCAAAGCTGGGTGAGGCTTGTCGCTGGTGAGAAAGGGTGGCCACTGGAATTTTTGCAATGTGCTTGGTGTATCGTGGGAAAAATTATTCCTACACATCCTCCCGAGGAATACCGATAGAACCCGAAGACTCTTAGCAAATGAGAGACAATGCTTTCGCCAGTATAAAGGGGAGTCTTTTGCGAAGCCAATCCGATGTGTTTGGAAATTTTACAAATTTTGTTTTTCCATGATACACGCCGAGGAGAAAATAGGCGTGGACTCGTGGAGAAGAGAGGGACTTTCTGGATGAGCGAAGAGACTTCACTCCGTCGATAGATGTTGTCATATGCTGGTTGACGTGACGAGTGCCTTGCAGTACCTGGACAGGTGCGCAGCTGAGCGATGATAGCGCCCTTGCTGTGACGTTTCGTGCAGCCAGACAGACACGGTAATTATTCCTCCACGAAACAGTGTGTACTTAAACGAATCATTGAGACAGCTCTTTAACGGTCTAATGAGTGAGTTTCCGTGCCACCAGACATAAAATTTCTGAGCTAGTTGTGTCTAAAAGCCGAGTGCTTTTTATAAATATTATTTTTCTATTTTGAATTTAAAGAAAGACTTCCATGTATGGAAACTTTCAATAAATATTCTTTGTGGGAACAAATTAATTCCCTGGCACCCTGTAAATTCTAATGTTTACTTGTTATCATTGTAAAACAAGAATCACTCTCAATATGCATGAGAGAGTTTTTGCTTCAGTTGCATATGAAATTTGTAAATCTTTGTAATGTATATGTATTACAATTTCTTAGCTTCAATTAACAATAATTGTTTGTTTGCTATTTCGCAACTGTAAGACGAAGTATTGCGTTGAAATTTATTTTTGTTCAGGCAGATGTTTAAGATTAACGATAAATATACCTTTGTCTGTAAGCATTCATGAGTACCAAATAAACCATAATTTTAGAGTCTATTCAAATACTAATAACAGAAGCAATGGTTTCACCTCTGTTTTCTGAAATTTCCATATCAACAAAGCGGGAAGCTAAGAAAACTGTTCTTCTTGCATAGTAAAAATAATAAAACATATCAGCCGTCGTGTCTAAAACATAATCACCTCGTTGCTAGTTGTTTTGCTGTTCTAAAATGTAAGTTTTGGAGCTAGCTGAGCTGTCACAAAAACAAAACACTGAGAGAAAAATATTCAGGTAATAGGTGGCAGTATACGTTCGATAAAGGAACCCTTTTAAACCAAAGATGTCCGGTACGCACAGTAGTTAGGGATACCCTGGCGACCTGTCCAGCGGTCACTGTGCTGTCTGTTTGTTGTTGGTTGGGACGGTAAACAGACCTCGAGAGTGACATTGGCAGAATGCGGCCACGGTCACTCCACTACATTCAGCTATGAACTCTCCTGGCCCGTCCTTAACTGTCCTCATATCCAAAACATTCAAACGTGGAATTTGCTGTAGTAGTATAATTACAGACGTACAGAGACAATAATTATGTCCAAATATAGTAGCAAAATAGAGTTATTATACCACCTGCACTATCAGTATTATTTCAAAATTGTATAGAACTAGTATGCCGAATAATAGCGTAACATAATCATCTATGGTCATCTCAACATCAGTACTGTTGTTACTAATAAAAATTGTACAGAACTATTATGTCAAAATAATATTGTATAGAACAACTATTATGTCAAAATAATATTGTAATACAACAATTGTATAAAACTGTTATGCCAAAATAATAATGTAATACAATAATTTTAATCTGGCTGTATGGTCATTAGACCAAAAGCCATTCAAATAAATTTTTAAAAAAATAATTTGAGACGCGCTGTGTAGTTCAGTTGGAGAAAGGACTGATTAAAAGTGGATTACCAGCGCTCTTACCCCAACAATGTTCACGATTTTTTCCTGAACCTAAACGTCGGACCCATGCCACCCAGCCTGTTATATAATAAATACGGTGATATTATCATCTAATCATCTAAGAGGTGAATCGGCCGTAATGTATTGCTGACTAAATCATCCACATTCGAGTCTCATATCGTGCGTGGACGGACGACTCATTACTTCCTTGTATACCGGACTGGTGCTGTCTGTGCTCTTACTCTTTGGTTAGTTTAACCGCTTTTCTGATGTGGATCATCGGATCTGCCTTATTTGTTAACGGTAGTGATTGGGCAGTGCTTTCCTTAAGTTGCACTCTCAAATCAGGATCTCGGGTTGAAAAATGTTGAGAAACTCTGGCTTAGGCGAAAGCCGGCCTTGAAAATCCACATCAGTATAGAAGCAACGCTACTTTACAACGCCGACATATACAATTATTAGTTTACGGGTGTGCACTGCCCAAGTGCTCGTGATAGATTCCAAACTGTATACTTTTATAACATGAGATGGCGACTTGTTTCGGCCAAATACGAGCTCTGGAAGTCAACCATAAATTGTGTCTAAGGGGGGGGGGGGATTTAGAGCGCGTCAAATTGTGTCTAAATGGTGTTTGATATAGGTATTTCCGTAGTAAAGTGAATAGCTCAGAATATAAATGCAGTAGTAATCGGTAAGAAATACGCCAGTCCAGTTAATACACGGGCTCTGTTTTCAGAACAACTTTAGTGTACCGTAATAAACGTATAGTCTGAATTACTGAGAAAGAGATTGTTCTCAGCGGTCTTCAGGCTTTTTTGAGGAATTTAAAGCGAAGTAACAGAGGAAGCACTGTAAGAAACATGGTCAATCAATAATAATAATAAAAACTTTTGTTTGATTCGTTTAAGATAAGTCGGGCCAAATTTGGAAATCTATTTCACTGGTTAGATGTTGTTTTGGGTGGTTTGCGGGGTAGAAGTATAAAAAATGAGTGGCAGTTTGCGTAGAAGGAACGTTGAGGGGACTGGGAGTATGTAAACTAATTTTTGGTAAAAAAAAATCAAAAAAATCTTTGGTTCAAATTAATATAAGAAGTATAATTATATACCAGTAGAGTTGCCAGGATGATGGTTCCGCATACTACAGATCGTCGTTCCTGTATGTTCTCTGCCATGATGATTTTTTTTTTAAAAAAGTAGTACTTCCGCAATGAATATTTCTTCTAATAAGTCCTCGGTTACGTCATACATTGTAATAATTTCAATGATTTAAAGGCAGATTAGCTGATGAATTAGAGACCATAAGAAATTAGGCAGCTCTAATAAAAGTCAAGACTCATACTATATAAGTCTCGCTTAAAATAGGTTTGGGGCAACGCGATATAGTCTAACACAGCTCGCTCTATAGTTAAACCGAGCGTGGTGGGCGAGTCGATAACGCTGTGTCTCGCATTTTGGAGGACGTGGGTTCGAATCTCCGTCCGGGCTTTTCCGTTCTTTCCCTAAATCACTTCAGGCGTGTGTCGGGATGCTTCCTTCAAGATGACATGGCCGAATTCCTTCCGAATCCTTGCCTCCATCCTTTCCCGCCTCTAATGACCTCGACGTCGACGAGGCGTAAACCCATAAGCAAAAAAATACCTAATCTGTAGTTTTACGAAGCAATGAAGGAATTAAAAGTAAAGTTTCAGTGTGGAAAAACCGCTGAATGTAAGTTTTTAACAATAAGAAAACAGAAAGTGTAGAAGACGAAAAATAAGGTACATGCGGGCACTAACAATACGTGCTACAAACTATATAGTATTCGAGGTTATAGCGCTTTGATCTATTTAAAAACTTATCACATCACAGTGAGAGTACAGGGTTAGCTGCATCCAGTAAAACATGAGGATGTTTTTGATTGTAGAGCTGGTGAGATCTGCGAGAGACTGGCTGTCGGACGTTGCCTTGGCATTTGAGGCCGGAGGTCAGACCCGCAGTAACGGGTCCACAATCCACTCTGCCGGATCTCACAGCGCGCCCTACTTGTCCTGTATTGTCACACGCGATCCACCACGTGCGGTACTCGTCCTCTCTACTACTGGTACGACAGGTTATCAACATATCTGCCAGGACGTAAACATAAGTTAAAATTGTAAAAAGGCTATTGATTACATCAAAAACGTATGGTAGAACGTTTACGGGATCGGTATTAAGATACGAAATTGGTTAAATCTCCTGAAAGAGTTATATGACTCTTATAGAAGTTGATAATCATGGCGGATAAATTCCTTGTAGCTCATACTCAATTTATATGCAGAAGAGGCAATTATGAAACTGAAAGTGAAGTTTCAATGTGGGTTCAAAGGGAAGCATTATTACGTGATTCGGCTGTTACATTGCCCTTTCAGTAGATAAGGAGGCGCTCGATAAGTCCGTTAGGTGCTTTTCTTTAAATCTGGACAGTGGCGTAGCTAGGTCAACAAGGGCCCTGGTGCGAAATAAAATTATTTTGGGTCTTCAGGTCAGATGGGCGTCTCCTTTTTTTTAGCTTTGTCAAGTTGCTGGTAGGGGCCCCCTGAGGTGAGCTTGGGGGGCCACCTGAGCAGTAGCGTATCTAGGTTCACAAAAAAAGGTCGACCATTTGCTCTGAAGGCCCGTGGGCCCTCTGAGCTGCACTTGGGATCCCCCTGGGATGCGCTTGATGGCCCCCTCAACTGCGCCTGGGGGCCTCCTGAGCGTGAGGGCCCCCTGCACCGACTAGCCGTATGGTAGCTACGCCCCTGAATCTGGACACCCGTCCCCTCTACCTTGGTTTGGTAAGATGTGGTGGGAAACCCCCCTTCCTCCTTATGTGAGATACCTTATAATTTTTTAAATAAGTAAATATGTTTAACATGTTCAAGTATTTTTCTTCAGGCCACTAAATTTCCTAAGCGTTCTAATAGATGTCTTCTATGAACATTTTCTCTGTGAAGTAAGAGGAGAAAAATGATATAAAAAGTTGTGAGATTTTTCATTGACCCTCCCCCCTATTTTGATTCCACGTAATTCATGGACCTCCCCTAAAACTGAAACTGCATAAAAATTAGGGATTGTCAGACTTGAAATGCTGCTAGAGAAATTTGGACTAAACATTAACAAAAAACGAGTTGAACGACATAGCATATATATTATAAATTGCAGGGATTTGATGTAGGAAACTGGCGAAGTTCTTGAAACGCCAAGCGTGGACCTAACAGTTTTCGTTTGGCAGTTTAATATATCACTCTTCCCGGCAGAGTTACTGGTAAGAGTTACATGACATTGATTGCATTATCCGGCGCGAGGTGGCGGTGGTAGCTGCTGGACACCAAGCAGAAGCGGCTCTGTCGATCATATCTCAAACACGCACCATGCTGGGTAATACTGACGGCCAAATCATGTTCTAGAATCGTCCACAATGCCCTTCAAACCAATCACGCACAATCTGGAATTGCCAAATCTTTGGGAATTCTAACGATGGGTTCTGCAAATAGTCAAGTAGCATAGTGATGTTATATTATGAATCAGCTCAGTTTAACTAAAGAGTTAAACATGCTCAATACTATTATAGAACCACAATTAGCTTGTAAAATATGTTGCTAAAAAATTGGATTCATACATAGCTCATGGGATTTGCGCAACCTCCATAGCCGACCACCGGCATTTACCAACTCGAAACGTTACTAACTTCATCCAGGGTCGAATGCATGTATTAAGTACTTCCCGTACTTTTTTCTTTTGTTTGAATCACTGATGGTATCGAACCTCTTTAAATTTATATCTTACGTCCCATCTCAAGTACGACTGTTTCAAAAGTAAACGACATGCGAGAACATTTAAGTAAATTGTCCTACGGCCATAAACAAAGTTGTCGTATCTGATAATCACACGAAGGTCGTCACAAATCCGCTACTCTTCTGACGTAACAGACTGTAACTGTTATTAAAATGTCGTTAAAACAAAGAATTAAACTTTAATTCCGTCCCCCATGTCACAGTCATTTTTAGTCAGAATTTAGTTGTTTATCACTTATCTGAGTTGTTTTTGTGTGCTCCTCTGAATTGTCGACCAGCAGTTAGGCAATCACACTCAACTTGACTATAGTGCTGTTGGTAACGTGTCTATGACTTCATACAGAACTATTTGGTGAATGGAATTAGAAGAAAAACTGGATGTGATAAATACATCGTATATAACATTTTTGTCAATTTAGGATGGATTGTTTTACGGACAGACCTTGTTCTAATGAGTGATGAGGAGAAAGTGATATGAGAGTTCCTGTCAGTATAAACAGAAATTAGCATGCCATACTTATTTTCTAAGAGTCGTTTAAATGGCTTGCGTTATCAATCACTGGTAGCTAACTTCGTATGAAACACTTCTTCCAGGAATTAAAAGGTGTAGAATGCATGGAATCTGTGAAAGGAGCTATCTTCACATTCTGGCGGTGTTGGCGTATCTAGGAAGCTACCACAAACTCGGCACCTCTTTGAGATACTGGAATCTTGATTGCCATCAACGGAATTTACCAGCAGTAAAGTTTGAAATATAAAACTGCCCGCTTAAATTTCATGAATCGTTCTACCGATTACCAGATCTTAGAATAACTGGCAGAAAATTCAAGAATTCATTCTACAGCAGTGCTGCCAATTCTACGGATTTTTATAAAACGTTAGAATTTTCTGATTTTGTTAAAATATGCACGGATTCTTACTACTTTTTACTATTTGTAGATTTTTCCTTATATTCGTGTTTTGTTAATGTTTGAGCGTATAGTGTTAATGCATTACAGAATTGTCAATAATTGTGAATCGTCTCCTTGCAATCGCTCGTGTGAACCAACGACTGAAATGAAATAAAGCTCATATCTTGTTGTATTATAGATATTGAAAAGACCGTAATACAGAACTATCGGCGCACTCTTTATCATGTTAACATTTCCTGTTACAGAATATATGCTAAATTCAATGTCAACAAAGAAAACGTATGGTCCCTGAAAAAGAAAGAAAGAAAAAAAAGAGAAGTCAAAGCAGCAGCGGTGATGAAAAAGACGCTGCATAAAACTTGTTCAGAGATATTTCTTACTTTCAATGTAGAATATTATTTTGTTTTTCGATTTTTAAAGACCTGGTAATAAAAATTATTATTAATTTTGACTCTCTCTTCAATAATTATTGTTTCAGTCTTTCAGTTAGTGAATCTCCGGATTTTTGTTCCCAATCTACGGAAATTTTAGCAGCCATCTACGGATATTCAAAGCCAAGTGGGTGGCAGTACTGTTCTAGAGCTATGTGAGAAGGGGGAAAAAGTTAAACGGAGAGGAATCTTATTCGGGCATAAGTTTTCAGCGCCAAATATGAGGCAAGGAGAATGAAGCTTGTGCAACAATGGAACTTGCCTACAAGCATTGATTGACCGTAAAAGTCCGAAAGCGAAATCGCCGAGGTGATTGTCTGTGATAGACGATTGCATTGGGGATTATAACTGTCAGTATAAATGAAGAGTGGTCAGAGGAAACCGTGACACTGTCGGCAGTGCACGTGTCTTATCTGTGTAGATTAGATATCGGGCGCCAGCGTTTGTCCTTCAGCCCGTCGCTGCATGCAACACCATTCACTGTAAACGATCAGATCACCACTGTCGAGTATTTACGAAGAAAAGTGTCCAGCTGCAGTTTGTTGACGTTAGTACACAACTGCAGGGTCTAGTAGTTTAAACATTCTAGAAGGTGACTGAACTAAAACTCACCGGAAATCATCTGAGATTTTAGATAAAAGAAAATAAGAAATAAAATTAAGTTAGTATTTAAAGCAAAAATTAATACCTTACGAGAAAATCCACGATTATAGTTTAAATAATTTAAATTTCCCAGTTTTTAAATCTAAAATTTCTTCTTATATTCTTTTATATTTATGACAATAATATAAAATAGTAAATACTGCAATACGTATTCGTAACAGTACCCTTGTAGAACTCTCAATTTTCGTAATAAGAATGCAATTTTGCTGTTATGTACAAATTTGATAATTAACTCAAGGACGACTGCAACATCTAGATGCCGTTATTTTGCCAACCGTAGTCGTTAATTAATATGAATTCATGGCCTCGAAATATACACTGCAAACTGAAGAAAATTTGGAGTCAAATATGTACAGAAGTATGCTTAAAACAGTTTTTTATAAACATGTAATCAGTAATGTGAAAAAAATTGCAAGTCTTGTAGCTTATAGACTAAATTTTTGTTATACGACGATATCAAGAACCATTCGGGCACACTTCTGAACTGATTTTCGGAAACTATGGGGATGAAAGAACTGGTAATTCAACCGTTATCGTATCCAACAGCAAACCAACTTAATGGTCCGCTTGCTGCATGTAACTCTTACAAAAAAAGACTTTTATTTAATAAAGAAACGAATGAGAAATTAATGGCTCATGAAATGTCCTAAACGAAGAAATATTGTCGACCTAAGCCAAAATATATTCAGTAGATATTCATAACTTTGAAGACCTTCTTTAGAGGAGGCGTCGATCTATCGGTGCACTTATTAACTTTCATCCAGTGCTTCCATCGTAATACAAAGTTTTCCGGAAATCTTGGAAATGAATTTGCTTTTAGTGTTAATCTTAAGAAAAAGTAGTTTGCCGACCTTGTGGATGAAGGGTAATCCTCTGGCCTCACATGCGGGAGGTCGCAGGTTCGAATCTCCGTCCGCCAATCCAGATCTCGGTTTTCCATGGTTACCCGAAATCCAAGCAAATTCCTGTATGGTTCCTTCAAAAGGCCGTGGCCTAATTGCTTCCCATTTCTTGCTCCCAGTTCCTTGCCGCCTCTAAATACCCCTATGTCGACGAGGCGTAAAACCATAAACATAAACATGAAAGGTAACTTAAAGTAGTCTGAAAGCCAAGGGTTGCATATGAGGTACTCTTAGGTAGTGATCAGTTCCTTTCTTCAATGATATGCAGTTCAAAAATCAAGCTTCCCCAGATGTAAAACTCTGGTAAAGATGAACTTACAATGTTAAATCAAAGGTTTTGCTACCGAGTTGCTTACTCCATATTTCTGTTATAAAAATCATTATTTACTGTTGCTCTGGTTCAGACTTGTGGCTGTGTTTAGAAGTTATATTTAAAGACTGTGGACGTTGAATGTATGATTCTGAGAAGGAAATTTGGTCCAAAAGATATTTGGATGGCGCGCCGGAATTTAACCAGTTTTCTATCTCGAATTTTCGAATCTAGCACCAAGCTAAGAAGGACGAGAGATTGACGGAAGGATCGCTCTCCTTTGTGTTCCGTTGGCCTCGTTCCCTCCATGCGGGAAACGGAGTCCATCCGTCCAGGAGACAGAAGTGGAACTCTCTCTTCGCTCCAGAGGCTGCGAGGTCGTAGGCAAACATGCTGATCAGGATACAAGTCGCAAAGATTGGTTGGTGGTTGTCGTCAGTTATCATAACAACTTACTGTAAATTTGTAATCAGGGCACATTAATCAATTTTTCAATGAGTTTTCATTTCATTCTTCACGACAGTGACAGACGCATTAACTAACTTTTTACGTCTTTCCTGCTTCAGCCACCTGTTTTAATCTTACTTACAATGAATTCACTAACTTCTGCTATTATCTGATAATATTTTTATGTTTAATTTGTTGTTATTGCTACCTTTTCTCCTATATTCCATATCTTTTATCTTGTTTTGTTCCATGTTGAGTCCAAATTCTTCCATCAGTATTTTGTCCATTCCATTCGGTAATTTCTCATTATTCTCACTTTGAATTATAGTCTTCCATGGTTTGCAGACGGATTTTGCATTTTTACTTAACGGGAAAATATTCTTTCACTCATACTCATTCTGTTTATAAATTAGTTGGAACTTTTTTTGTTTAATATTATTTTTTGTTTGTTTCAGTTTGAGTAATCTTTGGATTCCTTCTTCTCCTAGTGATTTTTGAAGTTTTACAGAAATCTCATCAATTGAAGCTGCTTTATTTAGTGTACCTCAGCACGCATTTGTTGATAGCCTCGTGGGAGTACCCAATTCTATAAAACGCCAGATCAATGTGATGTTATCATCAGCACTGCGTTTTGCTGGGATGATGTCGGAGCCGAGGAATGTCTTGCCTGCATTTCAACATGTGGGTAGAAGATATTTCAGAAGAGCAGCAGATTAACAAACTATTTTCAATTCCTGGCACTTCACGTCCTCTTGATTACCTGTGAAATTAACGTCGGTGAAACCCATGAGAAAATATGGAAAATTACGAAGTGTCTGAGAATTTTGTAGGCATTATATTAGTGTTTCTAGTTATTCTTATTGCGTAACTATAATCAGGCCCAAAGTGTAAACCTGACCGTTGTACGGACACTTGTTCAATGTGTCTGCCTGTTCACAAACTTACCCTAGCTGCCCGGTACACACAGACAAAAAAAAAAAAAACTTTTTTATATTACACCACGTTTAAATCATCCATCAAACTGTATGTGGTTTTGGAAGTGTGTATGGATTGCTCAAGTTTTTTGATCAGCAATACCATAGAAAGGATGCAACATTAAATTAAAAACAACCATGACATGGGGCATAGTTGTTTTTAATTTAATGCCCCAAGCCAGATTCAAACAGGCGACTCCTGCAACATTCAGTTAAGACTGCACCCCCAATACTGGTGAGTAGGCTAATTGGCAGTAAGCAGGTTAAAGCTTCTACTCTGCTACATCGTCTTTCTGAACAACGATTATATTAGTTTGCAGTACTCATCTTCCACACTGTTTTCTTTCGATTGTCTCTTCAACTGGCGACAGATAACTGCTATATCGATTTTAAGATCCTACCTGAGGGAATCCCCTTTAGAGAGGGATTGTAAACGGAGGGAAAAGAAGAGGTCGGCGAAGGAAGAAAATGATTGATGACGACATGATAAATGGGATATATATAGAGACTAAGAGAATGGCGGAACAAAGGGAGGCTTGGAAGGTTGTCACTGTGCATGGACTTGCTGAATAACAGAAAACCCTTGATGATGACCTCTTCTTGGTTCTCTAATGATCATTGCTTCCGTCATTCTTACCACTTTAATCTCTCCAAATAATTAACATCTCATTACTCAATACGTGTCCAATCCAAATATGTAGCGTTCTCCGAGTATCGCATAATCCTCCATATCTCTTAAACTGTTGTTTTCTACCTGCGATGCTCTTTCAGGCTGATATACTACCCTCGTCTTTGTAATACAGTTCCACACTGACCAAGAAAATTTATTTAAGCGTTGTTACTTCTAAAATCAAAGCAAAACATGAAATTGTATTCAGAAATACGATTTTTACGTTGATACTTTCGTTAAATCATTATCAGGACAAAATAAATTTCTTCCGTGCCGAGTGATCCACTGAAACAATTCAACCGTTCGCGCAGGATATTGTGAAATACAAACCAAGATGATTTCTCGCCTAGATCAGACATTGCATCAGAGATAAGTACACTACATTGTGGCTGCGGTTGTCAGAGAGCCACCATACTGCTTCGGGAAGGTTCAACGAGCCGGCGACGTCCCGATTGCAATGTTTAGGCGCTTTCCCACCTTTCGCCTAATAATCTAAATATTTCACAAAAAAACACACTTACGACAACACAAGTTCCATGTTTCGCAGACAGGTGGCAGTAATTAGCTATTCCACCCTCCACCCTCATTAGAATAGGCTCACCAATCCGTGATTGAAGTCGGCGTGATGATGAAGTGTTCATGATAATTTCATATCATTTGTGGTTGGAATTGACGCAGGGTTTCAGAGGGCACTGAAAGGAAGCTTTCTGTTTCCTTCCTTACATTTTTTTTTTTTTTTTTTTTGCTTATGGTTTTACTCCTTGTCGATGTCGAGATAATTAAAGATGGGAAAGGACTGAGGGCAATATATGGGAACGAATTCGACCATGGATTTTTATAGGAACCATTCCGGCATTAGCCTGGAGTGATTTGGGGAAACCATGTAAAACCGGAATTTAGATGGCCGGACGGGGATTCGAACCCACGTCCTCCCGATTGCGAGGTCAGAGCGCCCTTCCTAGGCATCTACCGCTTAGCATCGTAGTGTTACTGTGACTTCACGCTGTAGAATAACGTAAAGCAGTGGAGACGAAAATCGAGAGTGCAGGCGGACAGGTGTTGCGGTACTTTCTCCGAGTGATCGGCAATGCTGCACAGTACTGGTAGCGCCTGCAAACTGGAGCGGCGGCTTTCTAATGTCCATCCACAACACATCAAAAGTCGATACTATAGTGATTTATACACTACATGTGGTTTGGTTGCTTAGCTTTGACTGATTTTTGGAAGTATTTCCGCCTTTATAACCTTTATGAACTCTCAAGTATATCTGAGTTTTATTTCCAATTTTTTTTTTTCAGAGAATGTTTTTTTGTAGAGCAGCGATTTGTTTCATATCAGCCCAAAGCACTACTTTCTTTTGCTTGCTTCGCTTGATGACTTGATCCATCTCTTCTTGTCTTATGTTAATATGTTTATATCCTTCTCTCATAACATACTTCCTTAACTATTTGCTTCACATATTCTTCTATCGTTAGGGGGCTTCCATTGGAAATTCGGATCTTCCCCACTATTGTGAGGTGAGGTCTTGTGCGATTCCCCCCCCCCCCTCCTTTTGACCTTTTTTCAGCCCTCCCCTAGCGTTGGGATTGGCGTGTTTTGTGAATTTTTTTAGCTCTACTGTTCTTCCGTGAATTAAAAAGATGACGTGAGATTTCGCCGGACACCCCTTCCCCCATTTCACTCCTCGTAATAATGGACTCCCTCTTACGGTCCCTTCATGGATTGGTTCTTCTTTTTCCTTCTCAGAACTTCTTCGTCTTCTCCTTTCTCTTCTCTCGCTCCTCGTCTTAGATTTTCAAAACCCTGTTCTGCTGTGTCTCCTTTGGTGATTCTCTATTCTGGTTTTGTAATGTTTTCTCATTTATCTCTGATATAGTAGTTAATATATACTTATTTCTTCGGTTCTCCCTTCTTCCGCCTTTGCCTCAATCTCAGCTCAGTCCTTCCTATTCCAACCACTCATTTTGTTCTTGTATTTCCTCTTGTTTGTTTGTTGTCTTCTAAACTCTTCTGGTCTTTCTATCCATGTCCATCGCGATCGTATGTCAAGCGAGTATTCGCCTTTTGAGTCTGATTTCTTTTGATATCGTTCACATGTGCCAGTACATCTCTTCGTTTGATCTTCACTCCCATTTTTCACCTCCTCCTTGTGGACCCAATGTCCCAATATCTTCCTGAGATTTTTTCTCTTTTCTTTTTCTAGTTGTTCCTTCCCAGTGTTAGAGTCTATTCTGTGTACAGTATCGCGTTCCTCACTGTTGCTTTGTAGTTTCTGATCTTTGTTTCCGTTGATAAGTTCTTTTTATTGTACACTTCACTAGTGATGAAGAAGGCTGTCCTCATCTTCTTCACCCTCTCTTTGATCCCCTCGGTGCTTCTCTATCTTCCTGTTATGTATTCTCCAAAGTACTTAAATTCGCCTATCTTTTGCACAAATGCTTTGCTTTCCTTTACGATTCTTCCCTTCGGTTGCTCCCACTGTTAAAAAATCAAGCAATCCAGTATTTCTTATTTTGTCTCTAGTATTATAGCATTCCTCGAAAATTTGTTCGTATAGTACTTTATCTCTTCTGATAAGTACCTTTTGTAGTGCAATATTGCAAATGCATATTGTTTCATTTTTTATTATTATTATTATTGGTATTCGTGAAGTCCAGTTGTCACTTTCAAGAAGGGCTCCTCCCGGTAAATACTCTTTAGTAAATGTTACACTTCCGTTAGTGGTCTCTGGTAAATCATTGGGGTTAAACTTCCTCATTATGCGATACTGTGATGTAAGGTTGCGAACGATTGACTGATAAGGGACGAGAATATACTAAGCTTAAAAAATTGCGATAAGAAATCGAATCAGCTATCAATTTACACAAGGAACTTCGCAGAGTATCATTCAAGAAACTTTAGTAATGAGCGTCTCACGAAATACGGAAATTTGCTGTGAAACAAATGAGAACTCCAGGTATGAGATTGACTCAGCAATCATGTTTTAACCTAGGAAATAAGGAGTAATGTCTTTTGTATCAGAGATCTCAAAGTTCAACTTTTCCGCCGTATAAATGATGATCAGAATTGAAACAGGAAGTTAGTTGCATTACAACGATTCTATTTCTAGTATTATAATTTCTCCATGATTCATTGAAAAGTGGGTGGCGGAGGGTGCGTTGCACCGGTACTTCAGCGTAATCGTTTATACATGGAAAGGGATATATAGAATATCGAAGGAGGCGCTCGTGGGCTATCTTATGGAATTATCCCGGCATTTGCCTTGAACGATGTGGGAAAACCATGCGAAACCCAGATCAGGATGGCCGGATATTCCCGTTTCTATAGGGTTGCAGACCGAAAATATTGATGCAAGTCGATCAAAATGTGTAAAGCCTATAATATTTTTTTTTGTGTCAAGATGCCTCGGAAGCTGTTTCTGGGAAGGTTTCATGTATGGCCGGAATTTTTACACATCTTTAACTCAACATGTACTTCCGAAAAAATTTGCACTGTGCATGCAAAAAATCCGTACTCACTCCGTGGTTCGTATGCTACGTTAAGCTTAGTACACCGTCTTTGGGAGCACCACTCCAGTGGCAATTTTCCTACATACCCATCTTCCTCCTTTCCTGCACCCACCTGCGTTTGCCCTCTACAAATGTTAGCTTTAAATTCTTTCAATGTTTTTTTTATAAATTGTTCATCATTTCTCTTGGTAACTTATTCCAATCCCTGACACCCTTACCTAGAAAAAAGAATCTTGCTACACCCTTGTGCCTGAAATCGAGTGTCAGCTTGTAACCTTGGTCATCTTTTCCCTTCCATGCATTACTTTTTATGCTTACACCAATATCTTTCCATGGCTCATCACCAATACATGCCTTGTACACTCCTATGAATCTCTTTACCCTCCTGTTGTCTTTCAATGAATCCCATTCCAGCTCTTTAATCATATCTCTTACTGATGGCGTTCGGCGATAAATTCCAGAAAACTACCAGCCCTTTTTTGCACCCACTCCAACTCCTGTATTTGATATTCAGCTTGTGGGTCCTATACTACACTACCATATTCAAGCAATGGTTTGACCAAAGTTTTGCAAAGCAATTCCTTTACTTCTCTCGTACATCCCCTCATCACACTCTCCAACATGTGAAGGATCTTGTAACCTTTTCCTCCTACTTGTCACATGTGTCCTGCCCAGTTGAGCTTGTTATCAAAATTTATGCCAAGATATTTACATTTCAATTCTTCAAGAAGAAATTCTTTTCACACCTTATAATCATAATCAAACTTTGGTTTTTAATCTGTATATTTAATAAGCTGAATCTTCTTTGCATTTATCTTCATCCCATGTTTACCAGCGCCGCAAGATATCCTGTCCAGATCACCCTGCTGCTGTTCCGAGTCCTCTTCTGTTTTGATCCTTTTATATAGCATTGTGTCACATGCAAACAACTCAACTTCTGACAGTAAATTATCAACACCATCATTCATCGGAATAATGAATACACTACCCAGTGGCACTCCCATGTTTACTTCCATTTCTTTTGATACTGCACTTCCTACCTTAAGTTTTTTCTTTATACTTTTAAAAAATTCTTCTACCCAACAAATAACTTTCTCATCCACTCTAGTAGTTTTTACTTTATTTTCACCGCTTAATGGCTCACTCTGTAAAAGGCCTTTGAAAGAATTAGTGCAAAATTATTATTTATAAGCATATATAATTAATATAAGTGGTCTGGCCTCGCATTGGCGAGGACGGCGGTTCGAATCCGCGTCCGGGCATCCAGATTTGGGTTTTCCATGGTTTCCCCAGATCACTCCAGGTGGATGCCAGGATGCTTCCTTCAAAAGGCCATGGCCGAATTCCTACCCGTTCCTTGTCTCTAGTTCCATCCCGCCTCTAATGACCACGATGTTGACGAGGCGTAAAGCAAAAAGTATATATATATATATAAGGAAAATTATGATCATTGGTGTTGTATGATATTGTTAGGTCTATATGTTGTTGCGAAGAATAAACAGAAGTAATTGTAGTGTTTCCGTGTGGTGTTGTGAATCTTGTTTCCGACGTAGAGCGATGTGGAGCTGTGACCTGGCCCGTACTGGGCTGGGAAACCGTAACAACGGGATCCTCCAAGCGCCGCGCCGGGATAACACGCCCACGCACTCACAACACTCCACGCTCTTCGGGCACGAGAGATATCTTCTGTTGGCACTTATCTTAAACAAGGAAGGCCAAATTAGGCGTCAGTTCTCGGCCGTACTGAGGCCCAGATGTATTGTAATCCACAGCACTCGGATTTTGATCTAATTCATTTGCAAAAGATGAAGCAAACACATTTTCGTCAACAATGCTAGAATTTGCAAAAGTCTGTTGTCTCTTGTCGGAATCTGTACTACCATAAATTTTTAATACACTCCTTTTATAAATGACGTCATAAACTCGACACAAAACGCGAGGGCCGCAAATATTGATTCATATTTTCGAAGTACAATATCTTTTTTAAAAAAAAAGTCTAATCATAATGTGCAAATTAATTCCTGTAGGTTTTATTTTGATATCTATTGTTATTAACTGTGAAATAACAGCGCTTCCCAAAGTGAGCTGTAAAGTAATTGTCATTCTTTTCTTCAAGTTCGTCATCCCAGGTTCAAATTCTGGTGGGGCTAAAATTTTTTAAGAGTTGTGCTTGATCATATGAGCTATGCCAGGACGTTCCGTGTTTCGGATTCCACGTTAAAATGCAGGTCCAGTCGCGACAGAGGCGCAATGCGTGGCAAATAGAAACTGTGTGAACAAGTCTCAAGACGTCACACATTACTTTGTTCAATGCTTTAATTAATATGAGTTAACTTGGTCCTCGGTTTGAATATTGCTTGAATACTTGTGACAAAGGTTTGTTCGTTTATTCTGAGATTTTCATATTCATACGAACCACGAAGTGTTTGGAGATCACTTCACATTAATAAAGCCAGTTGTGCGGGAGGGAAATTTCACTTTAAAGATCTGTAAGAATTTTCGCCGAAGCTGGTATTCAAATTACGTACTTGGCAGTCTCCAACCAAACGTTTTACTACTGGGTCACGATTCTTTTAAATAATTATGATACATATATTGAGCTGACTGTTTTGTTAAGGTTGTGGCTATAGTAAGATTTTATTTAATTTAAATTTGGTTTAAAATACACTCATAAATTGAACGTCGAAGTGACTGCCATGATGAGGTTGTGTGAAAATGAAGGAAGTATCTCAACGACTGTTAATTTAAAATAATTGCTCTACTTTAGTAATTGCCGTATTTCAGTTTTTATTAGTCTTACCACTAGTCCACTTCATCTTCCCCTGTATACATTATGAACAACCCGCACGTCCTCTATAGTTCTTTTTTTTATCTTCTCTTTCCATGTATATACTAAACTAAACAAATGCCTACTAATAGAAATCGGAACACTATAGTACAGTTCTAGAGCTGTTAAAGTGAACATAAAGATACAGAAAATTACCTATTGTGAAAAACAGTTACAAAAAGTCACTTACTCCTGAAGTAGTGTATAAATACAAGTTAATTTAGACAACGAAAAATGTAGAAAAGCTGACGATGCTTCAGAGAAGAAAGTGAATCCCCTTCGGAACTGAAAAATAAATCAATTCAGTTGCATTCACGCGGTATTAATTATTCATACAGACTGAAAGAATTTCTACCTTATTCTCGTTGTAGAATAAATTTTTAAGAAAATTGGTCACAGTAGCAATTAATATTACGGAAAACCATAAAAGAGCGTAGTCAGAATTTTCACAGCACTGCGCCAATTTATTAAACTCAAATGTTTCAACTTCCATTTTTTGGGTATTCTTTTATGTCATCTACACTGATCAAGTGATATAAATAGTCGCAGATAACGAGGTGTCATTGCTATCTGACGTAATTCCCGATATGACTGATAAAACGTTAAACGTCAACCAAACGCAATTGTATCCGGTTAGAACTAGTTACCATTCAAAATGACACTTTATTAAACGTCTTGGAGCTGGGAGACCGACTACTACGTCTTCCAGCTATTCGTAGTGACGGAAGTATGGCTAGAATCTCGACAACGAGACCCCAAGGGTGCCTGATGAGGCTCAATGGGGATTACCTGAGCAGTGCTCTTCCTTCCCCTCACCAAAATCACCCTGCATACCAAACAGAGAGACTTGGAAGAATTACCCCTCCATCAAAGAATGGAGACAGGTTCCACTAACGTGAAAACACCTTTAGCCACTGCAAGCAGTGCCCGCGGTGTCACCCGACTTGATGGCGAAGACTAGAACCATCAGCCGTCTGGTGCCTGTCATATTAAATTAATCTGATATGCTCTAAATGGAATTCTGCCCACTGAGCAGTTACATTCTCAGCTCGAAAATGTGGGCAGTATATATCTTCAAGGCCGCTAGCCCACCTGGAGACACGGCGATACGTTATTTTGTTTCTGGCTTTGCAGAGGCGGCCCTCATGTCTGCTTAGCCAGGCCAATGATACAGAACATGGTCGACATCTTTAGCTAAAAAAGTTTCCTCCTCAAACCATGACCTGTCAGTAGGCACAGTAGCTCGAAGGAGTATGCATGAACTGACGGTAGACACTGCAGGTATCACCTGATATAAGGAATCCACTGAAATGTTTCCCTCCCACTAGTGGACGACTCCGATCGACTCTGCCAGATGTTCATCACTAGGATTCGGATCTTTATGACCAAAAGAGTAAAGAAACATGCAGACAAATATGACCTTAAAAATGACAAAATATAACCAAACATTTGAATTTACTATACAGTAAAACATGCTCAATTAAACATCATTTATTTTATCTAGTAGTGTCGCTTTGACGTAGGCGCCATAATTTGCTTCCGTGCACCATTGGGAAATTAAATTTTAAATCGTTTTGTTGAAATCGCTGTAATTTCAGATAATTTACAGAATATAACTCTTTCATCTGTGCTAAAATTATCATCTCTTAAATTCCCTTACTTAACTTCGCACTTTCAGAAAATTTTAGTTTCGGCATGGCGGTAGGTCTACTCACTGATCCACTGCAGATTTAAAGAGATATTGATTGACAGTGATCGACACAGGCATGCTTCTGCTGCATTGTCGAGATTAAAAGGACCGAGCATGGTGGGTGAACGGTTGACGTTCTGGCCTCGCATTCGGGAGGACGCAGGTTCGAATCCTCGTCCGCGCATCCAGGTTTGGGTTCTCCATGGTTTCCCCAAATCACTCCAGGCCATGGCTGAATTCCTTCCTGTTCCTTGTCCCCAGTCCCATCCCACCTTTAATGACCTTAGCCATCGACGAGGCGTAAAACAATAAGTAAAAAATGCGGGCGGAACGTTATGTTTAGAGAGTGACAATGATGTATAACAGGGAAAATTAGTTTTGTTTTTTTTCCCCTACCTGTATAGCAGAAGTACATTTCTGTGAATAATTATCTTAATTTCTTCTCATGTATGTTTAGTGAATTCCAGGCACTATTAAAAAAACTGCCAGATTTTTCTCAAAATGTGACGATATGACTATAAATATTATCTAAATATGACCAATACTATGAAAATGCTCTGAATAAGCATTTATATGCTGTACAAAATACGTTTAAATACAATCTGAAACGTTGAATCTGTGTTGAATTCAGCATTTCAGCTCAAAAAGAAGGCAGGAAAAAAATATGACTTGTCCGTAAGATCCGAACCGTAATCATCAGGTTGTCGGACATAGTCTCCCGGCCACGCCTGGCATTCAAGATGAAAGGACCAGTACGTATTCCGGTGACGCAGATGTCGTTTCCCTACCTAATATGATATGCGAAGGTCGCTTTTATGACTTCCAGATCCAGCGGGAGAGAACCAGTTATCACCTGATAAGCCCCAGTGGATGTGCGGCAAGCACGAGTAAGAGTTAACAAATATCCAGCAAGCGCTTATGGTGGGCGTGCCAGATCACACGGATGAACAACACGTCACCGTCGGCAGTGTCAGTAGCTAGTACTGTGGGCGAGAGTAGCGGTCTCCGGGTTGCCGTCGTGCAGGTGCTCGCCCCCGCTGCACGCACGAGTGGCCACGGGTTCAGTGGCCTCCACACCACAAAGCCGCCTCACTACACGATACACTGCAAGAAGCACAAAAATAAACAATCAAGAGACATCACCTTCCGTCAACACGAGAGAAGATACTGTACTGAGCGTGGTGGGTGAGCGGTAACGCTCTAGCCTCTCTTTCGGGAGGACGTGGGTTCGAATCCACGTCCAGCCATTTAGATTTGTCTTTTTCGCGGTTTCCTCAAATCACTCCAGGAGATTGCTGGGATGGTTCCTTCAAAAGCCAAGGCCGGAGTAACATTTAAAATTTTGTATCCAGGAATGAGATAAGTGCCGGAATATCACCTTCGGAATTCCATGGCGAAATTCCTTTCCGTTTCTTGTCTCAAGGCTCTGATAAATTGGCGTGGCCTTGTCGTAAAGCTCTAATACTGTAGAAAAAACGAATTATCGTAAACCAGCTGACAACGATCTGGCAAAATCTGCCAGATTGATATCTTCCTCTATGTTTGTGAAATGTAAATCATCTAGATTTAAAAAACGAACCAATACAGGGTGCCTCGCTTTTTTTTTTTTTTTTTTTTCTTTTTTTTTGCTGTTTTCACATCATCGACGTTCAGTAGAAGCTTGAAGGGACTGGGGGCAAGGAATGTGAAAGAATTCCGAAATGGCCTTTTGAAGGAACCATCCCGGCATTCGCCTGGAGTGATTTGGGGAAAGCATGGAAACTGCAAATCTGGATGACTGGACGGGGATTCCAACCCGCGTCCTCCCGAACGCGAGGCCAGAGTTCAGACTCGGTGAATGTTTCGCATTCCGTGAAATGAAAGAAGAGCTAATTACTTCATCACCGCACCCTACATTTGAACTTTCCGAGTAATTAGATCTGGCTTGGATGGCCGGACGGTGATTCGAACCCGCGTACTTCTGAATGCGAGGCCAGAGCTAATCCACTACGTACGGTGAACTTAAATACAACCCACTTATTCGCACCTGTATTTTTGCTTGACCACAGAAACTAAGAAAGGTCAGGTGTTAACTAAGTTCATGACCTTCTACGGAATATTCGATGAGAGTTTTAGTATGATAGTATCTCAGCAAGTTTGCTTTTGAAGAAAGCAGAATCCGTTTTGAGACTGATGTTTATTGTGGCTACTCTTTAGCAGAGAATTTTTAAGCAAAACAAAAAAAAACTTAACAGTAACAGGTGTCGGAACGAAATACAATTTAGGAGGCAGTTAAAGGTTACACTTCAGTTAAAGAAAATTGTTTGAAGTGGAGATGCAGAAATGAAACAGTTTTTAAGACGAAGTGATACAAAAGGGGTATACTTTCTTATAGCTTTTAGTTTTCGTTGCGAATCTACGTGCTGTCGATATCTCAGTGGTGATAAGAACCGTTTACTCTAATGAAGGAAGTGACAGTTAGCCAGTGTCTGCGAAGCTCGTAAGCTCACTGGTAATGTTAACTATGATACCTCGTTAGCGGAACGTGTACATCTGCGACGCAAAGCTGTGGCCGGTATACTTTTGTGTGGGTCTGACTTGCACCCTTCGTATATTTCAGTGACTAGTATGACCTTGGACGCACTCTTTGCAGTTACCCTGGTTGGTCCTGTACGTGATAACACGCATTGAAGACGTACAGGATCAACCAAGACAGTTTCAAAGATTGCGTGATTCGTTACGCCGAAGGACTGAGACATGCATTGCCATTGACGGGCGTCACATTGCAGATCTGCTATTAAGTCCGAAAATATGCGTTTGCGACCCAGTGTTTATTAAACGATTTTGTCTTATATTGATGTCTCCTAAAATATTTTACATTTTTTTTTAACATCCTGTATACAGTGTCGCTCGGTATGGTTACTTTCTGTTTGTCACCCAGGATAGGCAGATGCCTCGGCATGGAGTCGAAAAACTTATAGCTAACCTCTTGTCACATGCAGCTATTTTTTTTCGCGTTGTTCTTGCATACCGTACGATTATTGTTAATAGTTGGTCGATACGAGCTGGTCAAGTCTTATTCTCTGTCGGGATAGCTTATAGAGAGAGGTGAGTGAGCGATAGACTGCCAGAGCTAGCATGCCATAGGAAGCGGGTTCGATTCCTAGTTCTGTCATCTAGATATTACCTTCCCAAAATTTCCCAAAATTACGCCAGATGATTTCCGCAATAGTTCCTTCCTAAAGACAATGGCTGATTTTATTCCCGTTCTTTGACCGCAATATTCTACGACAGTGGTTCCGAAACATTTTACAGCCAAAATATATTTTAAGACCACCAAACTCTGTGTGTGTGTGTGTGTGTGAATTATATAATCATATATTGCTGTGGTTGTACGAATCACTCGACTGGAATGAACGCAGTGGTACAGGTAGCTATCAGGGGGGTAGAGCTCTTTCTTGAAGTGGTACTTGGGAAAAACTGATTGTTCTGCGATGATATACGCATATATGACACGACTACAGATTGAATAAAATCAGATAAATAAGATGACGCATGACGAGTCGGAGGAAGGAAAAGTGATTTTCTTAAGTTTCAGATAACACTTGCTACCCATTCTAGTGTGAATTCCAATTACATGAATAAAACAACCAGTCTGTTACCTACATTCGCCACACGCGTGAGTTGGGATTGTTCAGAATTACAGCACAAAGCGCAACCGAAATATATTTATTGATCCCAGCAGTAACAGGTAACTTTCACAAACTTTTGTTTGGTAGCGATGCGCTAAAACTGTTGAGTAAAATGCTTGGCGTCGCCTGAGGCCATAGCGTGTGGCAGCGCCATTAACTGCGTTAACGCGTGCTTACCAAAGTTCAGAGGTCACATCCAGGACCAGCTCGTACATTATATTCAGCACGCCTCGCCTCCACGCTCAAATACAGGTACATCCCGCAATCAGCGTATCTTCAACACCAGACAAAGGGTTAAAACCTCGATAATTGTGGAGAGATTGTAGAATTATTCATTGAGTCCTGGCACTGATCGTCATATGGAATTATCAACACTGTTCAATTAAACCCTCTTGACGATAACTAAACTAAGGTAGTAACATTTTTTTTAAAAAAGATTCACTTTTTTCTAAATTAGCGAGCTTGAGTATGCAATTAAAATTCTGCCATCTGTAGTAAGGGGTGATATGGTTGAGCAGTTACCGATTTTAAGCGGTTTTCCGTAATCATCTGAGTGGAAGCTGGGGGGGGGGGGGATTCTAGTTTTCAGTTTAAAAAACTAGATACTTCGCAAAAATATCAGCACACGTGAAACAGCTTTTAAAACACACAGGTGGCGTCATGTTATTTTCCACTGAAGCTAAAAATCAGGTAAAATGTATCCCGCAGAAAAATATTTCCGTAAATTGAAAAAGGCTTTGCATAGCAAGATGAACACACTGGATACCAAAATAATAAAACCTTCTGAATACCCCTTGTCATATTACTAATTAAAGGCCTACCTAATTTTGTTATTATTATTTTTTGTTTAATTATTATATCATATCAACATAACATGTAACATTCAAGGATAATATCGATTGCTACAGATCGGTATCGCTGGATTAGTTGTAAAAAAGAATAGAATCTTTGCTAATGTATTCTAACAAGTTCCGCGATGTTCGCCGGAGTAGTGAGAACTTATCCGGACGGAATTGTGTGGCGATATTTTTGTTTATGTTTAAAGTATGTGGATTTATAATTATATTACGACAAGCTAAAATAACTCACAGAGCCGTGTCGGCGAACAAAAAAACTGCGTTGGAAACGAAGTGTATGTGTTATCACTTACGTTGGACTATCGCCGCCATTATATATAAGGTGTTGAAAGAAAACTGTTTCTTTTATGTACTGAATTGAAATTAATGTGGCTAGTTAGTATAAACTTGTCTCATTTTTGGTCAAAGGACTTGCAATCTTCAGAAAACGATAGTTGCTGGTGTTTGTAATTGAACTTGTGATAAAATATCAATCTGATGGTCGGACAGTTCTGTGCCTTGCGATTTATTAAAATGTGTGGATTAAATAAAAAATATTTTTATTCCAATAACCATCGGACTGAGGCGACAGTATTTATAAGAACCATGAACAAAAAATAGAAGTTCCGATTGTCAGGTCGTAACATTATGCGCAAAAGACTGTGATGTAGTAATGTTTAAAAAAAATTATTACTACCATTTTAATGCAGAATATAAGAAAGATATTTCTACACCATGTTCACCAAACATTCACAGACAATCTAACTGTACGTAATTTATGGAGAGCACTATATACTGACAATAGATATCATTACTGAACGAGCGATACGGCGTGCAGAAGGATTTGTTGGATTGAGAATTTGCAAATGGCTGTTTCACAAATCGAGGAAGTTTGGACCAATGAAAACACTTCTCTACTCACACTGATAAATTGTAAGAGATTAATTATTAAAACGGTTCTCAATAATGATATTTCGCTCCGTTACAATTTCTCTACACTGTCTAATATGGAGAAATGGACGAAAACTTTCCAGTTAACAAATATTTCTTCCAAAAATACGTATGAGCGTTTTAAGTCTTTCCCAAAGCGTTCCGAGAAGCACTATGTGCTTATTACTTTTTATATGAAATATTTCACAGAATTCTTGCCTAACAAAAGTATTCGTAATATCCAGAGCGGCATCTTCAAAAAATTAAACCACCACTTACGAAAATTTTATCTGTTGTCATCTGTTTCACGCCAGTCGCGTTATACGGTGAAATCTGAGAAGATGAATCTTTGAAGCATTTAACGGTTTCCGTTTATAAACTACAGCATGAAATCTGCATCTCTTACACATGAAAAAATATGCGATTAATACTAACTCTAGAAACATGAAATTAATCTTTCTTTTCTCTTCTCTACCAATTAAAAACTGCTACAATACCGTCTTTTATAACATAAACTCCAATTTTCTGTACAGCATCGTTAATCTGCACTCGTTGTGAATAGGTTTGCTTCAACTACGTAAATAGTATTATGACAACGATGTTGTGGCTGTTTTTTGTCAGATGATATTTAATGTTATCTTTTGTAATAAATTTAGCTTCTACAATAATCTATATGAATATCTAGTTTAGTAATTATTCTTATTTCATTGTATTTCACTCATGCAAAATGACCGAACAAATTATTTTTAGAGTATTAATAAACAAATAATAAGAAAATATTTACGTGTTACAAGTAGCAATGTTTTCTTAAGTCATTCATTAACAAAACATAACGCTTGTTTAGTGTTATCTATTGAAATTCTCTAGTTCAAAAACTCAGCACGACAATATCGAGTTAAAGGGCAGGTACAGCGGAAACCAGTTTGCCAGAACAAAGGCTCAACAGAAATGGAGTTTATCTTACGGTGATAAAGCCCGTTATCTCACCAAGGATGTTATATCTTATCAGCAAAGAAGCTCTTGGAAATAAATCTTTTTAACTTTTCTACTTACGAATGAATTCAGAGTAAATACAGAAGTATACTTATTCTTTAAAACAGTTGATGCTGCTCGCTGTTAATCAAATTGAATGAAGATGCCTTAACGTCATAAAAGATACATAGAAACGTATCAGTCACTGAAATAAATTTAGCTATTTCGAAATAATGACATCAATTAAATTACAACTAGGGATTTGACCCAGTAATATTAATCTAATAATCGTGTGCATACTACTATAACGTAAATTCGCTACTTTTTTTGTTTGTAGCTTTACAGCGCGTCGAAGTCATCGAGGAGGGAAAGGACTGGGAGAAAGGAACAGGAAGTAATATGGCCACGGTCCTTTGAAGGAACCATTCGGGCATTCGCCTGAATGATTTGTCTGAAAACTATGGAAAACTGAAATCTGCATGGTCGGAGGGGATGCGAACTAGCGTCCTCCCGAATCCTAGGCCAGAACGTTACTGCTCACTCACCACTCGCAGTTGGTTTTCTAGTGGAAGAGTTTATGATGAAAACAATCATTTCATCGAGATGGGAGGAAACTGCTGACGTCAGCAATTTTCTACCTATCTTTCGGGAGGACGAGGGTCGAACCTCGTTCGGCCATCCTGGCTGAGGTTTTCGGTGGTTTTGCTCAGTCACTCTAGGCAAATGCCGGGATGGTTCCCTATAAGGCCACGGCTGACCTTCCATCCCCCTTCCCTCCCCGTAGATTAGATTGGCTGAAAAGAGTCTCGGTGACTCTCCAGCAGCCCGCCTCCTAGCATTCAGCTGGGAGGAATGAAATGTTAAAAAAAATTCAGAATTGTAAAACCGCGTACGAATTCTTTGATTATCCATCTTTGGAAATTACTTTCACATAAAACTGACGGTAATACAATCATCACATTTTTTTTTCTATTTGTGGCACTAAGCTGCCTTGTAGCGTCTTGAATAACCAGCAAAAATAAAGAATCTCTGACCGAATATGTAAACAAAAGGATACTTAAAATCTATTAAACACAAAAGACCTTATAAGGAACATAGTTAGTTCTTACTTAGAAATAAGACCATTATTGTGAACATATTTGTGTAAAATATAAAATATTAAAGTGCAATATTAACTCTTAAAACCTTAGTCGTTAGGGTCAAACATGTCACCACAGCTACAGGTGTGACGGAAATGGAATGGAACAAATTGGTATTGATGGAATCTAGTAATATGAAATTATAAAGTTGTTATGAAGAGGTTGAAAAGGGAAGCCTAAAAATAAAATTTGAATTAATCCTTGTAGGGTGGTAGAGCCCATCAATGCTTTTATTATTATTATTTGCAGATAAGCCCATTAAGACTACGCAAAGTACTCAGAAGCGTTTGTTCGCTTTCCTTTGTGCCCTTATTTCCTTCATACGCTTGCTGTGGGCTTCTTTTTTCTCAGCTAACCATGTATTCTTTCCTTCCGGTCAACTTGCCACTTGTGAATTTTGGATTTAAATGTATCTCTGTTTTCGATATCTTTTGGAGAGATTTCTGCTAATTTTAGGTCTTTCTTGACTTCGCCAATCCATTTTATTGTATCTGATATTGCTCTACTTCGGTTTTCGTAGAATTCAACCATTTGCCTTGTCAGTCTGTTAGGGTTCATTCTTTTGATGTGTCCGTAAAAGTTTAGTTTTCTAATATCACTGTGAATCTCTGTCTGCATATTGTAAGATTTCCTGATTAGGCCCTACTTTTGTGTCTGGATTGGTCTCGTATGAGTTTTGGGCTCAAAATTTCCCTTATAATTTTGCTTTCTTTTTGCTTAATGTTTTCCATATCTTTTCTCCTGTTCGGAATAAGTGTTTTTATATTACAAGTAAATAGTCTAAGGGCAAAGAAAAATGTTTATATGTGATGTGAGAACTTGGATGTCAGCTGAAATTTTACGTATTGTGAAACGTAATGAAGATAAGTACTAATTGTTAATCAGAATATTGTTCTAAGACTGTAAATGAATGTTAATATTAATTTGTAAAGATAAGCCTCGATGAGTTATTTAAGAGAAGTGTACCTGACAGTTAATTAACAGTATTGAGATTTCAGGTGTTAAAGCGTTGGTCATATGCCAAATAATGAAGGCCATATTAAAAGAAATAATTTAACTGGATAATAAGTTAAAAAACAGATAAAGATAAAATCAAAGAAGAACACGTAACCGTATGCATGGACAGAAGTCACATGTACAAAATTCGTTGTCGGTCCCCCCCCCCCCCCTCCCCTGTTGATGAAATACGACGTGCAGACGTAAAAACAAACGATTACAACCACTACTCTCTAATTTTATGGATACATGTATGTTTGTTAGGGCCAACTAGGATCCCTTAAGCCCTGAATTTGCTGTAGATGTGTACACATCAGTGTTACAACCAGGGTTGTTGTAGAGGGGACCTACAGTTTAACGTGGAATACGAACCACGGAAGCGTTCTGGCGTACTTCACATTACACAGCCAGAGGTGAAGGTCGAGTTAACGGCAGATGAACATCCCCGCCGAGACAGGAATTCGAACAGAGGACTATTTCATTTCCAGTCAGACGCCTTAACCACTGAGCCACTAGGCCACTCTCTAATTTATGATTCGTACAATTTCGTTTTTTATCGTATCTATGGAGACGGTATTAACGTACATGTTAATAATAAATTAATAAATAACTGTGAGGGTTTACCATAGGGCTCTGATAACACTGGTATATATCTCGTATTTTGTGTAGCTGAGCGATCTGTTATTTCCACCCTTTGTAACATCACCGTTTTTTACGTGAGTTCGAAATTCGCTTGTACATTGAATTACGATCTAATTTTTTAAACGAATTCATTTAAATTCTTCTAAAAGACCAGAAATTAATTAATCAGCTTATAAGATTGTTCGTGGTTTAATTAATACGATAATTAAGTAGTTCACATTGTTTTTCGGTTTAGACTTGTTTTTATTCTCAAAGAAACTCGACGTGAACGATAGTGTTTACATGCATAGATACAATCCAGAGATTGCATACAACACTCCTTCCAAAGATAATTTTGTTGGTGAAAAACTTTGCCGAAAAACTTTACTAACTAACTCCTCTGTATTGGATGATCGCTTTATATAAACTCTGCCGAAATTTCTAGAACACTTCAAAAGCTTCCGCCAGATAATTCTCGAACATTAACAATATTTAAACAATTGAAACATATTAAAAAAATCAGAATTAATACATAATCATTTAACATCATTACATAACGATCATAAACACAAAATTATTCACATAAATCATTTTAAACTGTAGCAAATTGTCCTTTAGTCATCGTAACTTGCATTAATACTTGGAATTATGAACATTTAAGCAAATGTCTTCACAATTCGGTTCTTAAACATATTAAATGGCCTTTAAATAATTTCTATTCATAAAACAAAGTCTATATACACTGATATACAGCAATTTGCATAACAAACATAGCAGATCAAATTCAACCAAACTCTAGCTTACTACCAATACTTTATAAAATACAATTACATTTGATTTTAGGTTTGAGGGTTGTTATAAGCTCCAAAATATGATTAAAACCAGCTGACTATGAAAATCAAGTACAGTAGAGTTGTTATTATTCAAGTAATCTTTTTATCGATATATTAACATTAATCCTTCACTTTTATTGATCTAGTTATAAAGAAACTCAATGCCACAATTGTATATCACTACTGTTAGACACACACCGATGCCTATATTTATGTTTGGCTTGAAAAAAAAAAAAAAATCTGGCTGACACTAGGGTTCTAAAAACAAATGGAAAAGCTAAAATCTCATAGCCAAAAAATGTTTTTTGAATTTAACGCTCAATCCGACTTATTGTTACTATATTTCCAGTGATATCAGTGTTCACAGATTAGAAGATTCGATTCAACTAGTGACAGTTGCTTTGTAATGTAAGATTACGTTTTATTCTGAGAAGCAAGATTTGTGTGTGCACAATATTTCACTTAATGCATGAAGACAATAAAAAAAGTGTAAAGTTATATTTTATAGTACGACTTCACTCTTCTCTCGGTTGGGTCCAAGATATCTGCGCTGGGAAGTAGCGCTGCTTTCGACGTCCAAGTGAAAGTGACGAGACACAGCCATTCTGTTCAGTTCCCTTCACCTGTGTACTCTCCTTACGTACTTAAGGCATTTGACTACTAAACAGGTAATAATTTCAGGTGGAAACAAGACGATCTCTTTCTCCAAGCGACATATTCAATTCAAGTCTCGAAGAGGTTAAACAATATCTCTGGATATAAACTATTCGTATATCACACACAGTTTCAGAATAGTATAATGCAAAAAGATACACCAGGATGGTAAGAATGCGGATATAATAAGAGTAAATTGTAAATTTCAAACTCACTTCGCTGGCTCAGTTGGTTGTGGCACTGTGATTTTGCCAGGTGCCTGACTTGGGGGTAGCTGGTTGGAATCCTGGTGTTGGAACGAATTTGCATCATCTTGACTTTGCCGACGGGGCAGGAGAGGTCACCCACCACCTCTGCACAATTCCTAATCGCCGGACTATGGACCAGAATCATGGGTTAAATCCTCAACGTCTCCGCCCGCAGTGCGTACGGAGTGAGCGCGTACGATTCTGTTGATTGCGATTCGTCCGTCGCATGGGGATGTTAAACCTGAGGCGTCCTGATGGAACGATTGGTGTAATCACACTCACTGTTAACAAACCAGTAAACGTAAATTGACTTCACGTCGTGTTTAGCCTTAAGAGCACGAAGAAATCCATAAGAAACGACAAACAACATCAAGGGTTTGTCGTATATCGCCACCAGTAAAATATTCCGACGTTTAATAAAATCTTCGTCGCTAAATCTTTTAAGATGCGCAAAAATTTATTTCGGGTTTGTTTTTTTGTTTTTTTTTTTAATTTTTTTTTTTTAAAAGTAACATATGGGTAATTAGGTATATTATTGGTGCTTCCAATGCTTGAATTTATTTTAAAAAATTCTAATGTGTATTTTCCCAGATGACACTATAATGGTAACCAGCACTGCTTCTACGATAATGTTCTGTGGTAAATCACTAGAATTAGATTTGTTTGTGCACTAGGATGCCACCATTACAACGTTCGGTGAAATACCTTTCGATCTTGCCCACTCATTTTAATAACTTATTCTTTCCAGTTATCAGTATCTCAACTGGTTTCATCCAATAGTCTATTACTTCCTAATATGAGCTAATGTCTTTTACAACATAAATTACTAATTATCTGTTTCACGTATTTCGATCTTTCTCTTCCTCTACAGGTCTTCTCTCCAAATGTTTCTCCTAGTAACAGCATTAAGAAATTAACCAATACTGCAAGTCTTACTTATTTCTGTGAAACTTTTTTACAAAATAATTTTCCTCGCACTTCTTTTCCATCTGTCACCTAATTCTATAGACCCTTATTTCAAATACTTCAGTCTCCTTTCTGATAATCGTACAGTCACATAGATAAAGTTTTAAAAAAGCTTATTAAGATTTACGAAAAACTTTATATGTGGCCACGTAGTTTGGGGTGTTGTAACGTCATAGACCATAACAGCAAGTTAACAGCAAGTTGAGCAAATGAGCAAATAAACGATTCACAGCGACGGGTTTCTTGAAAGATGAATCCTCGCGATTCCTGTGAACAGTGGAGTATAACAAGACTGAGAATCGTTTAGCCGGAGGGAAACCACGCTGGCTGTCCTTGTGACGTCGGCGGACAGTTCCGTTACGCAAGCTCTCTGCGCAGCCTAGTCCACAAGGATACAACACCACTCAGGAGGCAAACTAGTTAGCAAAAATACAATTATAACATGGTGTTATTATTATACTAAATGAATATTACTAATCCAAGACTATAACAACCTTTACCTGTTCCGGTAAATTCTTTTAGTGTGCGATCACTTCTGTCGTCTGAAGTCTTAGATAAGGAACGTATCTTTCAAACCTATTGCTTCATCAACTATGCTGAAAAATCTAATACCGTAGCACTATTAATTTCAAAAGATCCCAATGTTCCCGGAAGTTGTGTATCTGCAAGCAACAAATTCAACACATTCTCAACTTAAAAATGCAACATTTTCATTATAACGGTAATCAAAACTAGATTGCTAAAAATTAAAAGATCCAGGATAGTATGCACGTATTCATTTTTTAGTCCCTTATGCAAACAAATTTTGCCGAAATTCATAGAAAATATCGCAAATTCTTAGGATCAGATAAAGCTAGATAAATCTAGGAAAATGGCACTCAAGTTAGTTTAAAGACACACCTTCTGTAGCTTGCAATGCTAACCACAGCCTAACTAGACGTTCCCATAGCACATTGGATTATATACGATTTCATTAAACAACTGAATTTATTATCATTTTCCCTTAAAGCATTAAAATGTGTGCAGCTTGTGCGGGAATGTAAAAACTGTACAGACTCTTGATATATGTAAGCAGAAACCGATAGTATATCTTATAACAGTTACTTTTACTACATAAAGAATTTTTGTTTACGAGTTGGCAAACTCGAGAAGTCTGATGGTACAACAAATTAAATAGGTACTCCCGCCCTAATATAATTTGGAAGTAATTTTGGTAGGACAGCTCTCTGCTTATCTCCCTAAGCGCTATCCAATGAACTAAGCATTCTAATTTAAGTAAATATTGCTTCTCTTCTGTCATGTTGCAACTTGCTTTTGTGTAGATGCAGCAAAAGTGGCATACAAGATTATATTAACACTAATGATTCGACCTCAATATAGATTGTGTATGTATGTGAGTATGTTTCCAAGTTTCAGTTTTAACCTAGTTTTAAGAAACAGTTACTGTCCTGTGTCACATCCACCATAGATATGTGAAGTTGTGTTAGAATATCATTATTATATCATCATCTTCTCTGATCGTATTACCGGCAAGCCCCTGCAGACATTCGTAGCGGCCACCAGCAGCGCAGAGCGATATTGTCGCTTTGTGTTGTGTGATGCAAGGCGTAACATCTTCACCCTTGACGGGGCAAACAAGGGCGGGCGGCCAGTACACTGTCGAAGGTAAAAGGGCCAAACTAACACAGCTAACACGTTTGGTATCTGGAAGAGTTCCTTCTAGTTTACACAGTAATTGCTCTTTTACGATATGGGCAACTTTGTATCGTCACCTAATAAATTTTGATATATTTTTGTATTACTCCTTGGGTATCTAAGGTGAAGGTACGAGCGTAAATACTTTTTTTTTTTTTATTTTTATTTTTTATTATTTTTTTTTTACGTCTTGCTGTACATAACATAATTACTCTGATAGTTAGGTAATATACGTTCAAAATAGTGATTCGTTTTCATAAATCAAATTTCGAATTAAACGTATTTATTGTCTTGTGTTACCATTAGATACTTTCATTCTGAAGAAATTTTGCTCAACCTACAAACAAAATTTCTGTCAGTTTCTCTTACCATAATTCCGTTTTATGGATATATATATATATATATATATATATATATATATATATATATTTTGATTACATCAGTTACTGATACATTGAAAATTTCTTTATGAGCACGTAGCTGTTAAAGACATGATTTACAAATATTAAAACCATAATACAGTCAAATTATTGTTTGAAGACAAAATGTAAAGTAAACTTTTCGTTTTTTTTTTCTAAACTTAATCCCATTTATTTTCTGAAACTTGCAGGAAATAAATCTTTTAGACTTCATAGCGGCAAAACATTTCTGCAATACAACGGTTTGCTTTGACGTTGGTTTATTTCACTATATCTAGTTAATGTCATAGGAGTAATTAAAGAAAAGCTTCTCAGGTTCATAATTTTATTAATTCTTGTTGAAAATTTTAATCTAAAATTATTTACACGGTTTTTCCGTTTTCTAAAGAAAGCGATATCATAACATCGATATCATAAATGATATCGATGTTAGTCATATTCTAACTGCTGTTGATCATAAATAATATCGCAGTAATTTAGAAGAAGTTTGTAGTTCATCTTTAAGTACAACTTGATATTATTTTTAATAAATTATTGATCATTGTCTTGCAATATTTATAATGAATCACAGACCCACGTAGTTTTGCAGACATTTATGTAACCATCAGGTTAACGCAGCTCGCAGCTACCCGTCTCGATTTACATAACGTGGGTGGGTATTGTGCATGTTATCTCGAGCGTGAATCCTCAGATGCTACGCAGTTAATATGTGGCTAATCTTATCTGCAACCAGTTCTCTGTTACACCTGTCGCGAGAATGGTTAAGTTCTGAATGATTTTCACCGTAAAAGAATATTGCCAATTCATTCGTAATTATTGTAAAGAATATAAATATATTCTTAAAATGCAATGTTGTTGAAGGCCATTTTTCCGCAGTTGCTCAGTAAATTAATTCATAAAATAACGCCAATGCAACTGTATTATGTAGGTTTCCCTACAGGATTTGTTACTTATAAAGAAATTAAGAGTTTCAATTGACGATTACAATTAGCTTCCTGGAGCCGACATTTAAATTCATGAAGAATTATTCGTTTCTGCAACATAAAAACCAACTTGCAGGGATGAAAATGTGGTCTGTAAACATGAGGAAAATTCACAGCAAAAAACACTTCTTTCACGCGGTTAGAAGGAACGTAAGATAGTAGTTGGTAAAAGAAGGTAAAGAATTCAAGTATAGGAAACATTAAGAAAGCTTGAAAGCTGTCGTCTAGATTTCTAGAGAAAATTAAAAATACGAATCTCATTAGCTTGACAGGTATCTGGAAACATCATAAACCAACAGTTTTTGCAGGGGTGTTACGCGTGTTCTTTAAGGACACCATACTTGAATCGCAAACCGTTTCAAGTCGTGAAATGTGTATGAAGCCATAGCTTCATATCAATAGTACGAAACTAATTTAATAAATATGGAATAAACAAAATTCCCGAGTGCTATTGTCGTAAGGCTATCTTATCTGTCAGCTGCTGATAGACAAATGCTAGTGATTCCAGTTGACCAGTACTGGCCTTTCTGCAAAATCAACGAATAGTAGAACAATTGAGAGTCGTTTTTCTCCGCTTTCATATATTTGCTCGACAAGTTCGGGGACTGTGCAAAATATAAATCAAGCTACTCCTAACTATCAAGCGTTGTGGAAATGTAGAGGAGAGATTCAGTCAAGTGAATATTTGCCGTATTGACAGTATCGGCCGTCAATGGAAGAGCCAGGCAATCGCAGAGAAGCCAGTGTAGTGGTGAGGGATAAGCCCCGAAGAAGTGGCGCCAGGCCAGCTCTTGTTATTGATCAAAACGACGGCGGCGGTGAGGGCAGAGGAGAGGGCGCGTCAGCAGTGATTTACTGTCCACCGCCGGCAAGTGCGAATTCCGCGGTGGAGGGGGCAGGAGGAGCGAGTGGTGGGGGGTGGCGCGCGCCAAACATGGCCAGCTTTCTTCCCGCCAACGCGGCTCTACGTCACACTGCCACGTGACTGTACGCTAGCGTACGGCAGTAAGAGGGCGGAGGGGGAGGGGGCACTCTGGCAACGGCGCGAGCGTTGCGTCACCATCTGGTGCAATGGCCCTCCGCTTGGCGCTGCTGTTTCGTCATGCACGGTCGCGGGGGGAGTTCCCACCGACACCCCCTCCTCCTCGCGTCATCAACTACTACCCTGTTGCTCTACGGCACTTGCTGCGGCCACTAAAGATGTGATTGCCCTTCGCGGTACGGTAGAGAAACGCGAGCGCAGGAGTTATATGTGCGTCCAGCAACTTGTCATTATGCAAATTGTTAGGTTAGCTGATAAAGCGACCCTACAGACTACGTTGCCAGATTGTCAAATCGTCTTGGTAAAAGGTGACCCAAGACGGACGGCTGACAGAAGAAGATATTTTCTACAATTGCTCAACGGATTCAATTCTCCCTTTCCCATTTTACTTTTCATATTATTAATTTCGTTTGTACCTTAGTATCTCTGGAATCTTTTGCGAATGATCTTACTGTGTTAATGTTCTTCCGTTTCATAATCACATTACGTACTTTTGCTGTACAAGAGCGCGCGGCAAAACAGATGATGTAAAAATAAATTAAAGCCATTTCTTCAGAAACAGAGACGTTAAGCACAGACTTTATTGCAGTCTTATAAAGAATTAAAATTTTCGTCCAACGCTGCATTCATCTGACTTAAGCGCGTATACTTGAAGAAATGATTCTAGGATTTTCTAAAAGAGCATTTATGATAATTTTTAAGTAAGAAAGGGTATGATTTCGGAACGAATTATTGTGTTCGTACACTAGCGCCGAGCTAGCAGAGTATACAGCCACGCATATTCAAGGGAATATACAGCTGGTCATTAAGATTTATAACACTGTTCCCCAAGTTCTTCAAAGAAAAAATATTGTGTTAATACAATGTAGCCATTGATATGCATTATATTCTAAAATGCTGATGACTTGTCAGCTGTTCGTTTGTAAATATGCAACGAATTATGTACAGCGATGATGGTAATCTGCATCTACAATATAATTTTCAGACTGCATAGTTATTTGTGATTGCTGCATTAAAATAAGACTTGCTGGATTTTTAAATTTTTGCTGCTTTATTGTTCTGAAATATTGACAATACCGTGTAATAATTTTGTTTCCTAATATAAAGCATTACATTTGTTTAATGAAACTAATAGCTGTTAATGTTTGATTAACGTAAAACAAATCGTTTTCTAAAATCATTGGTTGATAATATTAATATTATTCAATTAAGAGGGAAGGATGATTTTTTGTTCGACCTCCACAGTGTATAATCCGGTGTTGTGATTTGCTGTAATTTAGTTGTGACGTTAAGAAATTTTTTAATATTACCATATATAGTTTCACTACGATGGCAAAAATGGGCACAAAGAAGTTTTATTTTCAACTTACTTACCTACAACCATCATGTATCTGTTACAGACAGATTGCTGTCTGTTTGTTATTGGAATATAACGTCTTGCATTAAGAGATAATTGCTTAAAGGACACAATTTTTAAATTATCATTATTATTCATGGGGTTGTAATGATGTGCTTGAGCTCTGAAATCATTTTTTATTCAATTTTTAGCTTGAGTTCAACAGTGATTAGGACAACTTTAGAGTCTCATAAGGTAGCAAGTGTAGCGATGTTTGGAATGAAACGTTTCATATAACGAAGTAGTAATATTACAACGAAACGAAAAAACAGAAGTAACTAACTGAAGCAATTTCATTCCTTTTGCCACTGAAAACAAGATATTTTTAAACAAAAATTCTCTGGTCGGAAAGCCTGAAAGACATTTCCATAAAACACAACAATCATTGTAGTATTAACTATATACGAATCAGTAACCCGAAGGATAGTATGTTGGAAAAAAAATATCAGTTCTATGAGATACTGATTCCGCATGCTAATTTGAAACACTTCCGTAACCTGGCTTATGACTAAATACAGTTCGCATGTAATTTGGTAGTCATTTACTGGTTTTTGATTGGCGTTATAGGTTTGCTGAATTAATAAGTTCCGAGTTTACTGTCGGTTATTTCCGGTGTAACAGTTCCTTTCACTTTTATAGAAACAATACCAATAACAAAGAATAATTATTTTCTTTTTCTCCTGAGGAGAAACATCTGAAATCGATGCTATTATTTTCTTGTGTTTCGTAAACTATTACATTGTAAAAACATAGTCAAGGTAGATTTTCATCCTCTCCATTGCCTAAAATAGCAATACTTTAGTCTGAAGTAGCTCCCTGTTTACTTAGCATAAATAATTTCCCCACTTCCCAAAAATTAATTAAACGGAAGTAGAAAGTCCTATCTCCACGAAAGAGGATGTCATTACCGAAACTTTTTACGCAATACTTTTTGTTTAAGTTCATATTTTGAGTATAGTGCACCCAAGTCTGGAGTATCACGTTATACAACATTTCTTATGCAAAAAAAGATAAAACCATAAGAAATTTATGAAAGATTTCTTTAAAAAAAAAAATACCATTTTACCTGGAAATTTTGGACTGCAGTAATTATAGATGCAGATTATCTGTAAAATATTTTGAAAATCCTCTCACCGAAAGACATCTGCGGCGAAAAACAATATTTTTTTACAGGAAAAGTAAGTTCCTAGAGAGTTGAAGATAGAGTGGTGGAGAGATAACTGTGTCAAAGTAACTTTGTATCCAAAGTTTTTATTAAATTCTAAATTGTGACATAAATTTTAAACTCGGTCGTATGTGTTTTGAAGTGAATTCTTACAGTCAGAACCTTGCTTCTCGTGTGTTTATTACAGTGTAGCGTGGAGAGTAGTATACTTATTGGTCTATTTATCTTTGAGCGTCCAGCGGGACAATCCAGTTGGAACTATTGGTTCCACGGATCAGCTTGCTTTGGGTTATGCTGATCAGCCCTGGGGCTATCCACGTGACAGAGTGCCTACGGGGCAGACTGGAGTGCTACTAATGGAGTTCCCCTATTTTTAGCCGTCAGCACGGCCCATTAGGAGTACCGCCTTCGGGAAGGTCAGGCCCAAGCGGTCGGGAAACACGTCGGGAAAGCTGCCTGGCTGGCGCGTGCCGCCGCGGACCCCTTCCCAAGGGCGCCGCCACGCGGGCGCAAATAGCACGATAGTGACGTCCGACCAGCCTGCGCAACAGTAGGCTTGGCAACGCGGACCCGTTCCAAATGGGTCGGTCACGTGAGAGCGCGCTATTCCGTTGACCCCACGAGCGGGCCGGCCGGTGAGCTGTAGCAAGCGTCCGCGAGAGCGACGCTGCTGCCATCTGTTAGAGAGGTCAGGACTAGACTCGGCGCGGTGGACTTTTCCTCTCCCGAGGGGAGAAACACGAGGGGACGGCGCCAGCCAATAGGGAGCCGTGTAGCGGCAGGCAAGCGGCGGTGCTGATGGAATGTGCTGCGAACAAGTTACAACAAGCTTAGTGGGGTCTATCATTTACAGTTTGATTTACGTAATAATGAACTCTTGCACGGTAGAAATGGAAGTCCTTCATTCTATTGCAGATTTATCGACAATTATTTGACACACTCACTTGATTAAAATCATTATTTTTTTTTAATCAAGGCGAGCAGTGATAGACTCTATTGATCCCAAATAACACCCAACAAAATTGAGATTGTGAAAAGTAAAATACTGTAGTAACAGTAAATATTAAGAACGGAACTAAAGGATTCAATCGAATAACAAAATAATCATTAATTGTGAAGTAAAATTACTACCAATGCCCGAAACCAGAATAGCATACAAGGCTTCCCTCATAACTTCCTACCCTTTTAAATTGTGTTTAGTTTTTCAATTTCGTCCCTTAACTTCCATAGACTTCCTCCAAAATCATTCTATTGCTTTTATCCATTCGAATAAAATAGTTTCTCGAGGACGTCTAAAAATGAGATTATATCATATATGATGTCATCAGCTGACTTGCAATGGATGCCAGGCAAACTTTTTAAGTAAGGAGATACATCGTATCTGTGAGGTCCAGATCGGCGATTGTAGTACCAACCAAACCCACGCAAGGTATTGCAGTCAATGCAATGAGAGATGCGAGTATTTGACTGGGAGCATTGTCCCGATGAAGCAACGCCTTTTTGGCAACTTGCCTCTTTCCTTTGCCTTGACAGCAACTCTTAGTTGCTATGCTCAGAATCCGAGAACCCATGCACAATATCATTCCCTGTAGAACGAATACGTATACACGGTCTTCTGTGGTATCGGAGAAATGGTGTGTTTTCAATGCAGCGATTTGATTTTGAGTAACTGCCTCCTCACTGGCTTTTTGTCAAAAGATTCTGCACCAAACGGGCGCAACAATTTTCGTGGCCAGTTCTACTATTTTTCTTGAAATACTTGATATCTCCTCATTGTGACTAACTGATAACCTGTCATTTGCCATCACATGTTTCGTGATTGATTGATTCCATTTACATTCCTACGCAGGTACCGAGTTCAGTGAAGGTTCTTACCCGTTTATATTCAGAATCTTAATTTCTAACTCTGCTGTTCTTACTATTATACATAGTTTCAGTATACTTTCAAAAAAAAAAAATTAAAAAAGATTAGGAAGAAACCTCATTGATAGTGCATTACATATAATTCTAACATCTCATTTCAAGCAATCCAGGACGATTTGGCTTCAAATCTCCTGCTGGCTACAAAGGTTTTCCATAGTTTGCAGAAATGACTCCTGCTGAATGCCGGGATTAATCCTTCATAAGATCATGGCCGAATTCCTGTCCGTTCCTTCTCCTCTGCTGGCTCCAATAACCTCTGTGTCGATGTAAAGCCTGAAAAAAAAATTGTAAAGAGCTTAATGTACAGAAATATTTTACGTTTCATGCAATACAAAACCACATTCATATTAAAAATCAGAAGACTTAAAAATTTGCAATTAAAATACAACTTTTTTGTCAATAGCTTTACACTAAAATTGGTTTTAGAATATAATTTCAAAGATATTTAAATTCTACATATTTCAACTTCAAATTCTTCCACACCCTTGAGCCTGAAATCAGGTGCCAGCTTGTGGTCATGGTCATCTTTTCCTTTCCATGAATTACTCCTAATTCTTACACCAATATCTTTCCACGCCTCATCACCAATATACGCCTTGTACACTCCCATGACCCTCTTCACCCTCCTCCTGTCTTCCAATGAATCCCATTACAGCTCTTTTATCTTATCTGTTACTGATTATGTTCAGCGGTAATTGCCAGAGACAAATCTTGCAGCCCTCCTTCGCACCCCTTCCAATTACTGCATTTGATACTCAATATATGGGTCCTATACTACACCACTATATTCAAACAATGTTCTGACCTAAGAGTTACAGCGAAAATCCGTTATTTCTCTGGTACATCCCCTCATCACTCTTTCCAACAAGTGCAGGATTTTGAAACCTTTTCCTACTCGCTTTCAAATGTGTCCAGCACAGTTAAGACTGTCATCAAAAGTTATTCCTTTAAATGTTCAACAACCAATTCTTTCCTCACCTTATAATCGTAATCAGCTCTTAGTTTTTTACCTGTGTACCTAATAAGCTGACTCTTCTTTGCGTCTATCTTCACCCCATGTTTACCATCCCAGCTAAATATCCTGTCCGGATCACCCTGCAACTTTTCACAGTCCTCTACCGGTTTGATCCTACTATATAGTATTATGTCATCTGCAAAAAACACTTAACTTCATTAATTAGAATAATGAGTAGCAATGGACCACATACGTTACCATTTCACTTCCACTTGTTACTGCATTTCCTACCTTAACTTTTCTGACTGTTCAGCATAAATATGACGGGGTAGTAAACATTTGACCTGCATACCTCATTATACTGTATCTTTTGCTAGAGTATTTCCAATTTCCTACCCTGTTATTCCTCTGTACTCCTTTAACCACCGAATAAGGTTGGAACGATTAGGGAAGCGCCACATGGGGAGCTTGAACATTTTAAAGTGAAGATGTTGCAAGAATGAAATAGGCTCTCTATACATTCCTGTATGCGAAAGTGAAAGGAGGACAAGAAACTTGTTTGATTTTCGATAACCTGCACAGTCAAAGCTGATTCAGAAAGGTAAACGTGACTTCATCGTTACTCATGCGTCCGGTCCGTCCCAATCGGTGAGGCAGAGTTGGCATTAACAAAACCAGAGCCTGATCCTGTCATTTACATTACGGTTTCGCATCATTTAACAATATCATTTCACGAGAATACGGACGTGATTCAGGATCCAAAGTTATGACTGATATCTTACAAACACAATTGTTTGTGGAAATTGTAACAACATGAAGGAGACATGTGATTACAATGAAAGTTATTACACGGATTAGGGACATGTCAGTACATAAGTGATTAAAATTACAGAACGGTGGCCGTGAGAATTCAGTACGGTGTAAAGCTTTTAAGTGCTGCATTCAGTGCGTCTAGAAGACGTAGGCTGGAGTCGAAGAGGGCCTAGATACGCTGTTGATGTTCGCCATATGTTGAGTAATAGAAACCAAACTACTGAAGAGAATTTTCCAAATAGATTTAAAAGTAGAATAAGAAGGGTGGGGCTCATATATTTCCCTCACTAATTCTTCCATTATAACTTTTCAGAGTGTGAGAAATCACCTGTTCAGGTATAAATGAGATTTCCCTGACACTTTAGGCAGTAGTGTAGTTTCAAGTCATGGCACATATGGAATTCCTACAAATCTAAACAATGTCACCTACAGCTCATCGTGCACAGCAAAGCTGTCGGCAACATCATTCCACTTTACATTTGTTTGAAGAAGTTTACAAAAAATTATGTTTTTACTAAGAAATAAGAGAGGGTAATGTAGACCTTATCAGTAGTGCTAAAGCTAGCCAGAGGAGCTAGTACGAAGACACAGAAACTGTAAAACCAACCAACGGGATCTAACATCTGCAACTCCCCCACGGAAAAAAATAAAATACTGGCCACTGACAGGAGAATAAGATCTGCGGAGTATTGAGTAGAAAGAATACATATATCATGGATTCTTAAAGTAAGCCAAATTTTTTTTTTATATTTTCTGAAACAACGCCTGTTCTATATATCCATTGTTCTTGAGTCATAGATCAATGTTTAACACTAAAATGACCCTCTTTTTTGTTTAAAAAATCTCTCTTTTTTAAACTGCTATTTTGCATTTTGATATTGTTCTAATTTCTACCATTTACTGAAATTTTACTTACCAAATTTCTGTCTTGCTGTGCAGTGTAAAAAGGCGTGGTTCCGCAAGTGAATACGTGAGAAGAGTTGAGTTCAGTATACTACACCAGACTTCCAGTCTTAGTCTGTTCTTCTTCTTCACCAACAATTCTGGATCGGCTGTCTTCGACAAGTTTTATTCATCGATGGCATGGTCAAGTTTGGAGTTGCCCTTAATGACGTCACGCATTTCCAGGTCGTGCTAAGTGCTAATGGGGGAAGTGAAGTGTTGCCATCTATCCGTGAGACGTTTAACTATGTTCCGCCAGTGTCTATTCTTTTGAAAAATGTGTAGTTTATGAGGCAAAGATAGCGGACCGTCCCAGCATTCCCCTTGATGAGTGCGGAAAACCGCCTAAAAACCACAGTCAGGACGGCCTGGGCTCGTGCCAGGTCCCGTTCTACCTCCCCGCTCGAACGTACTGAGCCGCACAGCGGGCATACTATTTATTTATCGTATTATTATTTAACAAGGTACACAATGGGAAATGTACATATCACAAGCTTGTACAATTTCATATCTCGAGATCTAGTGTTATAATCCAGTCAATTGCACTGTTCAACGCATCATGTGTTTCCGCCATTTTTCCCTTGTGGGCCCGAAGAGGACAGTCGGAAACGATGTGATTGATTGTCTGTAAGGTGGCTCCACAGTCACAATTTGCAGAAACTACCCAGCCCCATTTGTGTAATAAGTAGGCGCATCTGTCTTATCCTGTTCGAATTCTATTGATGATTCTCCACTGCCGTCTGGGGAGATCGAAACCTTGTAACCTTACTGAGGGGTCCTCAACTAGATTTTTATTGGCGACTGATGACTGCTCCCATTGAGTTGTCCACAGCTTGTTGATGTTGAAAGAGGACTCTGTAAGGTTGTTTGCTGTGCGCCTTGGTGGTTTTCTTGATTTCAAGCGTTGGTGTTTTGCTTCAATAATGTCTTGATGAATAGGCAGCTGTGGGTTCTTCAGGATATTTATCCAGATTTTTAAGAGAACTTCTGATCTTCTTAGTGCTGGGGCTGAGATGTTGCATAGCACTGGAAGCAATATGGTGTTCGTACTGTGAATACGTACCGTAATTATCCTCATTGCCTGATTGAGTTGCACATCTATCTTCTTTGTATGGGCACTATTGATCCAGGATGGGCAGCCGTATTCAGCAACAGAGTATGACAGAGCTAAGGCTGTGGATCTTAGAATGTGAGCACTGGCTCCCCATGAAGTACCTGCAAGATTTTGGAGAATATTATTTCTCGTTTTGACTTTGGCAACCACGTTTGAGAGATGGATACTGAAAGCTTACTTCCGTGGGGGAATAAATCGAGAAAAGTTCATGGTATTATACCAAACTTAGAATCTCAGTGAGCTCAGTTCATAGTTGTAATTAAAAAATTTCGATTACTTCGTTTGATGGATATTAAAATACAATGAGACATCATCTTGGCTGAAGGCGCTTTCATACTGGTTTTAATGAGCCACTATTAGGCTGCGTTCAAGTTTGATCATCCATGAACTTTGATACTGATTTGAAAGATGATTCCCTTAAGTCAAACCAATTTAGTTGGATTAAGGGTATCGTTCGGGCTTGGCATTCGGGAGGTCGCTGGTTCAAATCCTCGTCTGGCCATCCCGATTTCGGTTTTGAATGCCGGGATGATCCCTCCGAAAAGTCATAGCCTAATTCCTTCCCGTTTCTTGTTCGCAATTCTATACCCATCCCTAAAATGACCTCGAAGTCGAGTAAAGCTGTAACAACAAAACATAAAGAAAAAACTACCCGACATATCTACGGGATTGTTGGGGGGATACGTCGTTCACTTAAAACAAATACAGAAAGGCGCAGCTCGAATCTGCGTCGTTGATTTTCGTGTAAAAGTCGTGATAAAATCATAAATGTTTTGTGTTAATATGTAATTTAATTACCAATCTCTTTGATGGAGTGGTTATATAGAGTAGTGCAATAGTTATAGAATAGGTAAACCACAAGTTTATCGCATGTATCAGAGTTGTATGTGGTAACTAAAATGCGTTTTCTTTTATTGCAAGTATATTTGCGACTCACAATTTTTGGAATTTTCAATTTAATATCTATCTTTTCACGCTACACTAATTCATAACTTTACACGACACTAATTCAAAACAACCGCCAACATGCAATCAACTAGTCCGATGATGTCAAATAGTGCGCTGATTGATTTATTTTTTTAACTGGGAACAAGGAACGGTAAGGAATTTGCCCATGGCCTTTTTTTGAAGGACGCATCCCGGCATTCGCCTGGAGTGATTTGAGGAAACCCAAATCTAGATGCCCGGACAGGGATTCGAACCGCCGTCATCCCTAATGCGAAGCCAGAGCGTTACCGCTCACCCAACACTCTCGGTCACGAACTTGTACAAACATGGTCTACCCGTTATATGCTCAGCCGTTGTTAAGGCCTTATAACGGACTCGTTAGCGATTCAAATCTGACGGTATTTTGCAACACAAGAATGTTCGTCCGCCTACAACCATACTTAACGAGCAAATAGACGTTTTCACGTCAAAATCTATGTTTCGCAAGAAAGACACATCAAACTTCCAAAGCAGAAAAGCTTCAAGAAGCTATTCAGATACTCATGTTTTGCAACACTGTATACAGTGGTTTGGCGCGTTCCACTCACATTGACCGGAACACGTGCAGCCTCGTGGTATATTGCGGGTATTTTGGGATCGGTATTTTGGCGACGATGCGGTCCGCCAGGTTATTCTGGTCGGCCAGACGACGTGTTTGGTTTCTGATAGCCAGTATCGCGCAGGAAGGCTGATTCACAAATGGAAGTGTGATTTCATCGCTGGCACACACCAAATCGTTTCGAAATGACGCAGCCATGTCTAACAGGTGAACGAGTACACTTCACGATGTTTCCCAAAGCGGTCATTCTCGCTTCTTCATTTGTGTAAATCAAGAACAGATATTGAGATCGGTACTATGAGTTTTACTTTTACAATATTGTATGGTAGAGGGAAAATTGTGTACTCGTAGAGAATTTCTGTTTTTTGGGAAGTTCTTTATGTTTTCAGATCGTCTTAAGTCGAATTGATAACTTTGTTCTCGAAATAAGTGTGGTTTCTGACAGTCTTTCATCAACCTTTCAAATCAAGGAATATTGATGGAGGGCTCCTTTGAGATGATTACATTTCGATATATCTATCATAAGACTATTTATTAAGGCTGCTATATTCTACAGTTTTCTTTAAGAACCATGCTTATTTGAAAAAAAACTTTCATAAAATTTTTCAGTACTATGTGTAATAGTAATCATGAAAAGTTTAATTGATCTTCACACCAACAAAACTAACGGCCTGGTTCGATGCCATAAGCAATATCCTGTTAATTACCATAGTCAACACTTGACCTTCGTCAAACTTCAAATTATCAGATTCCATGTTAGATTTTGATTTACATTCGTTACGGTATTCGCATTTACATTTTAAATTCTACCGAATGCTTTTTTATTTAACAGCTTAGTAGCTTAGTTGGTATTAATAAAAAAGTGTAAACAACAAAACATTTTCAGACACACAAAATATAATATAATTTATTGGTATAGGTATGTAGATGACATTCTTTGTCTCATAGATGAATCACAACAAAATATCTCTCAGTTCCACAATGAAATAAATAACGTTAATAAAAATATTAAATTTACAATAGAGATGGAGAAAAATAATAAACTGAACTTCCTTGACATAACAGTTAACAAGATAGATCAATTACATACATTCAGCATTTACAGAAAACCCACATACACTGATACCATAATACACAATACATCCAACCATCCTCAACACCATAAACAAGCAGCACTCAGACATATGCTACACAGATTAAACAACATACCACTAACTAAAAATGACTATACCACAGAATATAGAACAATCGTACAAATTGCTAAGAATAATGGTTACACAGAAAAATTAATTAAACAACAAAATAATAAAATCATGAACAAAGCACACAAACAGATATCACTCAACACAATACACACCAGTATCCAGAACCAATCTAATAAACAATGGTACACAATGTCATACATCAACAAACATACACACAGGATAAGCAATATATTCAAAAAGCAAGGTATTCAAATAGCACTTAGAACAAATAACACAATACATAACCATCTAAATACCAACACTGAAACTGACCAATTCCAACAGTCAGGAATATACCAACTGACTTGCCAACAGTGCCAAGCAATATATATAGGTCAAACAGCTCGGAACTTCAACACTAGGTACAAGGAACATATCAGAGCCATAAAATGTACAAACCATTCGACATATGCCGAGCATTTATTAGATAACAATCACCCACCCACAACTATACAAACAGACATGAAAATTCTAAAAATCAACAACCACAGGAAACAATTATTAACAGTGCAAGAAAGTTATCAAATCCACAAAGCCATTACACAGGGAAAAACGGTCCTAAATGAATTCACAAATTTAACAAACAAAACATTATACAAAGCAACAGAAAACACCATAACACATGTAAACCAACACAGTCACTCACAAATCACAAATAATTGTTAAGATAATAATAATAATAAAAAATAAAAAAAAGATATAGTTTAACATAGAGTGAACAAAACAATAAACAAAAGAAATAGGTTGGTATAACTGTATATACAAAACAAACAAATCGCTTTAGACACAATAACTATTTTGGTGTAGTTAAAAGTGCAATTTAACAGAAAATTAAATAAAATAAAGTGAAGTGAACAATATTAAAGGAGATAATGGTAAACTGTAGGAAGGCACAACGGTGCAGAAAAATGCGGAAGGTGCTGTTCTGGACTGACATGTGCTAGCCACTACAATTTTTAGTAAGTAGAGTGTATGTACATAACTTTGTAACCATACAGATAATTTAGTATTAAGAAGTGAATTTATGTTTGAACATAGATACTATGAAAACAATATATAGAATAATTATAACAGATTGAACCTACAGATGATACAATATTACAGCATGAATAAAGGTATATAATTAATGTACTAAATTCGCATACACAAATATGATCAAAATATTATGTTATTTATAGCCACTGACGATGCCCCACTCCAGAAGGGCGAAACGCGTCTGGTAGATGAAAGTTAAAAATAAAACCAGTTGTTAGAAGACGGATTTTTATTATTAAAAAAAAATTGTTTTCATGTGTTTTAAACTTGAATCACTCTAGAAAAAATATTGTCGGTTTAATTAACAATGTTAGATAGCAGATTAGAACTGAATCTGTAAATGTAATTATCTGTTGTAGTTTATTCACATCCCAAAGACTTGTAAGAAATGATTATACTATCAGCGTCTCATCAAGTGGTAAAACAAACCGAAAAGATTATATAAGCTCAGATATTTTATTCATTGATTTGCTCTAGCTTTATGTTGTTGGGTGTCTATTTTGTATCATTAGGAGAAAATATTTTTAAAAAATTCCACAGTAGTTACTACAAACGCCTTGATTGAGGTTTCAAGCCAAGATTTCCCTAGAAAAAACCTCCGCGAATGACCGAATGGTTCATTAGTACCAACATTATCTCCTAGTTCCTTGTGGATGATACCTTTCAGGTAATATGATAGTCGGTCAATGAACTGTAAAGTGGGAAATAAAAGCTGATTAACATGGCATGTCTTCAAATAAAATACTGAAAAACACTGTTCTGATATCTTATGTTTCTTACATTATGTTACGCTAATATTTATCAGTAGCCTGATTTAGGGGTGAAAATTATCTTAAGAGTACAATTTTAGAAGAACTTTGTTGAGCAGACCTTTCACATTCAGCAACGATAATGCGACAGTTGGTTATCGTTCGTCAGAGCTAACGCTTCGTTTCGCGTAGCATGTCAGATTGCTCTGGCCCGTCCCATGCGCTGCATAGTGTGAGAAATGACAATGGACGCTGTTTCAATATAAAACGATTCCAATCAGATGAATATCAGATAAAAATCTTGAGGTTGGCCAATTCAAACAATGAATGCTTGCGAATTGAAGGCGTTAAGACAAAGTGAAAAGCCTTTTTAGATTGTTTGCTGATGATGCGGTTATTTATAGGGAAGTAAGAAATTTGGCCGATTGCTTAGAAATTCAGCGCGATCTGGATGTTATTTTGGCTTGGTGCGCTGAGTGGCAACTTACTCTAAATTGTAAAAAGTGCAAGACAATGAGCATAACTAACAAAAAGAATCCGATTGTTCAGAAATACGAGGTAAACAGTTCAGTTATTGATATGGTCGATTCTATGAAATATTTGGGAGTAACAGTACAAAGGAACATGAAATGGGACATACACATTAATTCGTTAGTAGGTAGAGCAAATTCTATGCTGCGATTCATAGGTCGAATCTTGAAAAATTGTAATGAACAAACAAAGGAGATAGCGTACAAATCTCTTGTGCGTCCACATTTGGATTATTGTTGTGCCATTTGGGACCCGTTTCGTAAGGGATTGATCGAAAGTATAGAGAAAGTACAGAGAAGAGCCGCTCGATTCGTGACCGCTTGCTACAGTCCTTATGAAAGCGTCACAAAACTGATTAGTAGATTAGGTTGGGAGTCTCTGGTAGATAGACGACACACGTTTCGTTTAAACTTATTGGAAAACATACGTACTCCGCCTTTCACTTTTGAGTTTAGTGAAATACTTCTTCCACCAACCTATTTGAGTCGGAAGGACAGGAATGATAAAATTAGAGAAATAAGGTGCCGGACTGATTCTTATATGAATTCTTTTTTCCCTCGTACCATTAGGGTTTGGAATGCACAGCAAAGAGAATAGCTTTGGTGCTGAGCACCCTCTACCACCCACAATTTTGTGAATTGCAGAGTATATATGTAGATGTAGATGTAGAAAATATAATGTAGTTTTAGATTCTTCAAGTACATATTACGTCTACTCGTCAACAAAAGTATATACGAGTAGTAGGTACATAATTTACTCGTTTTAGGCGGTTTTCATGTAGGCAGTGTCCCAATTTCTACATCTAAATTCCAGAATGGTACAAAATTCTTAATTTCAAAGATAAAATATAAAAAATTTATATTGTTTAATTGATCTGGTGACGACTTCCATCAGGGCTGAAAGTAAAGCTTGTAATAGTCTAAAATTGTGGTGTTAAATATCACTGTTATTTAGCATACCTGGAAATTCTTGTTCAACAAAGATTTATTCTTAAAAATTGAAGCAAGTGATGACTGAAACAGCAACGTATGTAAACTAGAATACCAAAGGCAATGAATAGTAGGGGTAAAGCACATTAGTTAAATTTATTACAAAAATCTTTGTGTCGTCAATTTGATTTTTATTTATCAAAATATTATGATTTTCTTCTTTTTTCTTATGGCTTTGCTCCTTGTTTAGGCAATTAAAGGTGGTATAGGAATTGTAGCAAACAACTGGAAGGAATTCGGCCATGACTTTTTGAAGAAACCATCTCAACATTCGCTTGGAGTGATTTAGAATTACCTCGGAATACCGAAATTAGGAGAGCCGGACGGGGATTCGAACCCTTGCCCTTCAGAATGATGATTGTGGAGAATTATTTTATAGGACTCCCGCTAATACTAGTTATAGATGCAGCTTAAGGCAGAAAATTCAGCTTTATGGATGTGAACTGTAATGTTACCAAGATCATGGTGGCAGTGAAGCTATTGACCTTATCTAGTGTCAGTGGTCGCTGGTGTTAGATGTGCTTGCTTGCCAGGACCAAGGACAAACAGCCAGTTGGCTGCTCTTTGTATCGAGAATACCGGTTTGTGGCAATTTGCTTGCTCTGGAGTACTGGTGGCTCGAGGCAGAAACTCAAATTGCAGTCTTTCAGGCCGGAGATGTAAATGTATCTTGGTGACGCGTACAATCTCGTTTCCAAGCAGAGCTGCCCTGGTGCAAACGTAGTGGGTGATAAATGTAAGTTACCAGCGTGTTCACCTCTAGGATGCAAGAAGCAAATATTAATGGACCACGTATTTCAGTATACACAACAAAAAGAAATCATAGTTCCCGGGCTACATGAAGAATGATTTTCATCTAGTAAACAATTCACATCTGAACGGGAACCATGGTGTCCCCAGATGTTCGGTTTAATCTGAGAAAGCTGGTTGGAGTCACGTAGAGGTTGGGACAGAAGTTCGCTGGCGGTATTGTCTGCTCGGGACCTCCCGCAGGTGGGGCCTATTCTACACCTGCCAGTTTGATATTCTGGAAGAGTTATTGGTGAAGTGCAAGCCATTAAGAAACATCTTGCAGTTCGAGACGGGTGAAAATCTCCCAAGTCAGTCTCATAATACATCTAATACTAAGCACGTAGCGGTAAGCTGAAAATTTCACGGCCTGGCGGTGAAGCAATGTGTGTTTTTGATTAAACGTAATGCACATTTAGATCAATGTAATTTGTTCTCCGCTGTTCCAATGAGTGGGCTCCCTCAAGTACAATTCTGAAAGCTCTGAAAAAAACGCATTTTTTTGTAATAAATCTCCTTAAATTTGGAAATAGTTGGAAGTCATAGCAGGAAAAACCTAGTGAATAGAAAGATAGTTCAACAATTTGTACTTCAATTCTCCCTTCGCCTAAACACATTTGTCAACTGGTGCCTTGTACTGATGAAATATAATATTTTTCTTCTGTAACTCAGACTCACAAATTATTATATTCTGTTGGTAAAAAAGATTTGCGATAGTTATTGTTTTGGTCTTTTAAAGGTAACCAGTAAAAGAAGTCCTTATTTCATCCAGAAAACACTTGCCTTGACCTTTCTGGCGTATGAAATTGAATTTTCTCATTTCTTCACTGTTGAAAAGCTTTCTCATATGTAATTCTTGATATAAAATGTCCCTTACTCTTTCTTCTGATATGTCTCAGCTATTTCATACACCTTTAGTAGTTGATACTCTTATAACATCTTGTGCACCTTCTTGATATGTCATCTTTCACGTCGACCATCTTCAATAAATTCACGACCATGTTTAAATTCTGTCGCCCATTTCTTTTCTGTTGAAACTGAACAGAAAACTTCGTATAAACCTTTACAAAATTTGGATGAATTTACGTTGACGATAAGCAATCCAACGATCCCCCGTGGTATACCCGTGAAATTAAACGGTTACTTAAAAAAACAAAGGAAGATACATGCACGCTCAAGGACGACGATGTATAGGAGTGATTTAGAAAAGTTAGCTCAGACAAGAGAACATGTTAAAAATGCGATGCGCGAGGCTTTTAACGACTTTAGATGCAACTCACTGTCTAAGAGTCTCAACGAAAACCCAAAGAAATTTTGGTCGTATGTAAAAAAAGTTAGTGGTAGTGACAACAATATGTCAGTTCTACTACAAGACGGCCGGGAAGTTGATGACAGCCCCGAAAAGGCTACCGTATTTAACACCGAATTTAAAAATTCTTCCACTGACGAAAACATGGGCCCATTCCCGCTTTTGCACGGCGTGTAGAATTTGAGATGGATCCAGTTCAAATTGATAGTGTAGATATCATAAAGCAATTAAAGCTCCTGAAGTGGGAGAAGGCGCCGGGTCCTGATGGTATTCCATTAAGATTATTTTCGGAATACGCGGAAGAAATAGAACCATTTCTATCAGATATATTTCTTAAATCTTTAGAAGTAAGAAAAGTACCTTCTGACTGGAAAATAGCGCAGGTGATTCCCGTTTTCAAGAAAGGTGATCGAAGAGATCCTAGGAATTATCGACCCATATCTCTAACATCTGTCTGCAGTAGAATTCTGGAGCATGTCATATGCTCTAACGTTATGAAGTTTCTGGATGAAAACGAGTTACTTACAGCAAACCAACACGGATTTCGTAAGAACCGTTCGTGTGAAACGCAACTGGCTCTATTTTCGCATGACGTAATGAAGGTTATCGATGCAGGATCACAAGTTGATGCTATTTTCTTGGATTTCCAGAAGGATTTTGACTCTGTACCACATAACCGCCTTTTGGCAAAGATTCGAGCGTACGGTACATCTGATCAGATCTGCGAATGGATACGCGATTTTCTAACTGGTCGGTCGCAGTATGTCGTTGTTGACGGGGAAGCCTCTTCAAAGCTAGATGTTACTTCGGGCGTTCCTCAAGGAAGTGTAATAGGACCACTTCTTTTCTTAATTTTTATAAACGATCTCGGTGACTACGTTAATTGCAGGATGCGATTTTTTGCTGATGATGCACTTATTTATAGGGAAGTGGGGTGCTCTGACGATTGCTTAGAAATACAGCGCGATCTGGATGTTATTTCGGAATGGTGCCGTAAATGGCAGCTTACACTTAACTGTAAAAAGTGCAAGGCAATGCAAATAAGTAACAAAAAGACCCCGTTTGCTCACGAGTACAAAGTTAACAATTCAGTTGTTGACACGGTCGATTCCCTGAAGTATATAGGCGTAACAATACAAAGCAACATGAAATGGGACTTGCACATAACTTCCGTCGTAGGCAAAGCTAATTCTAAACTACGTTTTATAGGTCGTATTTTGAGAAGCTGCAATGCTCATACAAAGGAAATAGCGTACAAAACACTAGTGCGTCCACATTTGGAATACTGTTGTGCAATTTGGGATCCGTATCGCAAGGGATTGATTGACACGTTAGAGAAAGTACAGAGGAGAGCCGCTCGATTCATGACTGCTAGTTACAGTCCTTACGTAAGTGTCACAGAGCTGATACGTGGGTTAGGCTGGGGTTGTTTGGCGGACAGACGACGTTGTTTTCGTTTAAATTTGTTGGAGAATATGCGAAAATCTCTAATTTACGAGTGCAACGAAATACTTCTTCCGCCAACCTATTTAGGTCGCAATGACAGAAGGGATAAGATTCGAGAGATAAGATGCCGTACTGATACATTTATGTATTCTTTCTTTCCTCGTTCTATTCGGGATTGGAATACTCTAAAATAGGATTGGTGCTTAGCACCCTCTGCCACCCACAGTAATTGTGAATTGCAGAGTATAGATGTAGATGTAGATGAAAGTGAATAATTTTATGTCAGAACGATATTCCAGTTTACGCGGACACACACAATGTGTCTACTTTAAAAAGCCGTACAATTACAACTACTTAACATATCAAGCTGAATCTTCATATTTAAAGACCTACTTTATTTAACTGTAATTGTTGTAAAATTTGGCATATAATGTAGTTCTCTGTTAGCCCAACATATCGTTAGTAAAACTGAAACATTCAGCACGAATTCCGAATCTGTACGTAATATATATATATATATATATATATATATATATATATATATATATATATATATATAGACAAAGAAGTTAAAAGAAACACAAATAAAAACTGGTGTCAGGCAGGGAGATGGGCTTTCTCCAGTTCTTTTCAATTGCGTTTTGGAGAAGGTAATAAGAGAATGGGAAGAGACACTCAAGGAAAGGGGAATTCACTATGAGATAAGATTAGGTTCAAAGCACAAAGGGGTTGGGATAAATTGTTTGGCCTTCGCTGGTGACGTAGCGGTTCTTTCTGAAAGTATGGAAACCTCACTCGAACAAATCAACCTTCTGAAAGATATAGCAGGAAAAGTTGGACTTCAGATCTCTTTTGAGAAGACTAAATTCATGACCAATATTAGGGATTCACCCACAGTACTAAACACAGAATACGGAAAAATTAACAAGGTCAATAAATTTAAATATCTAGTTGAAGTAATTCAGATTAAAGGGCTTGATAAGGAAGCAAATATATCAAGAGCAAGAAAACTAGAACTAGCATACCAATTGACTAAAGATACATACAATAAGAAGAATCTATCAAGGAAAACTAAAATCAAACGCTACAACACAGTAATCAAACCGGAAGGACTGTATGCCTCAGAATGCTTGTTCTCTATTAAAACTGGAGAAATAGAAGAGATAGAGAAAATGGAAAGGGAAATCTTGAGAAAAATTTGGGGACCACTAAAAATTGATAATGGTGAGTTTAGACACCGGAGGAATAAAGACCTATACAAAGAAGAAGAAATTGAAAGGATGTCAGACACGATCAGAAAGAGGAGAATCAGTTTTTTGGTCACATAATGAGAGTGGATAACAATAGACTTACAAAAAGAATTTTAAATCATGTTTACAAGAGTAAGAAGGGCAACCAGTGGATCCAAGGAGTAAAGAAAGATATGATTGAGATCGGAATAACAGAAGATTAAATACAGGATAGAGCAACTTTTAGGAGATTGATCCAAAATTTCAAGGGTTTCAAGGAGAAAGAGAAGAGGAAATGTAGTAACATATTGAAAGAAGAAAGGAGGAAACAAGAAAGTGAGAGGAAGAAGAATATTGGAAATCAAGAAAAGAAGCATCGAAATGAATGCACGGGATTACTTTTCGTGGTCCTTATATGGCCGATATCGAAGAGAAGAAGAAGAAGAAACGCAACACATTCAGTCAAGAAAAATCGTATGTAAATTAGGGAGAGGAATGTGCAAAACTTGAGCTCAAAAGTGATGAAAAAGTCGCTAATGAATCAAACGTGTTATATGTGAAATGCAAATTATCAAAATTTTAATCTCCATCTGCTTGCGAATTATGGAAATCGAAATTCGTAGACACTAAGTAAGTTTCTTCGTGGATACACGGATTTATTTTTTCAGTCGCTGGACCTGATATTCTAAGGCGTGTGTATTGAGAATGCGGGTCCGCGTGCGATGGACGCTGAGAACTTCAGGAAATGCCCAGGTGTGAGTGACGTCATCGGGTACCGCAGGTCAGCGACCAGTTGGCAGGGCAGGCGGAGGCAGACTTGTGCAGGTGTGTGCCAGCAGATAAACGTCACAGCGGGCGCTGGCAAGGTTGATTCAGCCTTGTGCCCACGAGCTTCTTATTTCATGAAGAGAGTAAAGGGTATTCCAACTTCTAGCAAGTTAATGAGGAGAACGCAGAGCCATATATATACATAATGAGCCAACTTATTCTTTATATACAATTTTTTTAATATATATATACAAAAAATATAAAGACTTATTTATTTTATCTTTTAGCCCACTAAGGAGCGCGTGGAACCATTAATTTGCATTGTCCTTCATATTCTTCTTGCTGTTTTTCTTATTTTCCCAAAACTTCCTCATATAATTTTTTAAATATATTTATACAAAGAATATAAAGAATAAGTTGGTTCATTATTTCATATGATGTAATTTTGCTACGGTATTAAACCTTCATTTGACAGAAAGTAATCGCGGAATTGAATTCCTTCACATCCTTTGCCAATCTCCTTTGATTATTGTGTATGGTGATAACGGGCCTCAGATGGAAAAATTTCGGATTTCATGACCCTGATATTATACTCCCATCTGCATCCAACCAGGAGGAGTATGTCTGTTGCTTATAGATGCATTTCTGCGAAGGAAATTATGAAAATCGGAGCAAGCAAGATTCAGTCCTTTTACTTGTTAGGAGGCAAATCTACACGTTTCAAAACTACTCGGAATTTTGAACTCTATATCGCGAACACATTCCGAATAATTTATGGAGCCCGACTCAAGCGATAGGTGAATATTCTTTCCGGTGTAGGCATACCATGCTGCCCCCGGGGAAAGGTTTAATTAAATTTGTAGATAAGAAAGACGTCATCCGCAACGAACACATAAGAAACAGAAATTATTAATTATACAAAAAAAGAGCTAGAGAAATTCTCGAGAGAACACCTTCCTCCGTCATCTTTCGCAAAGGACTGAATCGCAACACGAATCTTGGTGTGGACACGAATCTTGCCACGGAGCAGAGTCCGGACAATGAATCTACGGAGCGCGAAACATTCTGAATTCTACATCGAAACATGAGTCATTTCAAAGAGTCCCAGTGAGTACTAGTCTTAACAGAAACAATAATATCTGGAAGCTCCTTACTCTAGAAAACACACACAGTTTATCAATATCTCTCTCATGCATGGTTCTGCTATCTAGTGATATGCGATCACTCTTTATCGACGTCACCGGAGCCTGGCAACTGGACTCTGAACCGTAACCTTGATTGTTCACGTCATTGCCATTTACTGGTCGAATTTCGAAAAAATTCCATTCTTAATTAATGATGTTACCAAAGCGGAGAACTTAATCTTTAAAATGAAACATAATTTATCGCTTTGGTTAAGTATGAAGGAAGACTCGTCACAAAAAAACCCTTTTAGAAATAATATATGTGCCAAGGTGCTATCCCAACATAAGTGCAACAGAAAACGTCATTCAGTGGTATAATGCGAACTCGTGCGAATTGTGTTACCTGTAGTTCAATATGACGCCACATTTACTAGGTAGCCGGTGGTTACGATTTCTGATCTAGTGATATATTTCATTTTTCTATAAACTGGTTCTAATAATAATTTTTTGTTATTAAACAAATTAATTATTTATAACGTTCTATTTATTATTGTGCCTTTTACCTCCTTTAAAAACCGTTTTCTAAATCATAGATCTATATTATATTTATCATATAATTTCAGTATTTCGCTTCACTTACGTTCAAAATGACTATTATTTTATTATAGAACTAACGTTAGTGAAAAGATTCATGTGGTCGTAATGACCTGGTGACAGACTTTTTACAGGCTGTGAATTCCGCACCTGTGATAGCCTGCCTTAACCTATCCTGGAAATCCAACTAGGAATAGCTTCCTACAATTCAACTTGTAATCCAAACCGTTGATGCGTTCTGGCGTATTTCACATTACACAGCAAGCGGTGCCAAATGTGAAGGTCGTGTTAAGGGCCTTTGATAATCCCAGCCGAGACATGGATTCGAAGCGGGGACCAGTCACCTTAACCACCGAGCCAAGTGACGGCTCACTAACATTAATAAAATTCCTTCTCACGTTCTATTACAGTAAGACAAAATGAGGTAAATCACTTCTTATTCTCTTCCATGCTAATAAACTGCGATGCTCGTTAGAAACAGTTTGTTCTTTCCGAAGTCTTGAATCAACTCTTAATTCTATTAAGGAGAGTGTTTAACTTGCGACGGGCAGGAAAGAGATACCTCTTCAGCCTTTACTTTCCGTCAAGTCACCCTTCTTTCGAATTTTAATCAGGCCCTCGTCTGTCTCTCGGCAACTAATGGGAATACTTTACAGATGTCAAATAAATCGCAATCAAAGGTATTATAGGAAACTCAGCAAAGAAAACGCATCCCTGATTGATAGAAGATTTATTTATTAGTGGGCGTCCATTAATTACGTGAGGTGTTTTTCCGGAATTCCGCCCCCCCCCCTTTTCCTTTATTATTATTATTACTCCACGATTCACTAAAAGTGTGTGGCGGAGAAATTTGTGAGATCTGGACGGACCTCCCCCCCTAAGATGACGTGCGAATTTGACGGACCCCCCCCCCCCCGTTAATCCACCTCGTAGCTTTTTTATACTTTTTTTCAGCTCTCCTGCTTCAGAGTGTGGTTATAACCCCTCGGTATCCTAAAGTCGACATTCGTGGACTTTATTTAGCTCTACGGTTCTTCAAGAATTTCAGAAGCTCACGTGAGACAGTGCTGGAGCATATGCAGTGTTGTGTGTGGAGTCACCCGGAAACGGTGAGATGGGACGGAGCCGTTATGGCCCTCCCGCTCCACTTGTTCGACCTCGGCGAGGTCACACTGCCTGCAACCTACTAACCGAACACTCCGACAGTAGACCAGCGCTTGTCGTCTGCAGGACAACGTTGCGAGTTTAAGTTTTTTTTATATAAAAGAAAGTGTGATACCGTATTAGGTAATGTTTTTCTTCAAAAATCCAAATATATCATTGGATAATTTAATGAATCGGATGGCAAATACTCTTCTTGTAAATCGTCAAAGATTTTCTTACACCCATATTTAATTTTTTCTGACTTTTTGTTTTGTTTTATACATACCAATTGAAAGACGATGTATAATGCCCTTTATTTGAAAATCAGTTGTTAATGCTTTTATTAAAACAGATATATTCTTTCTTTCAGTGAATTCAGTTTAATACACAATTTATGTATGGATTCCTCGGCGCACGAGGTTAACTCGTTCTTGTCATTGATAGTTTATCGTTCAAAACAATCCCAACCAGAAGTTACTCGTAAATACACCTGTCAAACACTGTCACAATCTAAATAGCTGATCAGATGATAATAATAGTACTCCGTGTGGTCGTAATGACCTGTAGACTTTTTCTATTGGCTGCGCATTCCGCTCCTGTCGTAAGGGAGCGTGCATAAACCACGTAGCTCCATTTTTACCTCCTGTGAACACTCCCTCCCCCCCCCCCCACGTTACCCTACGTGGCTTTTGTCTCTACCCCCCCTCCCCCACACGTTTTCCTTTTTGATTCCAGAAGACATTTTGTACTGTTTTCTCTTGTCAGACTATTGCAAATTACATACGGAGATGATTCACTGAGGGAAATAAATATCGACATGCTGTTGTGAGTTCTATTCGTCATTTTAACTGCGAAAAATGTTATGAAAGGAAAGCTACGTGGCCTGGCTCGGTAAACCCCCCTCCCCCCACGTAGCCCATCGTAGCCTTCCAGCCAACCGCCCCCCCCCCCCCTGGACCGAGCCACGTAGTTTGTGCACGGTCCCTAACCGCCTTAAACTAGCCAGGCAATCCTACTTGGTACAGGTGATCTACAGTTTAACGTGGAATCCCAACCACGGAAGCGTTCTGGCGTACTTCATTATTACACAGCAAGCTGTTCCGGAGGTAAAGATCAGGTTAAGGGCCTATGAAAATCCTTTCCGAGACTTGGATTCGTATCAAGGACTCATAACCCCCCCCCCTCCCTCCCCCTCCCCCTCTCCATCAGACGGTATCGTGTGAAGGCATAGATTGTTAATATGAAAGGTGTTACGCCCCAATGAACTATTAGCTGCTTTTCCCAATGTGGAAGTGCTGCAATGTGTAACTGTTAATGTGGATGGCGGGCGAGTGTGTGCGTTGTTTGTTTTGGGGATGAGAGATTAGAAAAGAGAGAGTTGAAACCCGGGCCTGCACCTTAGAAAGCCACAAAAGAGACCGTAAAGTTGTGAGTGCTGCTTACCCATACGAGGCCCTTATCACTATCAACAGTGTCCTATGTCCTCGCTCAATTCACTTCGGAGGAGTTTGGAGGTTTAATCCACAACTTTGCTACACAACGTGATGATTAGTAACCGTGCACCACTACCTCTTCTGTCCTGGTAACACAGGTCTGAATAGCGAAAACAATGTTCGAACCAGCTATCCTTCCGCTCGTTTATGACTCCTTAAAGATCTCTCATCGAGGGCCTAATAGTTAACTAAATTTTAATTCCATTTTATTATTGCAATGTTTATTTACAAAGATGCTTTACGGCTTATATTCAATAATGCTGAACGGGTAATCTATCGTAGCGAAGAATCTAATTTATTTATAAGTGTGTACTTCACCCTTTTCACATCACACGACAGCAACATTTCGGGTAAAGATAATTGTGTAAATAACCCAATATAACAACTTAGTCGACAATCCGAAGGTTGTTTGGTTCTTCCCGAAGGAGTCATACTAAGTCATTATGCCAGAGACAGGACGTCCAGTTCCTTTCCTCTAGGACCTACAGTTTAACGTGGAGTTCGAACAACGGAACGTCCTGGCCTAGCTCATATAATCAAACACAACTCTTAAAATTCCTAGACCCAGCGGGATTTCAACCCCTAATTTTTGAAATCAAGCGCCTTAACCATTTAGCTACCAGACCGCTCAAAATAACAAATAACCGCTTTTTCATCTTTAATTTATTTCATGACATACAATAGGTACTTTTAACTTTGTTTTACTATCTCCTAATCACGTAGTATAGCATTCGTAGAAATTTCCATTCATTCTTTAAATACTGTCAATTCCTAAAGAAGTTTTGATTACTTTTTCACAATAGGTATGCACCTTTCCTTATTAACGGATGGTTATCAACTTATCACGTTTGCAAATCTAGTTTATCGATCGAAGAAGATGGCCCTGAACTTGATAAAGACCACAGGCTAACGTCAGCATCCAGCGGCAAAGATGTTACTGGTGCCATAAACCACAGATGTCGGCCTTCATCCATAACGTGACGAGGATATAGTTCGTTGGATACCAAACTCCACACACCGCTCTCATGCGTGAAGGCCGACTGTTTACAAGATTCGACGCTAGAGGCGCAACAGTCTCTGTAACTCACAATCAATTATTATTTAATCCGTTGTTAAGATTATACAACAGCTATTGTACTCAAGAATGTGTACTGGGTAGAGAAGTCACGAAAAAGGGTCCAGAACACCTTACCTAATATAATTAAAATAGTAATAAAATTAATCGGAATTCGGAATAGCAATTAAAGTGATATAATCCAAAAACTTTTCGTGATTTTCCATTCAAATAACTTCAAACAAAAGATAAAATAAAGAAGTTTCACAGTGTTTTTTGAGTAATTAGTAAACTAGAAAAATGTTACTTATTTTGAAAAATGGGACTAAGCCGTTTCCCGCGAATAAGATATAACAGATTATAGAAGGAACAAAAAGAAAAATAAATACGTTCTGGGGCTGGGTAAATGATAATAATAGTTGATTCAGGATGATAATGCAATAGAAGTAGTAACAGAATTTTTTGTTATACATGAAGCGAAATGACGTCTTATAGCGTAACGTGAAGGTAATATCGAAAGCAGAGTGGAAAGGATTCAACTTTAAAGGAGAAATCTGTGACATTATAATGAAATGTTGATATTTGACTCAGAAAAAAGATGCTTTAACCTCAGTATTTAGTCACAGAACATAATGAAAGAGAAACCTGACCATTTCGAAGATAACTGAAGTATCTGAAATGTGCTATTAAAGGATTTTGAAAATTGAATACTGAAATTCAGTTTGAAATACAAGAGATGTGTCAAGGCAGGTAAAATGCATGAAGAAGAGGATGTTTAAAATGTTTCATAAGTACATAGTGCATAAATACAAGTAAATGTGAAGCAATCAAAATATAGATGCTTCAGAGAATGAAGTGAAACGCGTTCGGAGGCATAAATAAGAAATAAACAAATTCAATTGCATTGGCGTGAGATTAATTATTCACATAAATTGTTCACACTCACACATTATAACTTCACACTTTCGGATGCTCTGATTGATTGTCTTTATATCCGTGGCAGGAATACAAGTACTATTTAGACTGGACCCGCTACTCCCCCATTAGACGGCTAGTGTGTGGTGTGAAGAGTAGCAGGTATTTTAGTTGTGCTCTGGGGAAGCAGACCTTGAGTGTCCAGAGCGCTGAGAAAGTCGCATATAGCAAGGCCACACGACCTCACTCCACGACACATTCTCTCCAACTAAACTACAACGATCATCCTGACAGAATTACCAAGACGTGTTCCATACATTTCAGTTTGTTTGTTTTAGCAGCATACGAACAAAAAATAATTTGGTGCGTGTTTTTTTGTTTGTTTCTATTTTTTGTTGTGTATTTTGTTTTGTTTTTTTGTTTTTTTTTTTGTTTTTTACTTATGCTTTTGAGCCTTGTCAACGTTGAGGTCTTCAGGTCATCGAGGTGGAAAAGGACCGGTGGCAAGGAAAGGTAAAGAGGGAAGGTCTCTGCATTTTGAAGGAACCATCCTGGAATTTACATGGAGTGATTTGTGGAAATCATGGAAAACCAAAATCTCGCTGACCTGACGGGCATTCCAACTCGTGTCTCCCCGAATGCGAGATCAGGGCAAGTTTTGTCTTCGCTAATAGGTTCTAGCATCCACGGTAACGGACTGTGAAAGAAAAATTTAAGTTTTGCTTTGTGGTTAATCTACTAGCACAGAGGACAGTTTTCTTACTATTGCTTATACATGCTAAGGCTGTTTTATCAAAAGTTAGCTATTATATTTCTTTATAGTTATCGTCTTGTCTGTGATCTCAAATAAAGAACATTTTGTATGGAGTCTATGAGCAGTAGCCAAATATCTGAGGTTTGAAAGCAAGAAAGATTTTTGTTTTTTTGTTTACTTTTTTTGTTTTTGTTTTTGTTTTGTTTTTACAATACAGAGTGCAGCCCAGAGAAGCAGTGGTACCCGTCGTTCTTCGAAGATTGCTTACACATTCCTTCCCACATACGGCAAGGATTGTACTGCTGAAATATGATATGTGGAGCTGCAGTGCCTCGAGCTTTAAACCCTTCCTGATTTAGCGATTGCTGTTCAAATTACCCTCTATACGCACTTGGTATTCGTCCGCTAAGCCACTCATTAATGTAGTCTGCTCGATTGAGTCCACCACAGTAGGACAAGCGGAATCGGGACTCAACCTAAAACAATCAATCAGCACACCAGTTGCCCATTGCTGTCTGAGGCGTCGGTGGTTTCTGGTCAATGGAAGCCGACGCAATTGCATGCGTGCCACCTGTGCATTGCTCCAACGTGGAGTCAACACTGTGGACGACGCTATCTGTCGGCTACTACCATACTGAAACGACAACAGCCACCACATTGTGTGGTCCAGTAACCGCTTGGCGCTGTGTACAATCATCTTCTATCCACTGATTCGATTAATGCATCACTATCGTTGTGCCCTGCATGAGCTGTAATGTTTCCCGGAGACCAATCATTCTGCGACGTTGGAACTTAGTCACTTGGTGATATTGTGCCCGCTGACGTCGACGGGGCATACCGGCACTTACTAACAAGATTCCACTTCGGTCGACGGCTCTGCACAGATTGAGCGTAACATAACATTGACCTGTCTGCTCACACGAAAGAGGGCGCTGCTGGGCCTATGGGTACGCCATCTCTCTGCAATCTTAATTACTTATTATGCTTCCACTGTTAAACATAACAACCTAGAGTGCTAGCTCCACGTGCCGAAGGCCGCCGGTTCGAATCCGGCCGCGGGCATGGATGTTAAGTGTTGTGTGTCTGTGTGAATGTCCTGTCCGTCCTGTGGCGTCCATACATTGGAAAAAAATACACATTGAGCTGGCTGTATGGCCTCCGTTGCCGAATGCCATAAAAAAAAAAAAAAAAAAAAAAAAAAAAAAAAAAAAAAAAAAAAAAAAAACATAACAACTGCCGGCCTCGGTAGCGTCGGGGCTAGAGTAATAGCTCCACGTGCCGAAGGTCATCAGTTCGAGTCCGGCCGCGGGGATGGGTCTATAAGTGTAATGTCTGTGAATGACAGGTCCGTCATATTTTGTGAATAATTGGTAGGAAAAAATGAAAAAATGCATACTGGATAAATTTCACTATCAAGTTGGAAAAAAAAATACTTCGATTCTGGAATGATTCAAACCATTCTTTCAGGACGATGCAATATTCACAAACATTAGTGTATTAACTGGCGACCTGACTGCGGCTCGTACGACCGGGGTTTCTATCCCCGACGAAGCCGAGGATATTTCCTCCAAGCTGAACGTCCGGAACGGCTCCTGAGGCTCACTCAGCCTGCTATCAAATTCAGATTTTGTCTCCAACAGAACGTTTCTGGGTTGCCAGGAGTAGACACATTATATCACATGGTCATCCAGCACAAACTGTGTAACAACTGACTGCTCAAGACATGCAGGCGTAGAGAGACATACCCTAATAAGACATCCGAAAATTTAATGATTCAGTGCCGGCAAGGATCTACGAATGTATAAGTGCTAGAGTTGTGCACACTTCTTTCTGACAACTGTGTCTAAAAGTAATAAACTTAGCCTCATCCATTTCAACTTGTTATCATTCTTCTGGTTATGACCTGGGATGCAGTAGAACACCAACTAATTATCAGAATCAATTGGGACCGGACCCTATTCAGATAGTAAAACATTCGGATAATTGCATTTTTTTTCGGAAAAGGGTATATTTTAATTAATTGTTGAAACTATTTTTACAGAACAAGAGCTTTTAATTAATTAAATGAAAAGGCAACACTTTTACATGTTAAGAATACTTACAAGTGCTGTACATTAGTACAGTATGTACGAACCGTACTCTGTAAATAAAATTCATTGCTTGCTGAACATCTCGGTCAAAGTAAGCTGTGTGACTGTATTCATCAGCTATTGGGCAGTCAAGTAGCGCAACCACTTGACAGTGAGAAGTTGCATGTGGTCACACTCGGGCTGACGCTTCATCCACTTCAACGCAGTTTCAAGGCCGGCAAATGATTGACTAGCTGATGGTCCCGTGTCTGCTTCAACTTTGACATTAAGGTCATCTTCTTCCTCGACACTTTCTTCTTTCACACTTTCAATAAGCTCATCATTTAGAATTTCATACCCAGGGTGTGACCAATCACACACCACTCACTCTCCTATATCTTCAGCACTAACTTTTGAACGTCCAGGAGTTTTGAAAATAATGTTTCTTAATTAAAAAAGTGCATCGGATATTCAGCGATTCGGATAGTCGTAATTCGAATAATTGGAGTTCTATTGTATATCTACAAAGTTTTCTAAAATTCCACTATCCCTGTCTGGGTGTTGAACTTCTAATTCCACCAGTGTAGTTAAGCTAAATTACAGTAGGTAAGCAACAGTATTGCCGGCACCGTAGCCGATGTTGCTAGCACGCAGTAACTGGCGCTCAGCCGGAGTCAGCTGGTTCGAGGCTCGGTGATGGAAGAAATTTTGTTCATTCTTGGCCGAAAGCGTAAGAAAGGCGGTGGTGCACAACTCATAATGTTCCGAAGACCTAGGCTAAATTCCGAAACCTCAGTTGCGCGTGTGAAGTGATAGTGTTGACAGTCATTCGTGAGTAAAAACTGGAGCCAGATTGTTGTCTTTTGGAATTGGTGTCTGAAGGGATGGTAGCTTGTTTTACTTCTCCATTCTTTCATTCTCGTACACAGAACATGAAACAGACCCGAAACCTGGCATACATTCGCAAGTCATAGATTCATTTGCGGTAAAACTAGATGTACTTAGGAAATTAACTGGCCATTCTACATCTACATAATTGGCTCCATACTGCTTCTACTGAACTTTAGGACCTACCTATGCCAAGAATACAGTACTTGGATCGAAACAAGCACATACGCATACTAGTGAATGATCTAAAATGTATGTTTGTTGCTAGTTTTACTAGAATTCTTCATTAATTGTGATCCAGAATTTATGAGTAAGTACCAGTATAATGAGGTGATGGAGGTAGTAAAGCTATAGTAATGTGACTTAATATGCTACATTAGCTTTCTCTTTTTTCCGTCTTAATGATCAGTGTTTACTTCAACAATTATTATCTTTACAATTGTAGGTTTTAGAAGAAAACGACGCAAGAGATTACATAAAAAAAAAACAGCTGGCTTTTGGTAGTTCGAACCGAAGAAAACGCATAGAAGAATAAAATATTTACATAATTTTCTGTGTCGTTTCGTTAAAATGTTAAAAAGGAGTGGTTCATTACTGACGGCATAATAGTCGCAGTTTCAGCTTGGTGTTAAATTCAGCTGGTTGAGAATGAGAGCGAAAAATTGGTCCCTAGAAAGTACCAGGAATGTAAGATTTTGACACCACTGGAAGCTGGAAAATATTTTATTACTTAATGATTACAACACATTTGAAGGTCTAAACATTGTCAATTCATTTCAGAAATATAAAAGCAGTATAATATTGATAAAAACTAATGATCTCGTACGTATAGTCAGATGGTATTGAAGAAACATAACGTTTCGACAGCTGTATGTGCAGCCTTCATCGCGTGGCATGAGGCTTCCGATGCTTGTAGGCCTGCTGTTACAGCCCCGACTGATGAAGCTGATAGTATCCACTCTCACAACATATTGATAAGATGGTTAAACTTTTGACCATAGTAAATTAGTTCATACATGCAGGAAAACTGGTGTTAAGATTTAAATGATGGATCTATGTATTCATCTTACGCGACCTTCAAGAATGAAAAAACACAGCAGGTTAGCAGAAATTGAGAAAATAATATCTCGACGAGATGCGCATCGTGTCCAATAAAAAAACATATCAGGAAAAAGGAGAGCATAATAATTTACTATATATTGGTTATTATTCCGACGAAAAGTACTAAATCTTCAGCTAGCTGTTGTTTAGTGCTTATGTGGACGTCGTCTGTATTCCTTTAACGCACTAAGGAATAAAAGAAACAAAAAACTAAAACAAATAAAATTAGTGAGGATTTTCAGGAGTATCAAAACGCCATTAGGGGAATTATGAGTAGCAGGCAGATGTACGTGGCAAACATCACACCCAGGAGAAAAGAAGGAACTGCTACATTGTTGCACAGTTAGTTTGACCAGTTTGCACTTATTATTCTCTCTACGAATCACACTTAAACACTGAAATGAGATTTGTTTTGCAGCGAAATTTGACAGATTCGTTTATAGCTACATTTCTCCAGATCGCCACAGAACAAGAAAACGAGCAGAAGACATCCGCATTCTCATACAGCTGTACTGCAAAAGAAAGGTGTTTTAAGTTACCGTGTTATCCGCCGCTACCGCGATTGCAAATGGAGTTAATCGTGGGATCCTAGGCAGTGAGCTTAACTCTAATACACGTTAATAGACCGTAAAAACTCCGGCATAAACCGGGGTTAGTTCCGCCATCTTGATTCCCAGACAGGCATCTTGCCACTGTTAAGGCTCGGTAGTAACACTAATAATACCTTGAGAACCCATTAAGACTGACTAAATTGGGTTACAAAACTTTGGTCAGACCATTGCTCGAATATGGTAGTGTAGTATGGAACCCACATTTTGCGTATCAAATACAGGAATTAGAGAGGGTGCAAAAAAGAGCTGCTAGGTTTGTTTCTGGAAATTATCGCAGAATGCAATCAGTGAGAGATATGATAAAGGAGCTGGAATGGGATTCATTGCAAGACAGGAGGAGGATGAGGAGGGTTATGGGAGTGTACAGGGCGTATACTGGCGATGAGGCATGGAAAGATATTGCAGTAGGTATGAAAAGTAGTTCATGGAAGGGAAAAGATGACCATGACCATAAGCTGGCACTCGATTTCAGGAACAATGGTGTGGGAAGATTTTCTTTTTTAGGTAAGGGTGTCAGGGATTGGAATGAGTTACCAAGGGAAATGATGAATAACTTACCGAAAACGTTAAAAGAATTTAAAGTTAAAATTTGTAGAGGGCAAATGTAGGTGGGTGCAGGATAGGGGGAAGTTAGGTGTGTAGGAAAATTGCCACCGGAGCGTGTGCTCCATTGCAATTAAAAATTAAATTTAAAAAAATTAAATTAAATGTCTGTCGCGAAGTTTGAAATACAAAAGACATTTTCTGGAATAATACAGATTGCCGACATTAATGGAAGAAGAACTTTACAATCCTACCATTCATCATTACAGCTGGACACAAAGCTAAATTTTCTAGAATCCAACTTACTAGCAACTCCTAACAAACTTACTAAAAAAAAAAAAAAAACAGATAAATTTACTATAGCAACTATGTTACTGTTAGATTTAAATGAAGATGGCTGATGAAGATTAAACTTTTTTGGGAAAAATAAATAAATACTCATAGTTTAGAGGTAAGTTTAGAATGGCCATTGTTGTTGGCGATTTAAATTTACCAGGTGTCAACTGGAATAGAAGCAAGACTATTACACTAGAGAGCAGAAATATTAAAGTACCTTTGTAATGGAAGGAAGCTTTAACAAGAGGATCATGCCAGCATTTGCTTGATATGTGAGACCATGAAAAACCAGAGCCTGGATGGTCAAAGGGGGATTTGAACCAATACCCCATGTCGCTCACCCACCAGACTGTGTGTTAGAAGAGTGAGCTTCGATTGGATAACCCGTGCCTAAATCGATGAGTAGGTGGCACGACATGCTTCAGGGTGCCCACGATGCCCAGAAGTTTCAAAATGGAACATCTAGTTATGTTAAAATCATGGAAACATGTGACGCAATCTTGCTATTTTTTGATGTGCGCACTAAAGCCCAGAAAAAAAAGGGGTGTTTATAGATGAACACACGTCCTTGTCTGTGCGATAAATAAGGATCTGTGAAGAACAGAATGGTGGCCGTCTTCTTCAGCATCAGGTACTGGAAATACAGAATGCAATCACACGAGAATAGTACATCAGCCAATGGGTGCCAGAATTATTTAAATTCTCAAGAATATCCATCCACGTTAGAAGCTACATGCATGATACCTAAACCACATGTTCCTGCACAACGTTCCAAAGTATCACAGATTATTTGGCAAATACTGCTCTACATGAGAAGGAACATACTCCCTACTGTCCAACGTCGCTCCTTGCTACTTCGCGCTGTTCTCTAACGTGAAGAACAGGCTCAAAGGGAGGCGGTTTTCCAGTGAAGAGCACCTTCTAATTTTCTTTTTGGTTCTGGATTTGCGTCTAGCTGACTTCATGGTTATTAGAAGCGGGAAAGAAATGGTGGCAAGGAACGGTAGGGTACTCGGTCACGGCCTTTTGAACGGGCCATCCCGGCAGTAACCTGGAGTGATTTGGGGAAACCATGTAAAACACAAATCTGAGCGGTCGAACCCGCGACTTCCCGAATGCGAGGCCAGACCGTTATCGCTCACCCAGCGCGTTCGGTACGACCTTCTAAGCACGTCTGATGACGATGATGATGATGATTGTGTCCATCTTCCTGACGAAATGTAAAAGTTTGTCCGTCAGTGGTTTAGAAGTATTCAGAAGTGCTTATTGTGTGGTGGAGGTTAATTTCAAAGACTGAGATAAAAGTCGTATTATAAAATTCCTAGAGACCATATATTCAGCTACAAACAGCCAAAAAGAGTAATTATTTCAATGAATTTTGTTGGAATATGCTGGAAGTTTCGTTGCCTTCACTCAGATACAAGAGAAATGTAACGACCTGTTTATGGACGTATTAGCAGCTGATTACGGTGATCTGTGCTAAATAGCTGTCAAGAGCGCTCCAATTCACTGCACGGGTGACGCCGAGTTGTGTTTCGATGGCGACCACTTTAGCGACTCTGATTGGTCATTTAGCCAATAATTCCATACCTTCATACGAACCTATTAGGCTTTCACACAGCAGCTGATGCAATTACGTTAATGGGATTACGGGTACAATAATACCAGAGTTTTTTTTATCCCTGTACTGAACTGGAAATGTACCATGCAAGTTAGTTATTGCCTGACCAATGCACTCACTTGTTTTGGAGAATTAGCAGTACTACCTGACCTTGTGTGGTTTAATACTACTGATTGTAAAGAACAGAACTAGAGCTAAATAGAAAGATTTTTGACTTACTGATAATAGTTTTATTGTTTCCGACAGATTCTATGTTTATTTGAAAAACTTACTTAAATCAATATTAATGGACTTAAAACCATCTCCTTTTAACAATAGAGATGGAATAAAAAAAGTAAATATTAATCGGTAAAGATACACTCAAGAATTATATGTAGAAAATTGACACACTTCGACACAACACTACAGTACAAATCCAACAGTCCTCAAAACTACGGACAAATAATTAGGCAAATACAAAAAGATTAATCTCGCTATGTATAATAGATATACAGAAACATTTGAAACCAATTTGGAAATAACAGAATGGGATAATTATTGTGGTGTTTCTTAGCTGATAAATGCCATATTTGGAAAATAAATTACATTTAAATCCAAGTTTTTTAAATCAGATTACAAGCGAATTGTCAAATGATACGAGCGTATGATTTGTGGTTCCTTTTATACTTTAGCTGTTTCTGTTTTCGCAGCTAGATTTGCAGACTAGTTAAAATATTCAATGTACGATTTTGCAGATTATCTGAACTCATCCTTGTTGCTTTTGCTTCTTAATTTCCCACGCTATTACCTGCCTCGAATGCCATCTCCACGACCACCACAAAAATCCTTTTAACCAATCGTATTTACAAACTAATCTAACAGCCCAGCTCTAGTAAGGTAAGTCTAGAGTGCTTGGTGGTTAGTGACTATTTCATCCCAGTTATTTCGCTTCCCAAGATACATTGCTATAGCATCACACACTTTAGACCTAACACTTCATAACTGCAAATAACCCCATACTGTTATCAAACATACTGTGAATCTAATATTTGTTTACCCCTTTTGGTTTTGAAATGGTTACGAATTAAGTTCAGTCACTGGGAATCCTCTTAATATGTTCCGATATTTATTATGCCAACACGGGGAAAAAAATTCATTTTCTTTGGTTTCCAAAATTGTAAAATTGTATACAATTCTAAAAAAATAGATTATCAAATTAATAATATATATATCAGGGATTCTATAGGTAGTACATCAACAAAGTTTGGAAAATTGTTGTGAGCAGAATATACACGTTAGATAATTTTACTGAACTATATAAATCCGTACAAAAGTAATGGCCCTATGCCAATGTAAAGATTAATAAAGCAGAAACATGTGACTTTTTACGTAAATTGTTCTCTGCAAACGTTGACACAAAAACTGAACGCCTGTAACCCCAGATACATGATCTTCGTGTTAAATGGCTCCCTTAAATATCCCCAAGAAAAAAGTATCATTGGATGAGAATTTTCTTATTTTTATTGGAGCTTCATGCAGCTGAATTGTTTAGAAGTAAACGAAAGAAAGTCTACCGTTGCCCAATGGCGCACTAGGACAGTAGCCACGTTTGGAAATGCTCGAAAGGTACCTGAACAGATATAAAGGAGCTGAAAGTAGGGTACTCTAGAGATTCAGATCCCCACTTTACAGCTCAGCCACCAGGTCACTGAAGCTGTTCTTGTCGAAGGTCCAAAAGTGTTTAAAGGACGCTGGACGGCGGCGTCTATTTCGGAGCCGGTCGCCAATTTGACGTCAGAGGCAGCGCAGCGTGGGGGCGGTGGCGGGGGAGTCAGTGCGTGGGTGGGAATGAGGTGCGTCGCCCACGCAGCAGCACGCGCTGGCTGAAACACCAGAAGTGTGGAGAACCCATCACTGAATCATTAGATACGATGCTTTGTTCTGATTAGTAACTGTAATCGAAACATGTCACGATCACTATCTTATAATAACAGAGTCCTAGCAGTCCTAGGAGTCCACTAATATACTATGTAACAAGCATGAGGCATATTCAATTATAATTTAATTTTTATGGTTAATCAATTTTTCTGACATGAGAAGAGAAAATTATAGTTTACCAACATAAATTTACCAGCAAGGATTTGTTCGAGTAGATGTGTCTCTTCCAATCAAATGCCATCTTTTTCTCCACTCAGTGCCATGGAAACGTCTCTGGCTTTGATAGAATCTCTACATCAGTTTCTCATCACCTGGTAACAGACTCCAAAGCTGAGAAGCAAATTCACGCCCTTGAGATTGAAAACCGAAGCTGAAGGCGGTTTTATTTTCTTTAAAAACTTATGGTTTTTCGCCTTGTCGACGTCTAGGTCATTAGAGGTGGTATGGGATTGGGGACAAGGAACGGGAAGGAATTCGGCCATGGCCTTTAGAAGGAAGTATCCCGGCATTGCCTGGAGTGATTTGGGGAAACCATGGAAAACCCAAATCTGGATGCGCGGAAGGGAATTCGAGCCCGCGTCCTCCCGAATGCGAGGCCAGAACGTTAACCGTTCACCCACCACACACGGTCTAAAGGCGGTAAAGGGATATGAAAATAAGTGAAAACTACCGCGTTAATGATAACACGGAATAGGAGGATATGTAAGTAGAAAAACCTGTTGAATCTGAACTATATAGATGACAATCAATATTGGTTCGAGAACAGATGGGTAAGGATGTGGATATAACTGGATATATTGAGAGGAAAAGATTAGTTCAAAGTAGAAATCACTTGAAGATTGCTTTAAGACAGTCTGAGGATAACTGAAATAAAAATGAGAAGAGCGGTTAACACTCTGGTCTCGCATTCGGGAGGACGCCGGTTCGATTCCCCGTCCGGGCATTCAGATTTTGGTTTTCCATGGTTTCCCTAAATCACTCCAGGCTAATGCCGGTATGCTCCCTTCAAAAGGTACACTACTTAATAACTCAAGTGGAGTAAGTGAACTTTAAAAAGTTCAAAGTGATCCTTTAAAAAGCAATTTTACTAACAGCTTACTTTTTGAAAAATACGTATTGCAATTATTACTGAAGACTGTGAGTTCATTTCAAATTGATTCTTTATTTCCCATTCGGAGGACATAAAAATAAAATCGGGATTTTTCCAGGCCATATACTTTAATGAAATGATCTTGAGTCTTTAAATAAAATATTTTTCATAATACATTGTCAATATTTTCTTTAATGTGTCTCTAATAAGTTTTACTGAAGCATAGAAATGGATTAGTACTTATTTCCACGCGTAAAGAAGTGTAAACAACATAGTAATTTCTATCTTTTATTGGCTGATAAATTCCAATTATGACTTAATGTTTAATTACCTTTATGTCGTCAGAGACGTGACACCTACGGATTGCCATTACACGGTAAACAGACTATGGCAATGACTTTAACTTGGCTGTGTGTTGCATTCGGGAAAACGCGGGTTTGAATCCCCGGCCGACTATCTAGATACGGGTTTTCCATGGTTTCTCCAAATCACTCCAGCCGAATGCCGGGATGGTTTCATTAAAAAGCGATGGCCGAATTCCTTCCCGTTCCTTGTCCCCACTCCTTTCCCGCCTCTGATGATATCGTCGTCGACGAGGCGTAAACCCATAAGCAAGGCAAAAAAATGGCTGTGTGTTGAAGCGCTCAACTTGTGTTTTGGATCATCTTTTGTAGGAAACACCGTGTGCCCGCAAAATTGGAGAGGATAAAAGGAACATTCAGATATGACCACCAGGGGCGGAATCGGGGGGGGGGGGGGTGCTAGGAGGCTCAAGTCATCCCCCAAAAAAGTAACTAGGTCCACCCCCTACATCGTAATTTTGGTGATCTTTGCATTTTTTTTCTCTCCTGATCTTTTACGGGGGCAGCAATCCGAGGAGACTAAAAAGACTATCCTTTCCAGAATCAAGCACCCCCCAACCAAAGTCCACTCAAGGCCCCCCCAAACGAAAATCCTGCATCCACCCCTGATGAATACTATAACTATTTGTGCATCTCTATTAATTAACAAAACCTCTTGCTTGTTTCATCACTTTAAGCTATTTATTTAGTATTTATTATTTCTTCCACTGTGCATACGTATTGTGTATATATGTGATTACATGTTCTTACCCTCTCACCAGCTGCCTCTAACCTAAGACAGTCACAGTACTAACCCCATCACAAGGGGGCGTCCATTAATTACGTGTGGTGAAATGGGGCGTGGGGGGTCCGGCGAAATTTCACGAAAGGGGTGGGGGGGGGGTGTCGACGGAAATCTCACGTTAGGTTTTGAAATTCTTGAAGGATAGTAGAGGTAAAAAAATGGTCCTCAAAAGACCGGGATGTCGACTTTAGGGGGGGGGGGTATAAGGTCTACAAACTATTACTATTACTATTACTCTGCGATTCACTAAAAGTGTTTGGCGGAGGGTGCATTGCACCTACCAGGAAAGGTAATGGTTTGGAAGGGATATACGGGATATGGCAGGTGGCGCCCATGGGCTATTGTGAGGAACCATCCCAGCATTCGCCTGGAGTGATCTAGGGAAACCATGGAAAACCCAGATCAGGATGGCCGGAGTGCTTTATCGGAAGCTACTCCTGTCCGATTTTGTGTTTACTCGCCCGGTAAATCCATTCTATTCCATTCCCTAATCGCTCGTGGAAAAAATGAGTAGAGAAATGAATCAGTTCTGGCCCTGATTTCTCTTATCTTATTTTCGCGGTCATTCCGAGATATGAATGTTGCTGGTAGCAATATTTGTTTGCTGTCATTCCGAGAGCTAAAAAAAGAAATTTAAATATCTACGAGGTCGATCCGTAGGGGGAGGAGGGAGGGTGTCCCGTCAAAATCTCTGTCATCTTATGGGGGGTGGGTCCGACCAAATCCCACCAGAGGGGCGGGAGGGAGGGGGGGGGGTCCGGAATTCAGGTAAAACACCTCAACGTAATAAATGGACGCACCTTAACTAGAAGTGAGCTTTGATACGGCTTTATCTAACAACTCAAAAAGCCTCTCCTTAAACTTTCTTCTTAGCGGTAGGCCATGCGTAGTGAAACCGTATTTACCAATGGGGCAATGGTTCTAACAGGCACAACTATCACGACAGCAAAACTTCCCTTTCCATACTACTCGCCTCACAGCTAGTTTCAAATGCGGCTGATCATGGCGATTTAGGAGTTGCATCGGCTCTACACCGGTATTCCTTAGAAATAAATCCCTTGGAAACGACCTACTACAGACTTATGTAGGAAGAGATTTATTTGACAGCCGATCACGAATCAGTCTTTTGTGGCTGCTCTTAGATTTCGATCATAATTTACTACAGACTATAAACTATACAACCTCTTCCTTGCCGAAGAGGCTTTTCCATCCTGCACCCTAACCCTGCCTGACAGGTAGACTGGTAGTCGTGCCGTATAATGGGAGCACACACGGCGCTTCTTGAGTGGTGTCGCGGTGCGACAGTCAGCTGTCCTTGAACAGCCCGGCGGCCTTGCTGACAGGCAGGCCAACCTCACGGCCCAACAGTAGCAAGGGCAACGACTGACTATATCAGGTGCCTACCTCAACGCTAGAACCATCTTCTCTAACTTATCGTTCCCTCTACAATCATTTACCATGATTTCATTACAGATGCACAACAGAATAATATGAAAAGTCTTGTTTCTTACGTTTTTCGTGGTTGCGTTCGTAAGAATGAGGATCGTAACGCATTTACAACAGTTCTCACGTTGTACCAGCTATGCAGATATGCAGTTAAGAGAAGTAAAACTTTGAATGTGGCCTAAGAGCACAACGAGGAAAAATCCGTATCTTACGGTTGGCTGAAGACGTTGTCCTTTAGAACATAAGTTACTGAATGGCATGAAGAAAATACTGAAGGAAGATTTTGAACTAAACATAAAGCAAAGAAAGACAAAAGTGTAGCAGGAATTATAGCAAAAATAGTAGATGAAATACAAAAATAAGATGGGATGCAATAGGTAAAGAAAGTGAATTCTGCTTCCTAGGAAGTAAAATTAGAGCTGATGGCCGAAGCACGAATGACAAGAATAACAATAACGAAAAGAGCCTTCTCGAAAAAGATAATCTGCAATTTGTGGATTATTTTCCTCAATTGCTGATAATACTGATAAACGGAAACTGGAAAAGCACTTAAATTTTTGTTCGTTTATTTGTTTTTAACTCGTTTCACGTCATTTACCGAAGCATCTTCAGCCGTTTCTCCTGTTACTTGTGTATAAACTTTATAATGTGGTTACATTATTGCATTTTTTACATTGAAATTATGATGGAATATAAGTATAAGGAATACAAATGGAAGATGTAAGTAGATTACAGTTTATATCATTCACAGTTTTGTGACTTGCAGAACACAAGTAGGTGTAGTTGCAACAGAAATCCTTGAACCAATAACGAAGCTCGAATAACCCAGCGTCGAAATAAGTATTCTTAAAAAGATATTGGGAAAGAATAATTTCGTTCTTTGCAAGCCACTTACAATGTATTATCTGCAGATTCAGCAATGTAATGATTAATTCATCGCTATATATACTTTTTAAAATTGAAAAATTTATTTTTTCTACTGTGCAGTGACTGCTACATTTGTTGTGATTCTAAAGAGAAGACCTATTGCTATGTATCGATGCTGGTTCACAGTGGTCAGTCTTTGTGAGGCTCTGAATCTCGCAAACCGGGTTTTCCCGGTCACTGCTGGTTATGTAAGACATTCCCACTCAACTACGAAACGCCTTCTCACTAAGACAAGAAACCTTCAACTGACTCCAAGATAACAGCAATATAGCCTTCCGCTGTCTTTTGACTGTCCATTCAGCTCCAAAGCCAATAATTCGCTTACATCGATGAGTTTTCTTGATTTGTGCTCGATGCAAGATACAGTTTTGATTCAGGATTTTTTCCTTGATCGATGGCTGTTGCTTATGGAAAAATTGTTATCACATTAGAAATATCAATCAGTCTTCAATCATAGCCTGCTACAACGAAATTATCACTTAAAGCATTAAGATACTTCACTGGGACTTTCTTCACAATACAGTAAAACGCCAATGTATCAGTGTACATTACAGTGATCGACGAAGGAAGCAGTTCTTGAGCGAGATATGATCATAGTGCTACATGTGACATGCAGGAAGATGATGAAAATAAATTGCTCCACTCGCGAAAGAGATATAGTATAAATTTTATTTCTGATTTTGGTTAAAAACCGAGGTATGGGAGAAGTACTGCCTGTTTTATAATTAAAATTAAGTGGGCGGATTATAGAAAAAAAATACGTTTGGGATATAATTCTTAAGACTTCCGCGGCCGTCTTTGCACATGATTTATAGCTTTATAAACTTAAAGAACATATCCGCCACTACAAATATAACAACAGCGACAAATCTTCCGTCGTTCGCCATGCTATTAACACCGGGCATGAAATAAAATTTCAAGACATGAGGCTACTGTGGAGAGAAGACCAGTGGTGGCCTCGACGTGTGAAAGAGGGAGCAGAAATCTTAAGGAATTCCAACAACATCAACGAAGAAAGCGGCCTTTTCCTCTGCGATGCTTGGCGACTGTTGCTATGTGAACATAAATATAAACAGAGTCCTCTATTTACTTGTTTTACTAATCCTTGATTTTGTAAACATGCATTTTTTTTTTTTTGAGAAATATTCCAGCTGATGTGAAATTACTAGTTTATTATAATTTTCCTGTAAATTTGTTTATCTGCACAATGCTTTACCCATTTGTACCACACCAATTATCTATATAAATAGCTGATGGCTGTATAGTGCCATTTGGCGCTTCAGGCCAAATAAAATAATAATAAACAATATCTCTGAAGAAGACGGGAGTATAACAGCCAAAAGCTTAGATAATCCAATAAACGACGCGGCATAGCCCGTAAAGCTATAAATCACGTTTGGTATAGTTCTGAAGTTGTTTGATATTTTCGGTGATGTTAAATCCTTATAATTTTAAAAATATCAGACCAGAGTAGAATAATTCATAATACCAATAAGAAAGGAATGCTGTAATAAAAATAAATAATCATCATGAATAGGCGAGACGGGTTGGAAACTGCCAGTCCATCAGCCGAAGATTTATGCTTTCGCGTCGCAATTACTTTTACTTAAACAAAATGTAATGGGTAGATAATTTTTCCCATTATATGTCTACTATATAATTTAGCAATCTCACTCACTTCGATAGCTATTGGCTGGAGAACGGTGTCACATGTCAGCCTTCGCTCGCAAAACAGCGACCAGAGATACCATTACAAGAAATTCGTGGTTATGTCCACAATTTAGTAGCTAAGCAACTTCTACCAAATTAATTGGCATAATACATTCATTAAGTTTACTTTTCGTAGCGTTTCATAGTTAAAAAACATATCGATAAACTTGACGTCTCAAAAAACGGGGATCTGCTTTTTAGTAACATGTTTCTAATGAAAGCAACTTAAAAAAAACTTTTAGAAAATTAAATTACTCATGATCTCTGCTGTAACCACGAATACCAATTGTCATTCCAACTTAGGATAAATTTCAATTTAATTAAAACTTTCACTAATGTTATTGCTTGACCAAAGTTTATGCATACCGGTGAGAAACAAAGTAGTACCGAACGTGGTGGTGTAACGGTTAGCGTTCTGGCCTCGCATTCGGGAGGACGGCGGTTCGAATTCCCGTCCGGGCATTCAGATTTGGGTTTTCCATTGTTTCCCAAATCACTCCAGGCAAATGCCGGGATGCTTCCTTCAAAACGTCGTGGCCGAATTCTTTCCCATTCCTTGCCCCCATCCTTTCCCGTCTCTAAAGACCTCGCTGTTGAGAGACGTTAAGCAGTTAAAAAAATTAAAAAACAATGTAGTAGCGCTATGCGGGCTATTCGAGGTTTACGTTAAGCTAGTTACAAATTTTCCAAATAATACCATTATTGTTATAAGATCTCTGTTTTATTTTAGTAATCCATGTTTAAGATAAGGCTGGTGGTATAATTTGAGCAGTTATTTTATGCTCACGTGTAGGTACTGATACGCGCGTCAGGAGGAGATACAGAAGCGATAAAACCTATATTTAGTAGTTGCTATTTACACAGGAGTACCAGGTTTATTTCAGTAGCCCCAACACGCAAAGAGCTAAAGACAATATTTCATGTCCTGCGTTTCGTGCAGGTCTACCAAGGACGTTTGAAAATATTCATTCTTGTCGGCTTTAACAGAAATACTTCTGTGGAAGAAACTTAGTTCATGTATAAAGAGGCTTTTTTTGTTTCTGTCTATGTAATAGGAATAGTTAGGATTTGTTCTAGTTTTTATACAGAAAAAAATACGCCACAAACCATTTGAGATTTTCCCTCTTTTTTTCTCTCTTCATCCGCTCACCTGCCTAAAAAAAAGAGAAAATGTTTAAGTATCAAAATGTTTTTCACTTGCGACATACAAATTATCGTCAACCGAGGCAAATCGCCTTAAGTGTAACATTCGCTACACCATTTGATGAAACTATACCACAGCATGGTTCACAGCAATTATGTCTATTTTCTAGCCGTAGTAGTAGTTCTGCTGTCGCCGCCACTGTTGTTGTTGTGGTTATTGTCTTCGCGTTGTTGCAATGGTTGTTTTTGGTTGGGTTGTCGTCATCATCATCGTTGTTGTTGTCGTCATCGTCGTCGTGCTCTCGGTACTACTGAGTTATACGATACAGCTTGAACTTCCGTCCTCGGCGCCAGTTGAATTGGGTAAAGACGTAGGAAATTTCACATTTCCTCGTAAATTAAACACTCTACAAATATTTAATTGCTCGTTTTATCATCCCTAATAATTACTGTAAGAGCATTAAAAATCTGTGTATCTCGTTAACATATCTTCTGTTAGTTAAGCAGTGCAGATTTCCTTATAAATACGACTTCACGTTTACTTAATGTGAAGAACCATTTTTATCATATTTTACAAATCTATTACGTCATACTCTACGGGATAGAAAGTACTAGGCCTACCGTCGTTATCGCGTATCACAAACGACTGCTATTTCTCGGTAGGGACTTTATTCTTGATCTTTAAAACACAGTCAAAACAAGCCTGATGGGTGACGGAAACATTCAATTGCAGAGGAGACTATTAATTAAACCAAGTACTGTTTTCACCCTGCGACAATCGTAGACTCTTAATACGGGACACTGTACATTTTCCTTGTATTGCTTGCTAATAATAGCATAACATTTTTGGCGCGTGGTGGCTTTACAACTCGGTGCTTAGATTTGGGAGAGGAATCCAACTTTTACCTTCTTTTGTGGAACCATCTATCAGTTCGTTTATGAAGGCCAATCATGTTAAAACTGTCATCTGGATAAGCGGAAAGATTTTTGCTCCTTGTTCTTGGAAAATAGTGTTTGGATTCTGCTGACAGTATCGTTGTGAGTGCTAAAGCGTCAAGGATAAACAATTCATTGTAGGAGACACAAGAAATTAATAGTGTTCTCTGGATCCAGGAGGAACTATATTTTGCGCCCTAGTCCGAAATCACCCTTAATACTTTTACTGACCTATTATATTTTTCCTTCACATTAATCACGAAAATTAGGACTACATGATAAAGCCTGACGTGAAAAAATATAATAAAGCAAGAAGGAGGGCCGCATTTTAGGCCTAGGCTACCTAGGAGTAGCCTAGGGACCCGCACCACAAAGGGGCCGGCATCACATGCAAAAATAAAAATAAAAAAAATAAAATTGTATTAGTCGCTGTCATCCTGTTGACATGCGTTGTGAATAACCAACATATTGTGTTTTTCATCTTTCTGTATTGCGTGATATTAATCATCTTTTATCGTTTGTTTTTATTTAATATGTAGGCCTACTGTTTCATATTGTTACTAAAACTTTTCAGTTTGTAATTTTGCGGGCTTTTGCTGAGGGTGTTTGGTTGCAACAACTGCACTAAAATAGGCAGCACCTTATCTGTAAATTATCAGTCAACAAATTGAACGTGCGGGCATCACTTCATTTCAGTCTCGGAAACGATGTAGAAAGCACGTTACGAAATTTCGATTCGTCAGTAAGTTATTCTCGTATATTTTTACTATCATTTCATTACATTATTCAATATTTTGCATTAAAAGTTTTATTAATTTAATACTAAGTAATCGGTATATATATATATATATAATGATAAGTACCGTAGTTATAGCGTAGGGGCCTGCAGATTCTAAAGGGCTCGCACCACAGGTGTAGCCTAGGGACCTACATACCCTAAATACGGCCTTGGCTAGAAGTATCAAGCCTTCTCAAATAAAAGGGTTGATAGCCAATAAGACAGTAGCAATCCTGAAACCAAAATGGTCCGTGGTAGTACCTTAAAAAGCCTAGAATCATTTACTGAGCATTGCTTGTGCAGTGGCTTTGTGTTTGCATTGCCAGCAGAACCCTCGCGTTTTACGTTGCTATGATCTCTGACTGCGTGTGTTGGGCCGAGCTGATCTGATGAAGGCGCCCTTTGGGCCTTCCTCACAGCGTCTGGAGCCCGCCGCCTATTTACGACCTGTCCGGCTAATTCTGGACTAGACGCGGCAGGCGGGGGAGTGGAAAGGTTCAATGGCCCACAAATATTGTCTGTGTGTATACAGGACTCTCTCAAGTCGCCGGCGACCCGGCCTTGACATAACTTCACTGTGTCTGACATAACAGTACGGGATACACCCGAGGCAGCAAGGTATTTACAAATTACATTAGCCTATTAGCCCTCTCGACATTGCCTAAATCAGTATCTTTCTTTCAATCATGTTACTGTTCATTTACGTTTCCGAGAATCAGTAAACTAGCTGGATATGATACAAATGTACCTTTTTTGTGTTCTCTCGATATACTACTGGCTTGTATGTATCTGATCATAGGCCTAATCTTGCACTGCTTGCCTATAAAGTATGATTAAATAAACAGAGATGGTATTATCAGGTAGACCAAATAGGACGAGAAAGCTGATCATCTCGTACATATCGAAAACGTACGTTTGATTAACAGGGATAGAAATTCAGAAGACCACTAATGGGGAGGATATTTAAAAGATGATTAGTGAAAAATCCCAACCACTTCCATAGTCAGTGCAATGAAAAACAGTCCTATACCATTGCAGAGCTGGGTGGTGTCAGTATCACAAAGGATTAAATATTACAAGTTCTTAATTTGTTTGTTGCAGTTGATTTAATTACTTGAACGTGTTAATCTGCGACATAATAAAGACACATTTCTACACGATGTTGTTAAGTCTTACACTTTCCCTTCTGACTGTTTTGAAATGCCTCGTCTGCTAAGCGTTTTACACCTTAACAGAGAAAGTTTTAAGAGAGATACTGCGCAGCTCTGCATACATACTCTTTACTCTCTTCTGCCATCTGGTATTGGAACGAACCAGATTAATCTGTATCTCAGTGCTAAAATAAATTTTGTGAATTACAAATAACAGATATAGATGCATATTCGCATTACTTATTCATCCACGTCAAGAATTTTTTACAACTATTCAGATATTTTGTACGCGATTATTCGTGCGGTATAGTTAATACCTATTTTATTTAATGCTCACATTACTAGATTCCTGAGTAAGTTCTGAACGGAATAAACAGACCACCAGGATGGGTATTAATTAAATTAATTTACACATATCTTCAGAAATGTCTAATAAATCAGTCAAGAAGTTTTTCGAATCATTATTGTGGCTTTCAGATTTATATCAACAGGGATTACAATAATCAGATAAATTAGTTAAAGATGAACTCAACGATCAGCAAAAGTAGGAGAAAACCATTGGAAGCCGATATTAATTAAGAAGAGGTGAGCAGAACGGAAGAATGTTAACCGAGGGTGGTGGGTGAGCGGTAACGTTCTGGCCTCGGATTCGGGAGGACGCGGGTTCGAATCCCCGTCTAGCCATCCAAATTTGGGTTCCATGGTTTCCCCAAGTTCGGGATTGTTCCTTCAAAAGGTCATGGCATAATTCCTTCCCATTCCTTGCTTCCAGTCCTTTGCCGCCTCTGATAACCTCAATGTTGATAAGGCGTAAAGGCAAAAAAAAAAAAAAAAAAAAAAAAAAAAAAAAAAATCTTGGTTTGTTCGGGTTGAATTGTGTCCATGTGTTGGAACCTGACGTTTCAGCCAACATAATGTGGCTTTCTTCAAAGGACCGGCCACACAATGATTTCCATCTTTCACAGCTTTCTTCCCATTTAGTTTGATAAACTTGTTTCTAACCTTGAAGATTGTACACAAATAGTTCTGACCTAATTTCTAATTGTGTCTTTTGTAATCTTTCATTGCTCTGCATTTACTCATATCGTTGGATGGTATTCTTGAACATTATACGTCTGTTAAAAACTACATTTTACAACTGTGTTTCAATACTGGAACAACAATAATTACGTTTATTTGTTTCCTCTCCAGCTTAATTTTTGATGCTAATTGTTCATCGCACCACGTAAGTACTGTATACTAGTTATTTTGTTTCGTATGTAACTTTTATAATTGTAACGAGCGTAAATTACACCCTGCGCAGTACAAATATTAGATTTTTCATCCACTTTAGAACATTAGGCTTAAAATTTTATCAGGGACTTTCGAACATTAATTTAGTTTATTCTCGACAATTCTCTGGCATGACTTTACGGAATTCTGACAATCCTGAACAGTTATTATACACTCCGTCAAGTATACTGCGAGGTTTTTTTTGTGTAACAACATAGCACAAATTATTTTTGTGTGCTGTTATACGCTATGTTTGGCATCAAAGAAAGGTTTGAGACTTCACGAAACTGCGATTTTTCTCGAAACTGCGATTTATCTCTAAGTCTGCGAATTGTAAAAACGCCTTTAAAAAAAAAAAAAATACTAGAATTTAAGGTACTAATTCACTTTTTCTTTTGAGATACTATTCGTAGTACGAGGCGTCTTAATGAAATTTTAACTAGTGCAATGTTGTTGTAGGCCATTTTTCCGCAGTTGCTCAGTAAATTAATTAATAAAATGACGCCAATGCAACTGTATTATGTAGTTTTATTGCCGTACGCGTTTCGCCTCTCATCGAGGCATCATCAGCGACGAATCTATTTTAAAATTTACATTTAAATTTTAACTGTTTGATATTTTCGGATTTTGCTTAAAATATGATCCGGTAATTTCTTATATTAATATTTGCCCTCCTCTCATGATGGAAAAATTTCTACTCAAACATCTATGTACGCGCGTGCAACGCTGCAGACAAAAGCTAGTTGTTCTGTTAAAATCGCTAACAATTGTATTGTAGAAACAAACACGAAGCATTGAAGACAGATCATCTGTGGTGATGGAACTGTCAATACTGAGAGGAGATTTAGAAAGATGTGGTACGTTGATGCAGGGGTATGTGGTGGTAGTCGACCTCACTTGGTATCGATCTGAGCGCGTTTTGCGGGCAGCCTCGCACCCCTCGGTACCGTTCAGCCCAGGCCGTATGTGGGCCACTGCGCTCAATAACACACCTGCCGCTTTCAATTAACCTCGTTGCCTCGCGGAGATATGATTCGGTACGTCCCTCGGGTTTCAGTTTCGTGTCCTTCTGTACAGTTTACTTCCTCTCCTGTTCTTTCTAACTGCAAGGTTAGTCGAGGGAGTGTACGAGGGAAGGTACAACGTGCTTAAAGCATCGGACATGAAGTAATGGCCGTCATGAGTCATGACTACGATTTCTAGGAGGATTCCCATAGCCAAGTAGGTGAATGCTGCCCACAGACTGATAGTGACGTCTGCGTTATAACATGCATGAATTAAGCAACTGACAGGGATTATGTCGAACCCAAGAGCGTTTCCAGGATCAGAACTAGGGGGAGGGGGGGGGGGAAGGACAAGATTTGAACCAGAGAGGAGGGGGAGTACAACTCGTATTGGTTTCGAGGAAGTGGGGTAGGGGACTGAAAGATGACGATTTCTTGCAAAATGAAACTGAAACCTATTGAAACTATTTTTATTATTTATTAACATAGTAATCCAACCACTTAATCTAAGGATCTACTATGTAGTTAATTAAGATCGTAACTCAGTTACAGTTTTTTTATGTGAACATTAATCGTGTCGGATTCTCAGAAAATGTTTCAACAACTTTGTTTGTCAATATCTCACGGTGTTCTTTCGCGAAATTTCGATGCACACTCATCAGGCATAATCCAGTCAGTCGCTCCTCTCCCATAGTGCTGCTGAGCCAATTCATTCGTCGTAGCGTACTGAAGGCAGCTTGATTTTTCTTGTAGGGGGAGGGCAGCAGTCCCTCCCCCTCCCCCTGCCCCTCGCTGGATACGCCCATTGTGGAACACCTTGTGCATGTCAGAGGCACTGGCCAGCAAGATATACACCGCAGCTAGCAACCAAAAAAAAAGTTTATGGTTTAAGAAATTGTAACAAAACAAATTTCTAGGACCTTATTACTACCCCTATTATTATTATTATTACTATTTGCAAATGGGTCTAATCCGATTATGCAAGGCCTTAATCTTCATCATGGCTTCTAATTAAGAATTTGTGCAATGCAATGTTTCCACTGGGTGGTTAGAACCAGGGATTGCCAGTTCCAGGAGCCATCCATCTGCAATTCATGTAACTTATGTTTCAAATGATACTTGTATTTTTGTTTGTGAAATGTGTATTTTATGACGCAGATATTGGGGACCATACCCAGCGTTCATCTAGGTGACTGTGAAAAACAGCCTAAAATCCGCAATCAGAATGGCCGGGGAATCGAACCCGGTACCTCCTCGCCACAATGGGTACGGGTATCGTTACTAGTTTATTGCAAATTTAAGTTTATTACACACCTACTTTTGGATTACATGCATTTTTGTTTCGAATTCTTTCGCTGTTTATCAAAAATTGTACTGTAACTTCCTTGATAATTTATTTTAATCCCATTTTCACCTACCTACAACTTAATAGATTACCAATTCTTTATCAATGAAATCAAAACTAGTTTATGTTTATACTCATTTCTTCCCTTACACATACTTTTCCTCATTCTTCACCCATTATCCAATCTTTCATCATCGTATGTGTGCATACGCAACATTCTCTTCGCCTTCCTCCCTGTCTTCTAGAGACTCCCAACTCAGCTTTGTTACCATATCACACGCTGTGAGCTATACGGTACTACAAACCAATTTAGTTGCCTCCTTTGCACTCTCTTCAACTCCTGTATTCGCCGCAATGCGCTGTCTCATGAATAAAGTTTAAAGATTTCTTTTTTTTTTAACTGCTTTACGTCTCTTTTTAACATCGAGGTCTTTAGAGACGGGAAAGGATGGGGGCAAGGAATGGGAAGGAATTCGGCCATGGCCTTTTGAAGGAAGCATCCCGGCATTTGCCTGGAGTGATTTGGGGAAACCATGGAAAACCAAAATCTGGATGCCCGGACGGGGTTAAAGATTTCCTTTGGCGGTGATTCCAAGACGGAATGTAACATAGGACCACGACGCTGGCTAGTGAAAGGATCACACAGCAGGACCAAAATATAGATCGTCCAGGATACACTAGCAAAGTCTACAACAGATGGCATGATCGGGTAATTCGCGAAGCGAGTGTGAAATGTCTTAGTTGGCACTGCATGAAAACTAATCAACTGAAATACCTATGCATGTTAACTGAACCAACTAGAAATCGATGAGAAATCGGGTAAGAGGTTAGATCAGGAGTACGTAAAACTGTACATTACTGTGAATATGTTAAATATACATTAACAAGCCTTATTATCAGCATACATGGAACTGCCTAAATTTGTAGTAGTTAATTTTTTTTAAGAAAAGTGTTTAACTGTCAGAAATCAGTATGCTGTGATAAATTACACGATAAGTTAAAAGATATAGGGAAAGAAATTGGAAACTTAAAAGTGTGAGTTAATTTAAAAACATAAGAACAAGAGTAGAATGCAGGATAATAAATTTAAATCAACAAATTGATGTAATACAGAAAAATAGTCTAACTAAAATATGCAGAAGGGAATATCCAGAGAGGAAAAGAAAGGATACAGGACAGGATCGGATAGAAAATGTATGCGTTACTCTGGTTGGAATAACAGGCTTCAAGTCCATAAACAAATGAAGAAGAGGAAGAAAGCATCTCTTCCTTAGCCTCTGTTCCCCGCTGTCGCCCAAGAAAATCAAGACTGGCAAAAACGACTTCGGGAGATTGAAGTCTTCCAGTATTTTTTTTTTTTTTTAGCAAGACTGTTAATATATTTCGAATACAACATTTCTACAAAGTAGAAAGTGTTATACAATCTGCTGTAAGCGAGGCCAATCACCTTGTTATCAACGTTTTTACATGTGATAAGCTGATCAGCAATTGAGATGATGTTATTACATAACACACTACTTTCCAATGTATTTTTTACTGTTTTATGTTGACTTTACTTCAACGACACTTCTTGCTGTGTATTTTTCCTGCTAAGCTTAGACTAACCTCTCTAGGACATATTTACAATTTGGGAAAATTGCAAATATATCGCGGAGAATCCTGCCTAGAAATGATTAAAAAATGAATATCCTTTGCCATACTCAACAAGAAAAATACAAAACACAAAAAATTTAACACATGACGAGTGACTGGATCAGGAATATATACATTTATGCTGTGGAATCCGGGTACAGTAGGCAAACTGCATAAATAGATCTCTGTATCATTCTACATTTAGCTACTATTGCTGAGTTTCTTAAAAATATTTCTTTGCTTAAAGGTAAACAAATACAGTAATACAGGAATTTCGAGATGTGAATGTGTCTTCCGTTTTTATTGTGACTTAGCTTCATTATTTTTATCATGACATATCATTTATAAGTTTTAGTGAGCTCGATTTAAGATGCTCGGTTTAGCTTGTAGGTCTGTTAAGAGCCTTGACCCAATTACTCGTAGATTGCTGCGTGTGAAGGTCTGCTACAGTCTTCATTTAGGTCAAATCTGTTGTTCTGCTGCCGAAGAACGGCGTCTTCCAAAAAGTCTCTTTGCTTACGTTTAGTTCAATTTTCTGACGGTCTACTACAAAATTACAAAGTGATTGTGCATCATAAACGAGAAAAGATTATTTGTCAAACATAAAAAAAATGGTGCTCGTTTATGACTTAACAATAACTCGTGTTGGGAAAAAACAATTATCTGACAGTAGTTTGGTTATAATAAGTTCACAATGTGGTCGCTAATATAATATTGAAAATAAATTTAATTTCTCTCATCTAAAAGTACGGAAATACTGAAGTCGTATACTGTTGTCAACGGTTTTTTTCTTTATTTAACAACCGACAAAGAAGTTCATCGAAACAGAATGACTTCCGAAATATGTACACTTAAGTTACAATGATAACCGCAGAAACAAAATAGACAATCTAAAATGCTTTCGCTGACGATATTACAAAGAAATTTAGATGCGAGGATCTCTTCGCTAAGCAATGGATTGGTTTTGAGCTGTTACAGAATTATTGTAAAATTAGTTACCTGGAATAAACCCACAGTTCAGTGCGACATGCAGAATACTTCCTACTCTGTGACGAAACTTGATTGTACGATTATGCCGCACGCTGTAAAGTGCAGCTGCACACAAAAATCATGGAAACATGTTAGCCGACTCAACAAAGCTATTCCTTAACAAACTCTATACCATAGTATGCATTAAAAATGATATCTAATGTTCCCTACTCTTTCTATTCGGATAACCTTCAGTGTGACCATACGTTCTATTGTATTAGATGCAAGTACGTCTTTGTGACCATGTCATGACGTCACTTGAAATAGGTAGGCAACGACGAACTTTATGGCATAATGTCCAGTGCAAAGTATTCTGGGTTAAGACTGTTTGCACTTGCAGCTCACTGGGTTGGTCGCATAGAGGGTAAGGGATTCGCCTTCAAAATGCAAGGTCCCTTTGCTTTTGTTTATATGAATTGCAGGACGGTCCATAATTCTGATTCCACGTTAAACTGTAGGAAAGGAATTGGCTGTCCTACTTCCTACATACTTTTGGAGGATCCAACCCACTTTTCAGCTGATGACTAAGTTAAAAGGATTTGAAGAGCCTGCCTCAATGCTCTCGCGAGGAATCATGTTCGTATTGCTCCTGTTCCTTGAATTCCTATAAACACTATTATCCAATGCCGATAGGCCTAACTATCCTTGTCAAACAATGTATTCCATATCTTACCGTTTCATGTTAGCAGTGAACCATGTGAGGCACAGGTAACTATTCTCGCCGAGTTGGAAAACGTCAAGGAGTATGAAATACCTTATTACGCACCTCCCCTTAACCTCCGTCTGTCTTGCATTGGTATCTGCAATCTGTTTTTATCACTTAGCGTCCTTTCTGCAATGAATACCACCTTTCTGTCAACGCTGTAAACGTTTGAAAATAGTAGCCTTACTATGCAGTCTTTTATCAGAAATCCAATTATACATTATATACTTTCTTTTTATTCAGTAAACGACAAAACTCTTGTAAACTTCAAACTAATTTGTTTCTTGCAGAATTCGTAATTCATAAAAGTGTTACATTTCGATTCCTATTAATATTTTGGTATAATTTCAATAATTTCTTTCTTCAACTGACCAACAACATATTACTTACACAATAGTATCTCTTCACGCATTCGGGATTGTACTTTCAGTAAAATACTGTCAATGAATTATCAGTACTCACTGCGTGTCTTGATGATTGAAAAAGACAGAGAGCTAGGTAATGTATCGCTGAAGCGCCGGTACATTTCATTTTGATATTCGCATGTTAGTACGCTTACGGAATACAGTCTGCGCTGGGAGAGGCAACAGGTCGACCTTCGCTTACACAGGGTTTCGCCGGATGCAGCCTTGAATGAATGGGAGAATTTTCACAAAACTTCCCGTATACGCACAGAGACGTCGTCAGGTCTAGGAGCGACCAATAAGCGCTCAGCACGGTGATGGAGTGTAAATGTGTGTTTGATTTTCATTTCAGTCGGCCGCCACTGTGTGAGGACAATTTTTTTTTTTTTCCCTAGTGCCTTTCTATGGGCTTAGTGCGGAGTGGGGACTCGGTCGGGCCCATGTGCAGATCGTTGCGTATACGATCATCTGCCGCTCATAGAGTATTCAATCAACTACGTCCATCCATAGGTGATGCGTCTGAAAGAAGAATTCACTCGCCGTTAACCCACTGCTGGATCTGAGCTGCATGCATCTGTTCACAGCTATGGTAATGATACCCAAATACGAGTGACCTGATTATCGCAAACTGCAGTGTTAAAGCCCAGAACTCATGCTCACGGTTAATAACCAACTGGCACATAATTTTCCCTGAACAACATTATTCCAGAGAATCGATATTTAAACAACCACGCAAACTGTTGGAAAATCTGGTAAGAGATTTATTGATTTAAATTTATTTGTATTGATGATATTAAAATTTGTTAAAGTTTGTTTGTGAATAAATCTGAGACTAATGTAAATGTAGATGCAGCGTTTTTGTAATTATACAAAGAAATCCCGCTTCCTCGCTTTATAAATCGTTTGTATGATTTTAATAATAAATTATGCAAAGTATTAATTATATGATAAAAAATTAATCAAAAAGAGTGTACACTTTATCGCTACGATTCAATATTGACTTTCTCCGTTCCACTAAAAAATCAGTTTCAAACCATTTTTCCATCATCGGAATCGTTTCTGGATTCATCAAGTGAAAAAGTCTCCTTCTCTTCTGGCTTGATGATTTCTGCCCTTTGAACTTAGTATCCCACATTTAATTTTACATTTATTTATTCATTTATTTATTTCACAAAAATGGTTTCAACATTACCTTATACTTCACAATCTCAATATACATTACAGACCCAGGATTACTAACAGGTGGATGTGGAAGGGAGCGGAGCAGCTACTTGTTGCACGGTGTAGTGCCGAGGACGCGAGGCGGCCTTGCCGGCAGCGAAGCACGAACGCGTGACGTGCTCTGGCACGTGCACCACGCGTGCCGCGGTAGTACACACAGCCTCACAGGTCATCACTCACACAACACCAGCAACCGCCGTAACAGTGACAACAACGACAGGCAGTTACAGGGCTGTAGGTCATATTCCAGCGGAACTACGCTGCGGCATAATACCTTTCATCGCAGCACAGCGGATGCATTATCCACTTTACATGTCGCCTGCTTTAATATGACCCGGGAGCAGTATCTCTGCAATTCATTCAATTTTTTTTCTTATAGCTTTACGCTTCGTCGAAGTCGAGGTCATTAGAGACAGGAGATGAATGAGGACAACGGACGGGAAAGAATTCGGCCTTGGCCTTTTGAAGTGATTTGGGGAACCTATGGAAAACCCAAATCTGGAAGGCCGGACGGGAATTCTAACCCGCGTCCTTCCGAATGCGACGCTATAATGTTACCGTACTCGTTCAACATTTCCTAAGTCAATCAGCAAACTACTATACAAAGCAACGTGACAAGTATTGCGCTAAACTCCAACTATAGCGTCTCTTATTGTTGTTCACGAACGCCTCACAAGAAAGTTAATTTTTTAGCGTTTTATATCATTTTGGATTTATCCCACGGAACATTTAATTACGTATGTGCTGTGATGGGAATAAAGCTATGTAAACAAATTAATTCTTTTCTCACGAATCAAGCCGAGTATTCTATTAGTGAATTGTATGGATTAGTGGTGTTTTCTTATTAATTGTTTTGTGTCACAAGCAGTTCTGAGCGGTAAACGAAAGAGATTTCGAAAACCAAATATTCTGTACTATGCCGTACCCGTAGGCAGTTACTGAGGAGAATATTATTCCTCCACAGCAAAGTCCGTGACGAACTATATCTGGCAGTTTCCTTTTGTCTTCTCCATTGAGATGAGGTTTGTAACTGTTAATGTTCGTGTGTAAGAGATTGTGGTGAGAGTTGTTTATATGGAGATGAAGTAAGGGAAACGGAAAAAAGCGTTGTTATCCCAATCAGAACAATTCTTCAAGAAAGCGAAGATGTGGGCTGACAACTTTAAAGTTCCCACCCGACGGATGAATCACCATCTGCGATGTCCTTGAGGTATCCAGAATTTCCCAACCTTAGCTCCTTTTAAGCGTCATGACTCTCCTATTGTGAAATTTAAGGACTTTGCAGTACAAAAAAATTAAGTTTTTATGACTATGTTTATACTTTGTGATGGTCTTAGGTTCGTTCATTCTCAGAGTATGTCGTTTGTATAAGCTCTACGTAGAAAAGGAATCAAAGGAGAGTAAAAAAAAGGATATTGCAGTGATATACTGGAGGTTGATGTTACATGTAGACAAAAAAAGAAACAACAAAAAACGGAATACTGTAAATATTGAGTTCTCATTTTCATTATTTTGTGCGATGAACGAAATTATTTCTTTGCGTGTGAACTTTATTCTTTTTCAGCATTTCTTAATTTGTGCCAGTTTTGTTGGCTGTTTTCTTTCAAAGCCAGCTAAATGCAATGCTGAGGAATATAAATAGTCTAATGGATTAGTGAATACAATTGGATAGTCATAGTTGGACAACGGTTAGTAAAATTATAAAGCCCCAACCTGCACCACCACTTTCAAAGTAGTCCGCCAGAGCCCTAACGCTTCGGTCCTATCAACTGATGACACACTATTTTGAATACAGATCCTGTCACAGCCTTCAGTGCCTCTACCGTCTCTAACAGGCTACTATTTTACTTAATCTGCAGTCAGTTGAACAGGGGAAATGGGGTATTCCAGTTATGGAATTCTTCTCTGAAGACTGCTTACAAAACAAACCGAACGAGTTAATAAAATAAAAACTTGTAAGAATGGCGACAGAGTTTATGACCGCCGAAACGTCGTTTATTATCGATAGTCTCACTCGGGTAGTTACCAGAGTGGATTTCATTCAAAATGAAACTTGTCAGTCAGTGTTGTTAGGGATGTAAATAGCTACAGCCATCGGCGCAAGTCAGTGCTATTTCGCGTTCTGGTTATAAAAGTCAGTTAGAATTTTTTTTGCATATTACTGTGTATGCTGTACTCTATCAGCACTGCCATGAGGTTAAAAATTTAACCCAGTCATTATCAAGCTGCCCAAGTGTTGCATAGTGGCAATGCTTTCCACCACTAGGACTGTACCCAGCTAACACCTTGTCGAGCGCCAGACAGTGTATTGATGTCTGAGCGAACTCAGCTTAAAAAACCATATTAAAATAGTTGATTGCGAAGAAGTGTTTGAACTCTGACTTTGATGACATTTTGACGGATTCACACAGACTGCTCGGTATGAAGTATTGCTGTCATTATTTACAGCATCTAGCAAAGTTAGATTAAAGGCTAGATAGTGTCTGTTGTTTGTGTATATACTAAAAACGGTTAGAAGTAGCAGTTTTCTGAGTTCACGACATTGCGTTGACAGCTGTTAATAACGGTATGTTTTAGAGTCCGTCTCATGTGTTGTTGCTTATTAAAAGATCCAAATAACAGTCGATAATTTACCGAGTATCACAATAAAGTATAAGCAGACTGCTGTACGTCGTTTAACATATCAGTGAATGTAACTGTTTTATGGTTGAGATTACCGAGCTGGTGGTGTAACGGTTAGCGTTCTGGCCTCGCATCCGGGCATCCAGATTTGGCATTTCCATGGTTTCCCAAATCACTCCAGGCAAATGCCGGGATGCTTCCTTCAAAAGGCAATGGCCGAATTCCTTCCCATTCCTTGTCCCCGTTCTTTCCCGTCTCTAAAGACCTCACTGTTAAGAGACGTTAAGCAGTTAAAAAAAATGGTTTGAGATTGTGAATGCTTCCAGCCAATGTCTGTAGTTCGTCTTGTTTCCGGTTTAGAACTTGCTGAGTGAGTAGTAATGATCGGAAAGGATTCGATAAGATAAGAATTTATTATCCTGTCCCGACATCGACATTTGGATTCACAGAGGTCATTCGAAGCGAAGAACTGGATTGTTTCTTTGTAAAATCCTTGATCGACTTCCTCCCCTCTTATCCTCTTCAGTCCTGAGCTCGTAATAAAAGTACAAGTGAACTACTACTGTGTTATTTTCTTTGTGTTAATGCTAGTTAACAATGAATGAACATGAAATATTTTTTTTGAAACAATAATTAATTTTTTATAGATGGAATTTATAGTTTGATTTTAACTAAGAAATGTCTGTACAGATTTAATAAGTTATTAAAGCAGTGAAAACACTTGTAAATGGAAAACAAAGATATGACTTTACCTTATTTCGACGAGACATGCTGTACAGCTGCAGAATCCCAAGTTTCCAGTCAGTGCTGCCAACTTGTAACGCCTAGCAGGAGATCGAACAAATGAGCTGTGAGAAGCACTGTGTGTGTCGTAGATACCACAGGTCAGAAAAAGTTCAGACGCGCAAACTTCCTCGGGACTGAAGAGGATATAGCCCCCATCGCTGTTCATTTCGTTTGTGTCGAGTCTTTGGAACGTTATATCTGAACGGCAATATAGACCAGAACATCCCCTATATGCCAGCTTACCCGGCAATTATGTAAGCTGAGCTTTTTAACTCAGAACTCGACCCTTCCCTGGCGTAAACAATGGGAAGAGTAGTGTTGAATACTTGGGCAGCCTCTTCCTGCCTTGTTGATGTGGTGCAGCCACCTGCCGGGCCGGGGTGAACGAACCCGCGCAGTTTCTAGATGAGTGAAATGGAACGCGCAGACGCGCTGGTCCACTTTCTCCTGGCTCAGCTCTCTCACTTCCAGTTTTCCTTTTTCGCCGGTGTCGCAGCCTCCTAACAGTCTGGTCTATGGATAATGTTTCCTGAAAACAAGAGTTGCAAACGTCCAGTGTAAGAAATAGCGGTTCACGGCATACATTGTTGAAGAATGTTTAGCTACAACGAAAATAAGAAAAAAAAACGAGGAGAAAGGAATATATTTGGAGGAAAGACCATTACAGTACAAATACCAGCGATATAACGGCCTAGGAAAGTGGTTCTACTCTCGTGTACGCAGTGGTGGATCTATGAATTTTCCGAGTCGGGCCAAAAACTTGAGATTGCCGCCCCTTCAAACATGAATTTGCCGTCCCCCTGAAGTTGCCGCCCAGGGCAAGCACCTGGTTTGACCCACTGAATGTACGGCATTTCCGCTGTTAATTCCTTTCCATTTTGAAGTCGGGTTGAAAAACGTGCGTGAAATACCGTGATCTGAATTTAATTTGCCAATTACTTGCACGTAAAAAGTAAAAATAAATGTCTAGTCTACCTCTGTATTAGTTTAATACATCTAGTCGTCATCGTGTGTTTCATATTGTGGTGTGACAGAGTCATCCACAATGAATATTATTAAGTAATTAATTAATATTCAGATTTTCTTGGTAATATTCAGTTATTAAATTGTAAATATTATAAACGATAGGGTTAATTCATAGATAAATAATCATATATTAAACCCGGGCAGCCAAAGTTATTATTGTTATATGGTTTAGTTTCTGCAAAACTTGCTCTTCAGAAATATACATATATTGAATGTAAGAAGTTGGAACGGCAGTTTTGAACGCTCAGAGGACGGGACAATGCCCAGTGTCGCCGACAGGCCGACGCCTATGGCTCACAAAAGGGGTAGCGCGGGTGTACTGACCTCACCCTTTCCCAGTTCCTCTTGCAAGTCCAAGCGAAATTTGCGGGAAGCGCGTAGCGAATGTTAGCTGCGATACGATACACGTGATGATGGACACATATCAATGCACAAATCGTGAACGGCTACAGGGGTTCACAGTGGTTCATTCACGGCTTCTGTTTCATGAGCGGAGAGGAAGCTGATTTTTTTGCCGGAGAAGAGAACACGACGCCATCTTCAACGACACTTGCTGCCGAGACGAGCTGCTGAGACCGAGCGTGGTGGTGTAACGGTTAACGTTCTGGCCTCGCATTCGGGAGGACGGCGGTTCGAATCCCCGTCCGGGCATCCAGATTTGGGTTTTCCACGGTTTCCCCAAATCACTCCAGGTGAATGCCGGGATGCTTCCTTCAAAAGACCATGGCCGAATTCCTTCCCATTCCTTGCCCCCATCCTTTCCCGTCTCTAAAGACCACGTTGTTAAAAATGGACGTTAAACTGTTACAAAAAAAAAAAAGAGCTGCTGAGCGGACGTATCTCCCGATACGCTCGTGGCTGTTGATCAGTGACTATGTCTGATCGCATTTCTGGCTGATGGGCTGGAAGCTGATGTGCTAACGCGGGCATATCCGCTTACTTGGCATTCGTTGCTGCAGTGGTACTGAGCGTGCCACACCTCATCAGGAAGATGCTATTATGGTAAAGTACCAATGCATGGGTCCACAGTTCCATTGGGTTTTAACGAGGCTTGCTAACCCGTAAACGACTCCTGAGATAAGACTCTGCTCTCATCCTAAAATCACTGAGCTAACCAAACTTTTCATGTTTTAACTTTAAATTCGAAGCATCTTGCTCATTGTTTTAAATTCAAGACGATGCTTTTAACTTTAAAATGGCGCACTGGGATTCTTTGTTTTGTGAATGTTAACTTCAACTTGTTGGCCTGTGATGCCACTTTGATATCATGTTGACTTTGCAAATTATTGAGATATTTAAATCAGTTTCATGTTTGCTTTTATCCGGCGGATTGTAAATGTCGGGTACTGCTTGTTTGTTTGTCTTTGGATTATGTTTAACGTAACGTTAACTATATCCGGCCTTGTATAAGCCAAAAGACTTAATAAATTGAGTATAATATTTGTGTAAAATAATAATGGTTCTAGTTCACCCTTTAGCTAACCATTAAATTAAAATCATTTACATAATTCATAAATCAGGAATTAATATTTTGATAAAATTATAGAGGAGTATAAGACTCCCCCCCCCCCCCACAGGCTTCTCTATACAATATAAAATATTATTATTAGTTTGATTTTGGTTTTAGGCCTCGTTGACTTAACATCATTAGAGACGGGAAAGAACTTAACAATGAACGGCAGGGAATTCTGCCATGGCCTTTTAAAGGAAACATCTCGGCATTCGCCCAGAGTGATTTGAGGAAAGCATGAAAAACCCAAATCGGTATGGCCGGAAGGGGATTCGACTGCACGTGTTTCCGAACCGCTTACCCACCACGCTCGGTATGTTTTAATAATGCTCACTACATTCATGTCTTGTTGTTTATATCTTTGATCTGTGTCAATGGAAAATTTGTTAATACTATAGTGCACCCCAGAATTCTGAAAGAGACGTATTTTCAGTCTCGTTACAAAATATAACCTCCCTTAGAAGTTTATCATTTCGACTTCATATTTCTGTTATGCCTACAGCAGAACAGAAAATATGAAATGGACTTGAGAATTTGTGTTGTTATAAACGATGTTTAAACCGTGTTTTACAGTGTCGTTTGTGTAAGCTGGAAATAAGGTTGAAAATAAACTTAACTAACCTTACTTTAGGCTGTATTCAGTGCTGAACTTAACATTAACAAAGTAGAAGTACAGCATACAATAAAGAATTAAATCTGATAAAACACTTTTACATTGTACAATCAAATTTTGAACCGCAATATGTACAGAACTCATCACAGTACTTTCTTTATCACTGGCAAATTAACTAATTATTTTTGAATGTTTTCTCTTGCTTGTCCAATACAACCTCATAAGTCATATTTAATATGTCCATAATTTGCGTTACAATGTCACTGCTCGCTCATCTACACTGAAGAGCCAAAGAAACTGGTATAACCATGCGTATGCAAACACAGAGATATGTAAACTCTCACAGTACGGCGCTGCGGTCGGCAACGCCTATATAAGACAACAGGTGTCTGGCGAAGGTGTTAGATAGGTTACTACTGCTACAATGGCAGGTTATCACGATTTAAGTGAGTTAGAACGTGGTGTTATAGTCGGCGCACGAGAGATGGGACACAGCATATCCGAGCTAGCGATAAGGTGGAGATTTTCCCGTACAACCATTTCACGAGTGCACTGTGAATATCGCGAATCTGGTGAAACATCAAATCTCCGACATTACTGCGGAAAAAGATCCTGCAAGAACGGAATCAATGGCGACTGAAGAGAATCGTTCAACGTGACAGAAGTGCTACCCTTCCGCAAATTGCTGCGTATTTCAATGCTGGGCCATCAACAAGTGTCAGCATGTAAACCATTGAACGAAACATCATCTATGTGGGCTTTCGGAGCCGAAGGCCCACTGGTGTACCATTGCTGGATGCACGACACAAAGCTTACGCCTCTCCTGGACTCGTCAACACCGACATTGGACTGTTGATCATTGGAAACATGTTACCTGGTCTGAGGAGTCTCGTTTCCAATTGCATCGAGCGGATGGACGTGTACGGGTGTGGAGACAACCTCATGAGTTCATGGACACTGCATGTCAGCAGGGGACTGTTCAAGCTGGTGGAGGCTCTGTAATGGTGTGGGGCGTGTGCAGTTGCAGTGACATGGGACTCCTGATACGTCTAGATAAGACTGTGACAGGTGCAACTCAGGTTTCGAATACCCCAGATTTCTAATACCCCACAGGAAACTTCCGCGTAGTAAAAATCTTCTGCAATGTGCGACGCAGCTGACAAAATATGAATCAAACAAATGATTTCATATTTAGCTGAGTGTAAGCAAGAGCACCAAGTCGTCAGTTAGAGGGAATCACGGAAGGATAATCAAGGCGCCTTGAAAATAATTTTTATGAAGAAGCCCAAAGGCAGCCGGCTGTTCGTCTGAAGCAGAATGCATTGTACACTGTTACAAGATCCAAATTTACCTTGTTGCATTAAGTTTTTATGTTTCTCTGATGAATAAAAACACTTTTGCTTCAATGATCATTCGAGACACAAATAGCAATTTTAAAAGATTTTGTTGTTTTCGCAGCCATCATTCTATACTAATATAATGTAAGTACGAGAGGCTAATGAAATATTCAATCAGCCTAACAACCTGAACAAGGATGGTGGTTATGGTCTTAGCCTAGCTTGGAAATGTGTGTTAGATAAATAATGAACGCTGGACTCACAGATATTATATCGTAAAAAGCGTATCTCTGGGTAATCGATATTGTCAAACAATCGACAGTACAAATACGTAAAGAACCAGCGCGCCAATCTCCAGCAGATGACGGTCTGTAGCAGAATCGGTCGACGGTCCCTGCTGAAGACCTAAGCCCTGGTCAAAACGTTTGGAAGGAGAAGAAGAAGGAGTATTCAACGCAAGCAATTTTATTTGAATTTTTTCTTAGGGCTTTACGTCTCATCGAGGTTGAGATAATTAGAAGGAGGAGGAATGAATTAGAACATGGCCTTTCTAGGGAATAGAGTGGTTTCAGGAACTACGGGAAAACTGAAAACTGAATGGCTGGAGGGGGGATCGAACACAGGTCTTCCCGAATGTCTGGCCTTAGCAATAATCACTCACGCAACAGCGTAACAGCCCAGAGTTCACATGCAAAGCACCTCTAAAGTACCGAGATGGAGTGCTGAGTCACGTTTGTTGTCGCACTGTCAGTTTCCTGTCGGCGATGCAAGGCCAGCAGATCCTGTGCCGTAGCGCCTTGGGTTTCACCTCATCAACGTGCCGTCACTCAGCCAGGATAGTAAACAACAGCACGGCCTGCTACGAACAACGAGAACACTCTAGCCGTGACTCATAAGATCGAACACAAGTGATCAACCAATATCATCTCCTAACCATTGAAGACTATATCATCAAATAAACCACGTCTCAATAATGCACCAAATTTATAACAGTTGCTTCAGAAGCATCAGTCATTTATAAAATAGTATTTTTTGATATTGTCTGGGAATTAAGTTGTCTGCAACTGATTGAATAAATCACAAAGAGGATTTTTGTGTGTGTTATAATTATCGTCAGTTTATCTAGTGTATACAATAACGTCCATCGATATGTTACTATCACAAACGAGGAATAGTTGGGATGATATTCTTCTTCTTCTGGTCCCTATCCGTTCCGGATGTCGGCAACCATCTTGGCTGTCTCGTCTCTGCTCGTTGATGCTCGGATTAACTCCGTAGTTATCTTGGAGGTCCATGTTTTCAGATTTTTTAACCAAGAAGTTCTCCTTACTTCCAGCACTTCCCTTTCATGGTATTTTCCCCTGGAGAACAGATTGCAGGAGTTCATAAAGGCTATTATTCCTCATGGTGTGGCCAAGGTACTGAAGCTTCCGTGCTTTTATGGTGGTAAGTATTAATTTGCAGTAAATTCACATATTTTTGATCGAAGCCAATCTGTGCAGCATCTATCTGGTACAAATTAACTGATGTTGCAATACGGTCACTTTACCCTAATGGTTCTTCGTAAAAGTTTTCAGGGGTTCACGCAGTTTGATACCCACTGACCATTAGTTTCCGAATTTGAATTAGTTTACAGAAATGATAACGCACTGTTTACAGATGTAGATCTGAACATTGCCATTCTACTTCTGGTATGTTACATATCTCTGTGCGTAAAAGTATCATACTGCTCTTTACAAATCTTCTTTTCAGGAATGCTTTTGACAAGGCCCAGATATCTTTCTATTTATTTCTGCAAATTCACAGCACAAAAACATTCTTAAGGAATTGCTCGAGCTGTTTCACATTCCTGGATGCTTAGATGGCTATCCACCATCTCGAAACATTATCTTGGCCTCATGCACGTTGCAATACATGCTGCACGGTTGGTGGACTATAGAAGGATGACCAACCCAAGTGGTGAGGTTGACGAAAAAGGCAGAAAATACGTACACCTCTCTCATTTCACATCACCAGAAAATCGATTAAATAGTCAAACTTTTCTTTAACCTTAATGTGTGCTTTATTTTGATTCGCACAAATATTAAAAACTCATGGTAAATTTCGTCAGTCAATGAACATTATTCGAAACTAAAGTGATTGGTTGAACGTAATGTTTCGTGTATTCACTGGGTGTGTTTGTGAAGAGAAGTATTTTGTGCATGCCGTCTATCCTCACCAAGGTACAATATCATAACATTTCTTAAACATTCATCTCTTGTAGGGGAACCAAGTTAAAACTCGAAATTTGTTACTAATATCTTACTTAAACATTCATACTACCGTGGGATTACGCAAAATATTTCCACAATTTTCGTGAAATGTCTCCACACTGACGCATATGCTATCACATGGTATATTATGGGATGTCTGCTAAACAACCGTTCAGTTTCTATTAACCTCTTCAAAATGCCATCATGGCATTGCTTAACATTTATGGCGGGCAAAGAAGCGTAAATTCACTTTTTTAATTTTTGGGGGAAATCATTGCATTTTAAATTTCGAATACATGTTTGCGTTTTGTTTATGGGTCTTGCACACTTTGTCTCTTACATGAATAATATAAATCTGTTAAAGAAACAGATTAGTTCAATTCCCCTAAAAGAAACACTAATATCAGCCCATTACTTGTTGGAAATATGTTTAACATTGTAATGCACTCACATGGAGGTGATTATAATAAAAAAAGTTAGACCTGATAGCTAAAAACAGAAGTTATTTTAGAATTTACCAGCCAAAAATACCTAAGATTTCATTAAAATATTCCAGGAACCAGGCAAAAAACTTTTTTTGCTGCCCTGTGTATTCTACACTGCTAAAAATGACAATATCTGTTACTGGTTACTTTCCTGATAGTCGTTATGAGAATAAATTACGGCCACATCTATCTGCCAGACAGAAACACAAGGCTATTAGAATGGCTACTGTGGAGATTATGAAAAAGAAAAACTCTCTCGAGTAAGGCAGCAGACGACGTCAAATACAAACATACAAATACATTCAATACCAACGTTGTTTGAACCGCGTAGCCATGCACACATATAAAAGCGGTTTAATGTCTTTGCCTTTAATTTGGTGTGTTTGCCACTTCTGGTTTTTATGAAGGTACTATCTCATCGTTTGCAGCTGAAATCCTGTCTGAAGATGTCTATCCGATAAGTATTTTAATCTTTCACCGTCTGCACAATAGAGATCATAAGCTAGAAACATTGAGCCAGGTTGTTTCGCAAGATTGATGGCATCGCAAGTCTGCAGGACGACCGGGATTCAATTCCAGGTCCGACCCTCCAGATTTCAGTTTCAGTCTACGCGAATGCCAGTATCGTATCTTCGAAATTATCAATTTCTTAGAATTATTTATCAATAATCTCAATAATCTTCTTTCAAAGAAAGGATAATGAAGTAGCTATCAGATGTGTTGATGTTAATTCCTATACAGCTTTGTCACATTTAAACTTGGTCATTAAGGAAAAGGATGGGAAGAACAAGGCATAAGTCCTGTACTTAAAATAAAAGTGCGAATATCGTAATTAAACAAGTTCGAGACCTCACAGTGCCGAATATACTGTGATTGCAATCATTCGAACTGTTCAGAAAGTCAACGACAACTTAGAAGATCAGAAGTGCATCAAAACAATAAAAAATCCATCATAAAACCACAAAACGCGGTATTCGGTCAAGTTGTTGCAATATCACATTTATTGTTGAAATTTCTACGTACGTGGTGTCTACTACCGGGTAACAAATGTGCAGAAGTGACTATTCTCTAAGCTAGAGTGCTTCCACGTTTATAACTAAAACGATTTTCTTATTGTTTTAAGAACGTATTTCAGTAGTTATCCGTGAAATATTTTTATGTGCCGTAAATCTTGGCCAACTAATTCTTTTGTCATCGTTCTCCAACTTATTTTTTATATTCTACCATTTTTTCCTTTCCTGAGCTAATATCTTCATTTCCATTACAAGAGACATCCTCAATTATGTGTTTTACACTACAATTTTATTCTTCCGTTATCCACTATTCTGACAAATCAATGAATCTTGCTGATGGGAGGCTAGTGGTTGGTACTCAGTTATACAGCGCACATTAGAGATGAGGTCTGTATGGATATTTAGAGATGAATTGGGAAAAGAACAGAAAGTTTCCAGTTGTGTGTAAGGAAATCACATAAAACGTCAGTCGATGTGTAAGGAAAATTCCAGAGGACCATAAACGCCACAGCATTTAAAAATAATACATCTGAGAACATGAGATACAATAATCGCCCTTCCTTTTTATAAACGTGGTCTAAAAATTACTCGGCGATAATCATTTCTTATATACCGCAATTCATTCGGGTTCTTTTTTTTTACGCCTTGTCGCCATTGAGGTCATTAGAGGCGGGAAAGAATGGGGACAAGGAAGGGGAAGGAATTCGGCTATGGCCTTTTGAAGGAAGCATCTTTGCATTCGTCTAGAGTGATTTGGGAAATCCATGGAAAACCCAAGTCTGGATGCCCGGACGAGGATTCGAACTGACATCCTCCTGAATGCGAGGCCAGAGCGTTACCCACTATTCGCTTCCACTCTGTCCCGCTGCTGTACTAAGGAAGTGCGGACCACAGCTGGGTGTGTCAGCTCTCAGCTTCAGAGGCCTCCATTGTACAGCTCAGAAAGTCACGCTTTCACTTATCCGCCTCCGGAAAGATGACATGGAGTGCTCAGTTCTCTGTACAGTGTACAGGTCTGTTTACGCTGGCAGCGCCACACCGATCTGACAAGTATATAACTACAACGTGTCTTCAGCCAGCTTACTATATGCTCGGCTGTGTTCCTTTAAAAATGCTCTCCATCGCATGCGATCCAGCACGAAGCACAGAAAGATAAATAAATACCCCTTCTTTTGAAAAGTTCCTGAATCCAACTGTCTGAGGGTTAGGATAATTTTCAGCTAATCGTTCAACATACTTGAACGGAAGACAAAATGAAATGATAATTTTACCAACTGCTAACAAAACGTCAATTGTTCCAAGCTTTTGAATCGCCTTTTTCGTTTTAAAAATAAAAATGATATTCATTGTAATCAATGACGTATATATATTTCTGTCAGATGAATCGAAGTATTCTGCATGTATTAAAAATGTCAAGAAGGTTTCGAACAGTATGGTGTGTGAATAAAGTGGTAGTTCATTTCATTTCCCCATGAATAACAGTGCAGAAGAGACCATTTGGTTTGTTCCATGTTGTAAGAAATATCTTTAATAAATAGATATATCAGCATATAGCAAAAGTAATATTTCGGTTTGTGTATGAGCGAACAGGTTGTAACTGGGTCACCCAAGAGGGCGTAGGAAGGTGCTGGATTCCAAGTATAGCAGTTAGTGCCATCAGAGCTTTGTTCTCATCCAGGGACAAACATTGAAAGAGCGGATGCTACCTTCTGTGCCACTGAGAGCGAAGGAAATCTCATACTGAAGGACAGATGAGGAGGTTAAAAGCTGAAAAACCAGGAGATTTATTTCTCCAAGCCAAGAGTGGGACTTATTTTGCAATAGCGAAACAGTACAGCGATGGATTGAGAAGCATTGACGCATTGGAAAAGCAGGTCACGTGTTTCTGTTAGCGAATAGAAACTAGCGGTTGGACGTGTGCAGATAAACTAATCGACAGTGAATCGCAACGCTGTATTATGGTTGTTATAAACTAACTTTCGATATTTGTTAATTTCATTCACGAAACCCCGAGTGCACTATCTTTCTGCCTGTCTGGGAAAGAGAGCTTACGAAATCACGCGAGACAAGTTTATCCTATGCCCAGACATGGAGATGACAACAAAACTTCGAGAGGATGCTTGTTCAAATTCCCGTCCGGGCATCAACATTTGGATTTTCCATGGTTTTCAAAAATCACTTCAGGTTAATGCCGGAATGCTTCCTTCAAAAGGCCATGGCCGAAGTCCTTCCCGTTTCTTGCCCTTTCCCGCCTCTAATAACCTCGACGTCAATGAGGAGTAAAACTATAAGCAAAGAAAGACAACATAACACCATTCTGTCCAGTGATGGAGGTGACAAGATGGTAGTTAGTTTATACTGAAGTGTATTGTGAGACGTGAAGTGAAAAATTGTAACATTGTTATTTTTCCGAGTTTGCGTTGTTATCAAGCCCTGTCGTGATTTGTTCTCATATACATACGTGGGAAGTGTTTCAACGAAAGTACCACACCGTTAGCATTCAGCAAATTTGTATGAAGCTATCATTACTACGACGACAAGACGACTATGAAGGAAGGAATGATGTCTTAAGTTACCATCCGGTAACAGGGTAATTGTAGACAAGGTCCAGTGGTTATTTATCGTCAGGACGACAACTGAAGCAACAACTTGCTAAATTCTATGAACTTTCCCCGCCCAAAACGCAATAATGATTCTTTGTTGAGTCCCAAAGACAAATGTTACCCACCTCTTTAACGATCCTATGGTTAACACCATTAGAGATGAAATTGTCATGTTCTCTGTATTTCAACTGAATGAGCTAGAGCCGAACAATGGTCTGCTAAATTTCTTGTATCAGTAGTTAACACTGAATAAATGTTTCGTTTTAATGTTATTAGCATTGAATAAATCCATATGATTTCCTATGCAATTGAATGTCAATAAATGCGTGGATTGTTATAGTAACTTTAATTGCTCTCTTTCATTTAATGCATGACTCTATCATATCATTTTGTGGAAACAATCGTGTCCTTGTACTGGAGTTATTAAAGCGTATTAATAGTGAAAAGGGATTTTATTAAAAAATATTTGAACCCAACTTTTCTTTGTTACTATGAATTAATGCAGCTCATACATTAGCAATTTTTACAGATGCAATTAATTAATTATAATTAACCATCTTTTGGTACAATGGTTTACCACGTAGTGAAGTTGTAATTATTTTTTTTTTTTAAATTTTGGTTCATCTTGATTGCTTGCGGAGATCATATATTAGCGATTTTCACAGATAAAACAATTAATTACAATTAATCATCTTTTGGTACAGTGATTCACCACGAAGTGAAGTTATAAAAAATTATCTTTTAAATTTTGGCTAATCTTGATTGATTGGCTATGCCAGGAGCAATTTGTACTCCAAGTCCATGTGTGTGTATCTGCGACGGATTATTGTTAACATAACTGGTGTAGAAACAACTAGATCTGGACAAAAATTTCATCCAGCCCTTCACTTATATGCCATCAACCTACATAAATTTTTTGCAAAAACTGGAGGGACAATAATGATGAAAAAGAGATTATTATCGAAAAATGGATGCAGAATTTATTTGACAAATAAAATAAAAACTTCCATTTATCATGAAGAATTTTACAAATTACGGACTATAGATTTGATTTCTGATATGAGTAATGACAGTTGGAGTGAACAGGACAGATTGCATTAATGCGTCACTTCGCCGATGATGGATGGGGCGTCACAATGCGCAGACAGTTGTCTCGTCTCAGGTAAGGCAAGGTATCGGCTCTTGGGTCGCCAACCTGGTTGTTCCCGTTGATACTCCTCGCCCAGCCGAATAGATCTAGCCCGATCGTCCACCAGACAAATTCTGCCTTCCAACTGGTGACGTCCCCCTGAAGTCAGCTCACCCGACTTAGGGGGAACTATTTTTCACAGCCAAACTGCCGAGTTCTTACGCGCAGGTCAACGGCCTCTAGGCGCCGTATGGGAGCGTTCATAAACTAGGTCGCTCCCTTTTGGTATCTCTTAAACTCCTCCTCACTCCCCCCCCCCCCTAGTAGCTTGAAGTGACTGTTGCTTCGATTTACCCCCCTCCCCTCCCTGGTGTGTGACACGTAGCTTACATTTTGTACTGTTTTCTCCCAACAGATTATCGTTAACATTATTGCGTATACAATGAACACAACCGATATTTGCGTTATGTCCTTTTCTATAATTACAAATATTCTGAATGAAATGTTTACACTAGTCATTACTCCAAATGACCAATTATTGGAAAAAAAACTTCCTCTTTGGTACAGTAAGGGGTCTTTTTCTTCTTGACCCGTTACCAGAAACATTAATAGGTCGTATTTTGAGGAATTGTAATGCTCAAAGAAAGGAAATAGCGTATAAAACAATAGTGCGTCCGCATCTGGATTACTGTTGTGGGGTTTGGGATCCGTATCGCAAGGTTCTGATTGACTCAGTTGAGAGGGTGCAGAGGAGAGCCGCTAGATTCGTGAGTTGTTGTTACAGCCCTTATGAAAGCGTCACAGAATTGATACATAGATTGGGCTGGGATAGTTTGGAAGAAAGACGACGTAGCTTGCGTTCGAATTTATTGGAGAATATGCGAAAAAAATTAAATTTCGAGTGCAATGAAATACTTCTTCCGCCAACCTATATAGGTCGCAATGACCGGAGGGATAAGATTAGAGAAATAAGATGCCGTACTGATACTTATATGTATTCCTTCTTTCCGCGCACTATTCGGGATTGGAATGGGCGGATTTAGGATTGGTGCTTAGCACCCTCTGCCACCCACAATGTTTGTGATTTGCAGAGTATGGATGTAGATGTAGATTTAACTTTTCTCACCCATCATTGTTGATTAATTAATAAAATACAACAAACTGTAACGACCGCGTAAAAAAACTAAGAAGATCTGTATTTCTTGTTTTTTGCTGCATTTCTGTCACCTTTCTTTCTACATTACCAAGGAATGGATCTTTGATCTGCTTAAAAGATTTCTGTAACTCATTGGAAAATAAAAACTCGTTTGAAAACATTTTCGATGAGCCCCGTAAAGTTTATTGTACAACGTCAGTTCACACCTTTTACTGGAAATAACACTTCACCTACCACTATAATTAAAGTTGCACTGAAATTCCCACAATAGAACTGTCACTGTCATGGAAAATCACGTGTGATATCGGTAAACGAATTTGAGTCTAGATACGGCATGTCTACACTATGACTTCAAGTCACAGACATGCGCGGCACAATCAATATGTAGGATATCTAAATTACATACGGAGATAATTAAATGAAGAAAATAAGTGTTCATATGCTGTTGTGTGTTCTCTACCTTATTTTAACTGTGACAAATTAGATGAATGAGAAGCCGACCGCTCCGCCCCCCCTTGACCGAGCCACGTAGTTTGTCGACGCTCTCTTTATTCTAGAATCTTTACCTTTTTGATGGTTTATTCTCAACCGCAGCTTTGTATCGCAACTTAACGAAGAACCTTCTGAATAATTAAATGTATTCTTATTTCATTTGCAATCAACTATAGATTATACGGGTATTTTATTAATCAACTTGGTTGCGATTATAATTACTACTCAGTCTGTTTATAATTTAATTATTTCTTATTATCATTATTAACAATTTTATTCGGGGAGACCAAATGTGTATCACCACAATATTTGCCGTAAACCCTGCAAAGATGTTCGGCCGCAACAATTAACTAAGGGATAATAACTATGGTGATTCGACATTTAACACTTGCTCTGTTAATCAATAGGCGATTCGCAGCAACACATGCATTCCTTAACTAGACTTTGCGTTGATGTATGTGGATTTGCTTTTATTCAGTTTGTTTGTACTGATATAGTTTGAGCGTGAATAAATCAATAAGCCATTGCTGAAAAATTACCATTGGAGGGTTAATTATTAGAACATACGAAAATTAAGGTACAGATAGTTTGATTGCTACAATCCTCCAGTGCGGCTCAGTACAACGAAGCCCTCGCGTCCCGACCATCATGAATGCATTTTTGAGAGGGTTTTCTGAAATCATATAGGCAAATTCTGGAACAATCCCCAATCTCAGCTTCATAAACTACACATTTCACAAACAAAGAAACAGTTGGCAGTGATTGGGGACTGTCGACAGAAGTGAAAACTTAAAACTATGAATATCATTCGCACTACACGTAATACAGGGTGAGTCAAAAGTCGCAGTACACCCTTTTATTTCAAAAACTCTGCAGGAATTGGGAAACCTGAATATTCCAGTAAGGTATTGGTGAGGTGGTCTATCTTTTACGGTATGTACCGAACATGGGCGCCATCTTGAAATCGGCCATCTTGAATCTAAGTCAATTTTTTTAAATGGAAAGGGGGTCGTGTGACACATCAAATAACATCAGAATTTTCTCACAAGTTCATTCCTGTAAACAGATTTGAAATAGCAGTTGCGGTTCAAAAGTTACATAGCTTTTTTGTTGCAGATAACTGAAGATGGCTTTGACCAAGGAGGAGAGAATTGAAATCATTTTGATGTCTGGAAAACGAAGTTTCCGTGTCATAGCTGCAGATTTTAACAACCAGCACGCAGAAAGACCTCCAATTTCACACAACACTGTCAGGTGCTTAATTTCCAAATTCCGAGAAACTGGGACTGTGGCTGACAAGGCACGGAGTGGCCGTCCAAAAAGTGCTACTGACGAGACAACCTCAACAATGGTTTTGGCGTCCTTCGTGAAGCGCCCACGACGTTTGTCAGCAGAATGTGGAATCAGCCAGTCATCGATCATACGAATCCTTCATGCCCATCGATGGCATCCATTCAAGATTCAGTTACTCCAGCACCTAGCAGAGGATGACCCAGACAGTTTTGCACGTGGGCCTTAGAGGATCCCTCTTTTGCACAAAGCATCTTGTTCAGTGATGAGGCAAACTTTTATGTCAGTGGTGAAGTTAACCGTCACAACCACGGTTGTTAAAATCTGCAGCTATGCACGGAAACTTCGTTCTCCAGACATCAAAATGATTTCAATTCTCTCCTCCTTGGTCAAAGCCATCTTCAGTTATCTGCAACAAAAAAGTTACGTAACTTTTGAACCGCAACTGCTATTTCAAATCTGTTTACAGGAATGAACTTGTGAGAAAATTCTGATGTTATTTGATGTGTCACACGACCCCCTTTCCATTTAAAAAAATTGACTTAGATTCAAGATGGCCGATTTCAAGATGGCGCCCATGTTCGGTACATACCGTAAAAGATAGACCACCTCACCAATACCTTACTGGAATATTCAGGTTTCCCAATTCCTGCAGAGTTTTTTTTAAATGAAAGGGTGTACTGCGACTTTTGACTCACCCTGTACTTATACAGGGCGTTCGCTACCCACTGTTAGCGCTACAAGGAAGAAACTGCTCCCGGCGAGCGAGCGGTCAGCTTCCGGCATTGTTCGACCGTCGGCCGCGGACTATTTCATAATAATTACGCTTCATAAACTTGTATGTGCTAAGCATTTAAATGTGACGTCAGTTGCGGATCAACAGTGCCATCGTGGACACCCTGCAGATACCAGTTGCAAAATCTAATCCTAGGCCCCTGGTCTATTTCTGTAATTTTATGCACCATAATTGTTTTGTACGGCTTTAAGCGAACTAGCTTTGTTACTTTCCAAGCTGACGTCTTAGATACGCCTGCCTGCTGCCCTAACTGACTTAATGATTTTTTGGGTGACTGTTCTAGTCGAAAAGCGATATCGTCAATTTTCTCCTCTGTGAGAATACGGTTGACCGACAGTCTCTTTTTGTTAAAAAATGAACCCGTTTCTCTTACTTTTTTAACCAGACGCAGAATTGTTGATTTAGCTGGCAGTAAAGCGCCAGGATATTCGTGACGAAAACGACTTCTTCTTCACATATGTATCGTAGAGAAATATTCTTTGTTGCAAACTGTAACGTACCATAATTTTACTCACACTCAAACACGGTACAGATTAGTAAGAGTATGAAGCCCCAAACCAGCCAAACCGCAAAGAAACGTTTATTCACAACACTGATTAATAAGAGACTGAAGTCACAAACTAGCTACAGTGCGGTGATTCACGGCGCCGTGTGGCGGGAGTTGCTGGCACCACTGTACCAGCAAGTTGCCGACGGCAACAGACTGGGAGGGTAGCGTTTCCCGGCGACCGCCCTGTAGTTACAGATATACTAAATAATGATAAAATCGGTGTGGTCGCAATGAACTGGTGACAGTGTTTCTATTGGCTGCGGATTCTGCCCCCGTCTTAGTCGCCTTAACCAAACCTGTTAGGGGACCTACAGTTTAATGTGGAATCCGAACCACGAAAGCGTTCTGGCGTATTTCTCATTACACAACAAGCTGTGCCAGAGGTGAAGGTCAAGTTAAAAGTATATGAAAATCCCCGCCGAGACATGGATTTTAACCAGGGACCTTTCGTTCCTCAGTCAGACACCTCAATCACTCAACCATCAGACTGCTACACATAATATACTGTTAACACTAGCATGTCGGTGACACGTACTCATAAGATTTTACCCATCCAAAAATCTCCCAACGCGACTAAAGAAGTTTTCACGTCAAAAACTAATTTAGTCTATAGGTTGGTCGAATCTTTCCCAAGGAGATGTACTAAGCTATGGTGTTAGAGGCAGAAGGCCAATTCCTTTCCTCAGGGGTCTACAGTTGATGGTGGAATCAGAATCACTAAAGATCTCGGCGTATCTCATATAAACAAATACAACTCCTAAAAATTCCTGCTTACTACTGAATTTGAACTCGCGACCAGAGAGAGAAACTTTCGCAAGTAAGCGCCTTAACCACTGAACTACCAGACCACCTTGTTTTGTTGTATACGTGTGCTAAGTACTATGAAAGTTAACAGAAATTAAGGGCTCGGGGAAAGGAGGAGAGGGTTTAGTCTTTTGTAAATCAAACGTAAACAGTATTTTTCTATTTGTTTTAAAGTATACGTAAGAAAAGTTCCATCAAAATCGGGTAAAAACAGTATGTTCCAAAAGTCATCAAACGCGCTTATCATACCCGCAACGCGTAATAGCGTGTTGGTGACGCGAATTCATAGATTTACCTGCGCCTACAGCCCGCCAATAGAAGTTTTCCCTTCAAACATACGCAGAACATAGTTACACATTTCGTGTATAGATGGTAACACTTCCCTTCCTCCGTTAGTAGTAGGTATAAAGCAAAGCTACACATTTGAACATGCCAATGATGAGTGAAAATGATCAGAGGCAGCTGGCCAGTAATGCTGGGGAAAAGGTGGTGAAGAAGAAGGAGAAGATAGTTATGTTGCTACAGAAAATTAAAATGAACCCAAATTATATAATAAACCAAATTAATAATAAACATCCAAAAAATTGTATCGGAAATAGAATTGCATCGTTGCCATATGTCGTAATTTATGAATGTCGTTTCCAGCAAGTGGAGGAGATTGTAGGTAGTGTGTTGTGTTGTGCTGCTTACTGGAGTGTCCTTGTGAAAGTGGCTTGAGTGACCCCGTTCCGTTCTGCAGAACCGACTCCCACGCTCGATAGACGCCCACGACGCCAAACATTAGTGGCACTGTATTCTGCAGGGCAGCTAGTCGATAAACAGCTTATGTCAGCACTCTCCAACTAGTTGGGCTTTATGTGAGACATGGTTTTCTAATACAAATTTAACGTCACAAGCTGTTGAAAAACCTAAACTTGTAATAAAGACAATTTTCATGACAGCACATAAAATAATATATGCCATTAGGGAGTGACTGTAAACTACGTATTGCTATTTTGGCCTCTTTTAACTTCCCTGGCCCATAACCTGACGTGACTTTTGCCTTGACATTCTCCCCCCCTCCCCTCCCCACACCCGTTTGGAAAATAATTTTTTTTCCTATTAACGACAGAAGACACTTTGTGCTGTTTTCTCTTATCATTATTGCGTATATAATGAACATAAGCGATATATGCTTTATAATTACAAATATTTTGCGTGAAATGGTGACTCTAGCCATTCCTGGAAACCATCAAATATTGAGAAAACTTCTTTCCCAGGTACATCCAGGGATCCTTTTCTTATTAAGGTGTTACTATAAATATTCTCCCCATCCATTCATCATTGCTTTAACTGATCATAGAGAACAAAATATACATGCTGGGAAAAAAAGAAAAGAATGCACACACACATGCTGCATTTTTTGTTGTTTTATTTCAATTGTCACCTTTCTTCCTACATATCCATGGAACGATTCTCTGTCCTGTTTATCAGATTTCCATAGCTCATTGACACCGTTGTGGATAGAATTGTAAACTCGTTGGAAAAACATTTCCGATAAGCCTGATAACGTTTATTGTACAGTGCCATTTCACACTGAATTTTGAACTTAAAATTACACTTCAGCGAGCACTATAATTTAAGATGCTCCGATATTCATTTGACAGAGCAAATTTAGAAACAACTGTCACTGTCGTGGGAAATCCCGTGTGACATTTGTAAGCGAATTTGAGTGTTGGTTAGGGTTGCCAACTTTTCTAGAAGAAAATAAAGAATTTTTGTCTTTGGAAGTGAAAATAAAAGGTATATGAAAGAAAAAGAAAGTATTTTTTAACTAAGAAGTTTATTGTTTTTAATAAACTATTTTTGTGTTACTGCTTTGTGGTATCATTTCAACGCGTTACAGCTGGTACCACATTCTAAATCTAAAATTATAAATAATTTAATAAATGAACAATTCATTTTTAACTAAAGGACGCTCTGTTTCTCATTTCCCGCCATTTTGCATTAATTAATTTCTCGGTAGGGTAAGGAAGCAAGTACGAATGAACTATTATATATTTTATAAATTACCTCGTTTCTTTAAGTTGAAACGTGTTGTGTAGTTGATCAGTAGCGTCTTCCGTCCCTCTCAGATTCCAGAATGTGTGTATCGTTTCGTCATAATCACTAATATGTCGTCTGGAAATTAATTGTGCACAAGAGCGTTCTGTTCCACGAATTGTATAATTTACCACAAATAAAATTTTTCCGAAAATTTTATGATCAGGACCAAAAATAATGTATGATACTTTAATACAAAATGTTATTAGGAACCTTACGCCCATGACCAGTGCAGCACAATTTTACATTAAATTAAAATGTATTCGTCAAAAGACCATGCTCACAATATTCTGAAAATGGATATTCACTGACTTGCTTGTCCAATGCCAGCTGATGTAATGGTAAAACACACGGCGTAGATGCTGAATTTCGCAAAGAATTTATTTTGAGGATCTCTTCTTATCCAGTAACATGTTTTCTCCAGAAGCGTAGCTACCACAGGGCTAGGCTGTGCAGTGCACCGGGGCCCTCACGCTCAGGGGCCCCCAAGCATATCCCGACCTTTTTTTTTTATAGCTCTGAGGGCCTTGTGAACCTAGATACGCTACTGTTCAGGGGTCCCCCAAGCACAGCACAGGGGTCCCCAAGCTCAGCTAAGGGGGCCCCCAGGCTCTGCTCAGCGGGCCCCTAAAAACTGTCGCCCATCTGACTTGAGGGCCCAAAATAATTTTATTTTGCACCGGGCCCTTGTTGACCTAACTACGCCACTGTTTTCTCCCACAAATCTTTATAATGTTATAATTGTTTAGGTTTCTTAACTTTTGATTTCTTTGGAGTTACTATTGTATCTCTGAATTACTCGCCAAACAATGTTAAAGAAAAATAATGCAATTGAAAACTCCAACCTCAAAGCAGCGAGAAACAGAAGAAACCACGAATTCTCCGCTTGTCGGTCAGGTGACAGACATCCAGCTTTCCATTCAGAAATACGGCTAGCAGACACGAGTCGACTCGAATGCCACAATACGGCGAGCGGACACGAGTCGACACGAACGCCACAATACGGCGAGCGGACACGAATCGACACGAATGCCACAATACGGCGAGCGGACACGAGTCGACACGAATGCCACAATACGGCGAGTGGACACGGGTCGACACGAATGCCATAATATGGCGAGCGGACACGAGTCGACACGAATGCCACAATACGGCGAGCGGACACGAGTCGACACGAATGCCACAATACGGCGAGTGGACACGGGTCGACACGAATGCCATAATACGGCGAGCGGACACGAATGCCACAATGCGGCGAGCGGACACGAGTCGTCACGAATGCCACAATACGGCGAGTGGACACGGGTCGACACGAATGCCACAATACGGCGAGCGGACACGAGTCGACACGAATGCCACAATACGTCGAGCGGACACGAGTCGACACGAATGCCACAATACGTCGAGCGGACACGAGTCGACTCGAATGCCACAATACGGCGAGCGGACACGAGTCGACACGAACGCCACAATACGGCGAGCGGACACGAATCGACACGAATGCCACAATACGGCGACCGGACACGAATCGACACGAATGCCACAATACGGCGAGCGGACACGAGTCGACACGAATGCCACAATACGGCGAGCGGACACGAGTCGACACGAATGCCACAATACGGCGAGTGGACACGGGTCGACACGAATGCCATAATACGGCGAGCGGACACGAGTCGACATGAATGCCACAATACGGCGAGCGGACACGAGTCGACACGAATGCCACAATACGGCGAGTGGACACGGGTCGACACGAATGCCATAATACGGCGAGCGGACACGAATCGACACGAATGCCACAATACGGCGAGCGGACACGAGTCGACACGAATGCCACAATACGGCGAGTGGACACGGGTCGACACGAATGCCACAACACGGCGAGCGGACACGAGTCGACACGAATGCCACAATACGTCGAGCGGACACGAGTCGACACGAATGCCACAATACGGCGAGCGGACACGAGTCGACACGAATGCCACAATACGGCGAGTGGACACGAATCGACACGAATGCCACAATACGGCGAGCGGACACGGGTCGACACGAATGCCACAATACGGCGAGCGGACACGAATCAACACGAATGCCACAATACGGCGAGCGGACACGAGTCGACACCAATGCCATAATACGGCTAGTGGACACGAGTCGACTCGAACGCCACAATACGGCGAGCGGACACGAGTCGATACGAATGCCACAATACGGATGGTCCGCTATTGTTGCCTCGGCTACCAAGCGGTAAGTACGCAGATCATTAAGGACAAACAATCCCTGATTGATAATCACGAGGGTGTGCAACAAGCATAAGACCGTTCCGTTCCTTGTGTTGTATACTTTACTCGAAATAAACTATTTTAGCATACTTTATTGGTATGAAAGAGTATAAAATAAAGAATGGTTGGCAACTCTAGTATAGGTATCGCGTAATGCGGCATCGCATGTTGGTTAAGGTGGGTTTACACGGTTCACGTTTCGTATTCATTCAGGATGATTCACTCGCAGTGAAAGTTAAGGTGAATTCACTTTCCGTTTACACGTATCATCACAAATGAACCATTCAGTTCACTTCATGATGGCAACAAACAAACTTGTGCGTGTTGGAGTAGATTTAATTTTCAGAAACCTCGCATGATAAATTAAAAGTTTGGCTCGGACCTCCCCCCTCCCCTCCCCTCTTGGCCGAGCCACGTAGTATATTACGCCTCCTTATGGAGACACTGTTGACTACATATTGTAATATCCAGTTTGTGAGATAATTACGTATTTCGACCTGTGGATTTTTGATAAGCTTGACACATTTTGTATATTAGGATTATTGTGAAAAGTTACCGGGAGCTAAAGAAATATTGAACAAAAATAAGTGATAGATTAAATTTTACTAAGTTTATTGACTACTAAAAGCAATTTACGAAAAACGATTGAATTATTTAACACAAACAATGGTAAAACACAGAAAAATTACAAACAATTCGAATGAGTATTTGAGGAAGAGCTGTCTTTAAAGGGAGTTTTGAGGGCTATAGAGTCATTGTTGTGAACGTCCGATTAGACTAGATATTACCACACCAGTGATGTCAGCCAGGTAGTATACCCCGCCCTTGGTAGGGGCACTGAGTCTTAGGGAGATGTTTGCCGCTATGCCAACAAGCTGCTCTTAGAGTAAACACAGGAGTTATTCCTCCTTGTAGTCGCCTCTGTTCCACCCTCCCTGCACAGGCGTATCCGTTTTCTCTTATCACGGTGCCTCGCAAAGTCGTTGTCTCCACATAAAATAAAACTGGCCAAACTTTTGACTCTGTTGATGGCGAAACATGGGATAAAACAATTCATGAATCTGGAGTGAGATATAATTGGCAAACCTAAAGCTTGAAACACTTAAAGACACATTTTCAATAGTAAACTTTATGGGGGGAATATCAAGACAGACTATCAAGATAAATATAGATGTGCGGAAAGGTGATGGTGTGTCACCCATTTTGTTCACTATGTTTTAGAGAAAATTGTAAGAATTTGGAATAAAGAAATTGAAAAAATACAAACTATTACCAATAACTCTGGGTGGAAAAATTAAAGGTGCTGAAATTATTTGGCTGGTGTACTTTCAAACCATAGGCCTATTACAAATGAAACCATGCAAATCAATACCTTGGAAGAAGTCAATAAGAGATATCATGCAAAAGAGGCTCGTATGCTTTGGTAAAATCAAAAACTTTATTTTGCACATTAAAAATGCTTCAAAATACTTAACGACGGATGCTGGACAAATAGACTGCGGGAAATAATTCAAGGACATGGTTTAGATAAATTTGTCATAGAAGAAAGGATTCACAAGATGGAATGATCGTATGCTATTACTAAGAGTTTTTATAACAAAAACCGCGTATCTAAAAACCTAAAATCACTATAACTCAGTTGTGAAACCAGAATGTCTATACGAGAATGAACGCCTATTACTGAACTATAGATAAATTGAAATTACTAGAAAGAAGAACCATTAGATAAATCCAGTGAAACAACAAAACTATGGAAATTAAAATGTAAATAAGGAAATATACCAGAAAATAAAAAATATAACTGAATCATTAAGAAAAAGAATATTTTTTTAACATATCTATGGAATGTATAATAACAGATTAACAAACAAAGATATTCAGTTATGTTTGGGGAAAAAATCAACAAAAAGCTGGATTCAAGAGGTCAGGAATGATTTGGTAAGAAATAATATAAGAGGAGAGGAAACTATGAAAAGCGAGATCTTTAGGGAAAAAAGAAGGCATTAAACATGGACGGATTTCAAGGTAGTAGAGGAAAGGAATCCAGTCCGAAGTGGTCTGAAACACAGTGAAATGATGAAGAAATATTGGGCTGAATGGTCGGAAAAAAACAACAACAAAAAAGATAAAGAACTGAAATTGGAAGGTGGTTCTAGCAGGTCTCATCCAAAAGATGAAGAAAAATCAACTCCATTGATCTCACGACTGTAACTCTCTTATCTGACAACGCGTGAACTTCAAGGATTATACGCAAATTCTGGCTGATACCTCTGAAATCCCCTTCTTACACCTGACTGACACGAAACTGCCTACTTAATAGTTGTCACATCCTGCCCGGGACAGCGTCCCATTCGCACCTTTACATGGGCCATGGCGCTGTCATTTCACCGTAATCAGGCAGAATCTGACACTACGAGAGGCATTAGTGTAGCATATAGTTTCGTAAATCAAGCTGCACAAATCTCACCTTGGGGTGGAAGGGTTACGATTGCAATATTTTAGCCTCTTCTAACTACGAGTCAATGTCTCCTGCACTCATTGTGCCTTGTTTCTACAAACAAGTCTTAATCCCCTGAACGATTCTGGATGAAAAAAGTCGCGCACTACCCGCCAGCGATCTAATAAAATAGAAGATGTGTCGTTGGTGGTCGATAACACCACATTTCCCTTCTGGTTTTGAAAGTCCGTTAATACGAATGAATGCGGTAAGGTGTTGGCGAAGGAGATGAGAACCTACTCAGTTAATGACCTATACCGTATCACAGGACCGAGCGTGGTGGGTGAGTGGTTAACGCTCTAGCCTCGCATTCGGGAGGACGCCACTTCGAAGCCCCGTCCGGACATCCAGATTTGAGTTTTCCATAGTTTCCCCAAATCACTCCGAATGCTGAGATGCTTCCTTTAAAAGGCCATGGCCGGATTCCTTCCGCTCTTTGCCCCAGTCCCATCCCACCTCTAATGACCTCGACGTCGACGACGCGTAAAGACATAAGAAAAAAAAGTATCACAGGACTCATAATCAAAGTTCATTATGTATACGTCTTCTCTCACAAAATATCCCTAATGTATGGGATATCATCCAGGAAAGAAGATGATACTAGCTGATAGATGATAATATGATAAAGGCATCGAATGCAGAAACGATACGGATAGTGAAGGAGTGGATATATTGAAGACTGCTAAATCTGCAGAGATGGATCTGCACATTGGGAAGTACATTATAACGATCACGAATGGGAAAGCAGGGACTACTCATGTTGAATTTTTTTTTTTTTTTTTTTAATGGCTTTCGGCAACTAAGCCATTCAGCCAGCTCGATGTGTTTATGTGTTTACGATATCTTATCCAGTGATATAGTTTCTCCAGTATGATATGATTACTAAGTATAGACACCACAGGACGGACAGGACATTCACACAGACACACAACATCCATGCCCGCGGCCGGATTCGAACCGGCGACCATCGGCACGCGGAGCTAGTGCTCTAGCCCCTACGCTACCGAGGCCGGCCATGTTGAAGTTATGAACGAGAAAAATAGAAACAACTTACAACTCTGAGCTGGAATGTCAGAGCCTTGGATAAGTCAGATAAGATGGAAATTTGTTGACCAATAAAAATAACTTACAAGATGTTAGAATTAGTGACGTTAAATTTAAATAAGCGGATGGTTTATGACCCGGATAATATAGTCTAATACTCAGACATCAACCAAAATTCAGAAGTGAGATTTTAATTAATAAGCAAAGAATGTCAGGAAAAAGGGTCACTTAAGTACGATCTGTTTATTGAAAATTCATATCAATAAGTTAAGAAACAGAAGAGATTCCGTCAGTTTTACATAAATGCATCATTTTCATTCTCCTGAAGAAAGTACAAGCAGACACACGAAATCTATCGTACAATACGTTTCCCATCATGTACTTCGAAATTACCAAGACCACATACAGGGGAATAGAAAGAGTTGTTAGAGGATTTAGAAAATACCAGAATACAAGAGAAGACCGTTCCAGAAAAATAAATATACATTTACAGCATCTGAGGATTTAGAAAAAGATTTCTACAGATATAGTTTATTTTCTTACTTCGAAAACAATTTTTTTTTTAATCATTTGTAGAACCGGGAGTTTGTGTTCTGTAGTAAAACTTTTATTCTAGGTTTTCTACCTATTAGCATATTTTGTCAATTGACCATTCCAACCAACAAAAAAAAAATTCTCACGTTTACGGTACATAATAGTTGGCCTTAAATGGTGATGAACGATTTCAGTATTGTTACAGAGACCGTCCCAAAAATTTATTGCTATTTTGGAGAAAAACTTTGAGCAAATTAAAGTTAAATTTTTAGAGTTCCTCAGTAATTTATGTAAATTTCTGTCGCTCATGTAAATGAAGGTATCGAAAAATATTTACAAGATATATCCTACAACTTGCGATTAAACAGAAAACTGGCTCCATTTCCCAGAAATTTTAGTTCTTTAAGAGAACAAGGTGAAATATACAGCGAAAAGTTCTCATTCTTTGTTATCGATATTTCTACTGCTTTTCACAACGTACTAGTGATAAATAATTTCTGGAAATAACATAGCTTATTAAAATTTTATAATTATATGTGTAGTCAACTGTAGTAACATTTTCATTAGATTCTTAAGGTTAAAGGCAAAGTGAAATAATATATAAATTACTAGGAATATTAAAAATAATTCTTTTGAGAAGGATGAATCCATTTAATCAACGTTTTACTCTGTTCTGAAATCACCACTGTTAGCTAATTGAAGTCGATTTCCTGATTTATGTTAGTACATTCGTGACCGCATTGAACCAAGTCTCTGCTGAATATGATGGGAAATTCAATGAAGAGACTTTGAATAGTTTGACTAAAGTCAGGAACGATGGGCCCCAAGTATTGGCAAAAGGTAAGCAATCCTTCATCAAGTATTTATACTGTTAATACATTTAGTAAATATTTTAGTTTCGCTTCTCTACGAAATTTTTCTATGAAATTTTTGGACAGTCTTGGAGTAATAGTTTAAAATAAGGCCAGATCGTCTACTTGGAGCTGTAGAGCTGTAGAGCTGTAGAGCTGTAGTTTATTAAACAAAGTAACCAGACCTATCAAGTAAGTTACGCCATTTTTCGACACAATCTAGTTGAGTCTTGATCTTTCATATTTGTATCGCTGTATCTAGCAGTGTGTAAAGTAACACCATTTGACCAGACTTTTCCCTTAAAAAAAAATATATCGACAAATTCTGCTAGGGTCCTATTATCAGTTAAGCACCGTCAATGTCTGATTATAAGGTATTAATCTGGATGTTACTTTTTTATTAAAAAGCCTGTTCAAAAAATAAAATATTGGTTTTCTTTCAATATCAATTTGCAAATTTTTATTAAATGACAATTCTTGAATATTTTTTCTACCTTTTAGAATCTGACCCAAGCTAGAAGTGGTAAATTAGGCTGCATAAAGGATTGGGATGTTTTAAAATAATCACTTGGTAAATTTTCAAAATCTTGTGTGTTTTCCCGGTGATTCACGGCAATTTATTACAGCCAAAACATTTTCTCACTGGTATAAGACGCAGTAACACAGCACATAGCAATTCACTTATCGACGATAGAATTACTTGTATTGTACACTACATCTTAATGGCGTGCGGTTTTTCCGATGTTGCAAGAAGCACGTAACTCATTTTCACCTTCTTTAGATGATACTGAAATTGATTTTGCCAACGACGGCTGACTCTGAATTTTTCTTGAGTGCTTTCAGATAAGATAAATTATTATCTTTTCTACCAGCACGTTGGTTCTTTAAATCTTGAAACTTTCGTGGGCTTCATCTGACGAAATCTTTAGCCGAGTCGGAGATGTTGGCTACAAGTTGTTTGTAGGCGATAGAATAAAGACTTATTTCAAATATTCTATACTACATTGTGTTTCTACTTAGATTTGATCAGGATATTATCTTCAAAAAGTGGTTATACATTATAATAGAAATATATAATTAACACGATATAAAATGATTTATTCAGCTGAAAAAACAAAACTTTCTTGAAAAAGTGTTTGTTTATATATTATAATAGGAATATATAATTACCAAGGTATACAACAATTTGTTCAGCTGAAAAAAAAACTTTCTTGAAAGAAGTTTGTTTATATTTTGTAATAGGATTTTTTAATTATCAATATATAATTGTTCATCTGAAAAAAAAAATATTTCCTCTTACCCCTTGATAATTTTTTTTTTTAATTTGCTTCCAATTTTTATAATTTTTAAATTTTATAATGAAAACCGTGTCTTTCGTACATTTACAGTTGTATTGTACCAACACAATATTAGATGACAAAGATTAAAAAGTCTGAAAAATGGCTATGTTTTATTCAAACAACACAAAGTGAGTTTGCTTTTATATGACCCGCCATTCGTGAAATCGATGCAGTCGAAAGTGAATTAAATTTTTTCATTTAATTTCCAAAAGTTGTCACACAACTAAGTAGCAATTCAAACTAATTTTTTACAATAATTCCTATCACATAACATATAAGTTTCCGTGGAAGGGCATCACGAATAATCCCTTGAACACCGATTATTCGGAATGTTCTGACCCGCCATAACTTCAGTGTAAATTTTTCCCACTGGTGTAGTTTTAAGCTTCCTTCCGCAGCATTTTCTTATGTTACAAATGTAGATAATGCATTGTTCACGAGAATGGAAAATTGGAGAGATGAACCCTAGAGCCTGCATATTCAAGCTTATCACTGCGAAAGGCAAAATAACATTGCCAGATAGCATATTATAATCCCATCCTACAGACGAATCACTCTCAATAGTGTCTTATGCCCTTATCTGCTCCCCGGTCTTAGTCCAATCAGACTTTTGTTGCTGATATGACCAATTAGCAGCTTAGAAAATGTCATTCTGCCACCTGAATTCGAGCCAGCTAAATCTGTGTCCACAATCAAGCACAGTCACTGCACTTCAGCATCTATGACACTTCACTGATCGTCAACAACTTTAATTCCTGTTGTGCAATCGTGGACTTATCGTCTTCTCTGCGAATGCTTCCAGCGCCCACTTGATTTTATTCAGAACCCCGCAATTCCAGCTCACGCTACATTCCTGTATGCTTCAAACCCCTCCCTCCTCTTCTTTAAATGACCATCGGGCTATCTCACTCTTCGGGAAGCCCTAATCTTCAGAATACTCGTAGAATATCTTTACTTTTAGCCGGTTTCGACCTGAAGTCTCAACTAAATCGCAAATATTTATGCATCGAAGCAGTTAATATTACATTTCAGTGATAAACCCGTGAAATATCAAAGGAAATTAATTCAATGTAATGTTTATACCAATATAATCAATCTCAAAACAAAAGTTCAAAATTTTATTTCGCTCAGTTTTTACCTTTCCCTTTCGCCTGGTTCTGTCACTAACGCGCGATTAGAAGCTACTTACGAGTTCTGAACCGATATTGCTGCGCTGTGTGTTGTGTCTTTGTTTCCGAGCCTGTCAAGTTGTTTCCCTTTAAACGCGTGTTCTGGCCACGTGCCAGACGCCACTGCGGCGCCGAACACAGAGCTGACATCTAGCGGCCGGGCGGATCACTACGCCAGCGCAGAGAAGCGAGCGCGCGTTAAAAGCGCGCTTGCGCCTTCTGCTGCTGCGTTACGTGACAGAAGTCTGTGTGAGAGAGAAAGAGAGAGAGAGCCCAAAATCAATGTTTTGTTACCTTACGGCGGCTCACAGGCCATTAGGTAATGGGATCCGCCGAGGCGTTCATACAGCACGCGAAATGAATTCCGCTCAATATCAGTGTCGAGTCAAGAGATTTGCTTCTGACACAAGCTTGTCCATATTATCCCCCCCGCTTATGTAACATTCGTTACCTTTGATCTCATATCTATACTGTACCGTTAGTCGACCGCAGAATAAACGGAATCAATAAACAAGTGGATTGTTACCAGTTAAAAAATATGCTAATTGATTCACGTAATAAAAAGTGTATTTGCTGATAAAAATTAAAAACCGACATAATCTCGGAGATATTAATAAACTATATGTGTTTTCTTGAGTACGGAACTTTTCGGATATCTTTGTTTCTATTAGCGAAACATCTGATGATTGTTAATCGTTTCGTAATACGATGTAAGATTTCAGTGACAAATATACAATTGCTACACAATTAACTTAATAAGATTTATTTCTCAGCAAAATTTGTATGACTTTAACAATCCTTTGATGTCTTCCCGTATTTAATTATTAAGATGATGATTTAAAATTTAAGCACACAGGTTACGCGGAACTTTCGTCATGCGCATTGAAAACATTATTCTGTATAATGTCGCAACTTAACAAAAAATGAGTTATACTGTATACACTATCATTTGAAAATACAGTGCCAAGGTTTAAACATCCTTTCAGTTCAAAGTATGAGACCAAATTCCATTGTTTCCACTGGATACTGATGTCATGAATAGAAATGAACATTATTATTGTTAATTATGATTAGCAAAGTGGGCTAGATAAAAAAAATAAACGAGACGTTTTCCACCATTAATTAAAAACACCAACACATTCTTTGTAATCATAGCAGCAGGATTCAAAGCTGGTTGCTGATGCTAATAAATAATCTTTCGCCTTCGGAGTCTTCCTAGCATTTAGTGAGAAATTTTTTACATTGTGTTGTACTGACGTGTAAAGAAATAATGATGAAATATTTCGTCCCCGACTTGTTCTTATGTTTGACAGACTGCTTTAATTCTTTTGGCAGTCTTCGTTTGTAAGTTATTTTACATTCTTCTCAGAATATACGCCTTCTATCTCGAAATGTTTAAAACCAAACAGGAAACAACGTAAAACTTTTCTCTAACATTTTTCCAGTTGTCATTGAAATATAATGAACGTTTTCACATTGTAAGAAACCAGGTTTGTGGACAGTGCCTGCACGCATTCAGAGCGGCTACCCGCAGCGCAGTCGCGCCACTTGCTTGTGACGTCACGAGATGGGATGTTGCTCAAGGTCGCATAGTAAATACGGCACGGCAGAAGAGGGAGCTTATCTCGTTACTAAGCGAAGCGGATCCGATGTCTGCCGGACCGATCTGTAAATGTGTTATAATAGGCTTTATCTTGCTTACGTCAGTGGTCGCGCGCCAAGACATTCTACTCGAAACAGCGCAGCCTCGGCGCACGATATTAGGTATGCGGTTATAAGATAAGCGGTCGCACGTGCTGATTTCAAGGTTTCGTCTTCGGCACAGCACTCAACATAGCGAAGAAGCACTCATGTTCCCTGAGAGATTTAAAATTCGCTGTTTTTTTTTTTTTTTTGTATCAACGCCTAGCGGATAGTAAACAAACTTGGGCATTAATCGATGACGTATTTAATGCGAGAAAGATATCAGTGATTCTATTACAAGAACAACTATCCGTGAAAAAAGATATGATTATTTTAATTACTCCTTTTTACTCTCCTTTCTTTCACGAAAATCCATACGGCAAGTAACGATATGCCCTTGTTTAAAATCAACTATTCTAATTAATAAGTTACACGGTTAGGTATAAAGTTGATTAGCTAATGAGCAAATTACATAAAGTAGCAATATTGGGAAGGATATTTTCCATAGGTTCTTTATTTCGGTCTATTTTCTGCATCAATTCAAAAAATTGTTGCTATTGGCAGATATATTTAAAATTTTTGATATTGGCGAATGACCTCGTTTCTTCAGTCAAAGAACAAAAGTATTTTTTTTTTTTTAAATGGACCAAGCCTTGAATGTGTTACTTATCCAAATTATTAAGTTGCAATTTGAGAACTTCAACGTCCAACGTCCGTGAAATCACAAATCTGTAGATCACATTTTCAAGAGAGGTTGTTAACAGTCTAAAATAACAAGTTAAGGGTTCCATTAACACTAAGCAAGTGAACCAAAATAATTATGCACTGTAACATGAAGAATCGATTCTGGTAATGTTTTTAAAAACTCATTCATTTAAGTTTGATGAATATTTTGACTGCAAAAGAATGACCATTTTGTAGCACTGAACGAGGGAAAAATCTTGTACATTGCCACAGAAACTAAAAAATTTCTTTATTCTCTAAAGCAGAAAAATTCATAAAGTTATTAAACAGAAAATTTGGATAAATTTACAGAAAGCATTCGAAACTTTCTTGATGATTTATCTTATTTTCCTTGCCATAATAATGCGTTGAGGACCCAATGGATATATCATTTCCATATTTGTTTCAGCTGTTGTTCTGTAAACATATTAAGATGTACAGTACAAATATGGAACTATTTACGAATTTTCTGACGCTTAGGTTGGTTTTGTTATATTTTAACTTCACAGTGGTGAAGTATTCCCCCACAGTAATTCTTAGTGGCAGGGGTGGATCAAGGGGGCGGGGGGGGGTAGGGGACTCAAGCCCCCCCCAAAAAAGTATCTAGGTCCACCTACGTCATTGTAATTTTGGAGACCTTTTTTTAGCTCTACGGATTCACAGCCCGAGGAGACTATAAATAGTACCCTTTGCCCGACTCAAGCCCCCCCTCCAAGTCAAAACCCACCGAAGGCAAGCCCCCCTCAAACCAAAATTCACTCAAGCCAAGCCTCCCCCCCAAACCAAAATCCGCTCAAGCCCCTCCCAAACCAAAATCCTGGATCCGCCCCTGCTTAGTGGACATGCAGATCTCCTGAAAATTGCTGCTCTATATTATCAGAAAAAGCCTTCGTACTTCGCTGTTTTATTACCAACAAAGATCTCCCAAATGCCTTCCTGCAATTTTTATGAGTTTGCTATACGTTCTAGCAGACTGCAATGTAAAGTTTAAATATTTTTTATATGTGGAATGAAATAGAAACCAAAAGTTGAGGATTAAGAGCAATTTTTTTTTTCAAGTAAAATTTAATTGGAATCGATTAAACAGTCAAGAAAAAGGATGAAAAGAAACACACAACTTCCTCAAGCTCGTTACTAAGTTTTCGAGGATGTAACACAAGCTAAAATGGTTTTGCGTTTCTTCGATAAATCAAAATTTTAGCTGGGAACATCAAAGGAGGGAAAGGGGTTTGATCATCAGCGACGAATGAGGAGCGAAACGCGTACGGCATTACAGTATGCTAAAACAGTTGCACTGGCGTTATTTTATCATTTATTCTACTGAGTAGCTGCGGAAAAATTTCCCAAAACATCATTAAATTGAGGTCTAACGATATAGTATGTGCGTTAGGGGATGTCCTGGGTTCGCAGTTCTTGTTGAGACGGCCGTGGCGGGGCCTTGACATTCGGCTTTCCCCGAACAAGGACGCGGAGTCCGGCTTGCGGTCCGGTCCCGTTGCTCGCTCGGAGTTTCCACCGTGACCTCATCTTACGCTACTGCACGTGTTCGCAGCGGGGCAATGTCTCGTATCCTGCTCTGATACCACACAAAAAGCAGTGCTATGTCTGCCAGTTCACATCTCACCGACATGTCTGCGTGTGATCTTCCCTCGCACAGTTTCTTTAAGTGTCAGGTGGCACTTGAAGTTTTTGTTCCCGCTGTGGACATGGGTGTTTCTTGAAAACAGCTCCATGAAGGAAAAAAGTCAGATTCATTGGAAGACAGAAGGAGGGTGAAAAGAGTCATGGGAATGTACAAGGCGTGTATTAGTGATGAAGCGTCGGAAGGTATTGGTGTAAGAATTAAAAGTAATGTATGGAAGTGAAGAGATGGCCATGACCACAAGCTAGCACTCTATTTCGGAGACTAGGGGTTTGAAGTTTTTCTTTCGTACGTAAGGGTGTCATGGATTGTAATAAGTTACCAAGAGAATCGATGAATAATTTACCAAAACGTTGAAACAGTTTACAGTTGAAATGTGTAGAGGGCAAAAGTAAGTGGGTTCAGGAAAGAGGGAAAATGGGTGTGCAGGGAAATTGCCACCGGAGCGTGCGTTCCATCGCAATTAAATTAAATTAAATCAACCTTGTTTGAAAGCCAGAGAGCCAAAAGGCACGAAATTCTATCTGAATTTTTTTTTTTTTAACTGCCTTACGTCTCTCAACAGCGAGGTCTTTAGAGACGGGAAAGGATGGGGGGCAGGGATGGGGGCAAGGAATGGGAAGGAATTCGGCCATGGCCTTTTGAAGGAAGCATCCCGGCATTTGCCTGGAGTGATTTGGGAAACCATCGAAAACCCAAATCTGGATGCCCGGACGGGGATTCGAACCGCCGTCCTCCCGAATGCGAGGCGAGAACGCTAACCGTTACACCGCCACGCTCGGTCCTATCTCAAGATTAAAAAATTGAGCTGTCTGGCAACTTAGTGGTTCAGGTCCCTGCCTTAAAAATTCAGGTTTAAATCTCTATGCAGCAATGAATTTTCGAGCCTGGCCTGGTTTGTATGAGGTATACTAGGACATTCCTTGGTTCGTAAACCACATTAAACTGTAGGTCTAACCATGACTGGGACTGAATGCGGAGCGACTTAAAACTCTGCCACCAGTATATAAGACCACTCCATATTACAAAAATTTAATTTCTGAGAATTTAACGGACGTTCATGTTTTCCAGTGTACCAACAGTGTCAAAAAAAAACAACGTTATGTTTAAATACGCTAGGTCGAGCATTAGGGATCAAGATTTGTTTAAAAGCAGGCAGAATGATTGCAGGTATACATTTTTTGTCCGTTCAGGTTTTAGTGTTTTATGCCTCCGCTACAAACTCATTAACTGAGAATTTTTCTTTTCTAGTTTATGTTTTATAGTTTGCCTGGAAACTGGTGATGCTAAAAACTTTGCGTTAACATGTGACAAAAAAGTATATACAGAGTGTATAGAATACAAGGCTGTTAATAAACAATTTTGACCAGAATAGTGTCTGACTGTAAACTTCCACATGTAGCAGTTTCTATTAGAATTTTCGGTCTGGTAAAATCGCTGCATCTAGCCTTATGGCCGAGTTAGCTAAGATGTCAAAACGCTTCCCGGCATTGACTCCTTTGGTGTTAGGAATTTTCATTATTCGGGAGCTGGTCAACCGGTTATACATGATGATGGTCCACAAGCGATAGTCAACACACCACTCAGGGCCGGCGTTAGGGGGAGGTAAGCGGGTCAAAAGTACCCGGGCCCCGCGGGCTGATGGGGGGCCCGCTCACCGACTATAGGGGCCCTCATGTCATGGATCCAAGATTACGCCCATTGTCGCCTGGCCATTTTGTAGAGCTCAAAAAAAAAAAAAAAAAAAAAAAAGTGCCCCGGGCCCGAAATTCCTAGCGCCGGCCCTGACACCACTGTTTATAGCATATCCTCCATCACTTTGGGACGCGTAACTTGACGGAACCCATAGCATTTTTTGGAAGAATGGGCCTGATTGGACGTACACCGAGCTTCACCATTGTAGGTAAAAGATAAAACATTGCATTGAGCTCAACAACAATGATCATAGTCATCCTCACGTACATTGCTTAATGTGTAAAGAAACTGGCCTGGCATTATTTAGGTAACCAACTTTAATCCCCATCCGCTCATTCGGATTTCTCCTTTCCATGATTTCCCGAAATCACACCAGGTGAAAGTCGGAATGGTTGCTTCAACAGGTGCTGGCCAAATTGTTTCCCGCTCCTGTTCCCAGCATCTTATAAGTTATACTCTAATAACTTCAACGATAACGAGGCGTTAACAAAATGGACACCCCACCTCTGTTTCTCGGTGCATGGCCTGACTTACAAAGATCACGATGACCAAATAGAATAATAGACAAGTTTTCATTTCCAAAATTATCTGTGGGTAAAATGAAGCTTCACTTGCTTAAACACTTCACGTAAAGTTTTTAATACCTTGTTAGTTCCTGTTTCTACCCTGTCGAACCTCGAGGACAGAGCGACAATATGTATACGATATCTTAAGGGAAGCTAGTCTAAGCATTTAATGATTACAAGGTAGGACTATTAGTGTAAAGTGAGAAAATTTACAGGGAAACCTACAAAAGTAATAGTGACTCTCTCACCAAAACCCAAATCTTAAGTAAAAAATTTTAAAATCAAGTTAGGAGGATAATCGCTCTTATTACGTTCAATTAAATAGCTATTCCTTTGTTAAACTGTATGTTAATTTAAGTAACAACCCGTCATATAAATGTCAAGTCTTTCTTTCACAAAAGACAAAATGTACAAAGAAAAGTTCTTATACAGACAAGCCGCAAGCGAGGATAGTAACTGTAATTTTGTTCATTTGTCCAATTTCCTACCTGTTTAAGACTGTATGTTAACTTATCTAAGTTCCATCCAGACATGTATTATTAGCTACCCATAATAGAAGGAGATATTAGAAAGTGTGAAAGAACCAACCGACATGCTACATTCTAAAAACTAACTATGAAACAATGACTTAAATGTCGTAACTAGTTGTAAAAGAAAACAACAAACTTGCATATGTCTAAATAAGAATTTAAAATAATTATGTAAATAATTGAAAACATTTGAAGCTAGCTACTTGGTCTACACATAAATTATATGTAAAATAATTGTAAACACTTCAAGCAGATTGTCTCCATGACCGATGGCCAAATAAAATAAATAAAAAAATTAATATCTTGTTATTCGCTCTAGTCAAGTACACTGCGCAAAATTCTATCTCCTGAAGAAAGTGAGAAAAAATTATCAATACGTTAAGCCCTTTTTAAATATTGACAATTACTCTAAATATTATTCTGTCCACAACTTGATGTAGGACTTTTTCACTTTTGCCACTAAAATGAGGATGAAATGATTAATGTATAAAAAAAATAATTGTGCAGTGTCATGTGAAAATAACAGATTAGGCTGGATGGTTGGTCATATTTAACGCCATGCGGAACTGATTAATTAGGTAGTAATGTAATGAGCTGAAAGTGGGCAAAGATTAATATGTAATAAACGTTAAGATAAAGACAGGACAACAAACGAAGAACTGTATGAACACAGACAAGATGCCAATGAGTGACAGAAAAATAAAAATAAATTAATGAAATAAACAGTTATACTAATTTCAACTATGAAATTTGTTTACCGAATAGCAATATGTGAAAGACAGCGGAGTAACAACAGGGCTCTTTTTCTCTCCAGGCACGTACCCTAAAATTGCAACACATTAAAATTTGTACGAACTTCTGTCCGTGTCTCCAATACGCAAAAATCGGCTGAAATCTAATATTTTAATTTTATGCTACAATGAGTGTGCGAACTCCACAGGTAGTGAACCGTTTTGATATCGCGTGGGGGCGGAGGGCTGACGTCAAGATTGTAGGTGGAGGGAGGTAAGGACGCCTCGCGTCCTCGACGCCCACAGCGACGTCACGCGACGCCCACGCGACGCCGACGCCGGCCGGCGCCTCTGACGTCACGGATACTGTACAGCCGGTCGCCCACGCGGGGGTGGTGGCGATCTGCTAACCTGGTTCGGTTGGTCCATACACTGCGACCTGTGGCGTCTCGCAAGCGATCCTCAACGATAAGGCTCGGTCACTCGTTTCCGGAATAGCGGCCATTCTACGAATCGCAACTTTTGACTGAAACGAGCTAGAGATAACATTTATATAATGAAATCTCCCTTTTCAATCATTTAATGTTCAGAAGCAGTGTAGAAATATTCTTCTATACGTCGGTAGAACGATCTGATTCACTTCGTTCTCCTTGCTGATAAGTTGTCATGCAAGATCTCTGGTCCGCCAGAAAGGACGAAGATGTTATTTCATTCTTTCTTTTTCCGGTGAACGTGTATCATGTACACATTTTGAGCAGTATTCATCGTTTTGATATTTCATTTAATTAATTCTCTTTTTGCAAAATATCAGTAATTTTACCATTTCAAGTCCTGCCCACGGTTAAGCTATTTGTATAGTTTGGGTATTGAATAGATTAATACTTCCTCAGCTTTTTAATGGATTTTTTCTTCCCTTCATTTAGAGGGTAATCCACTGGCTGTCGAAGTTGGTAGGATTCACCAAAACTTACGGTTATGTTTTCCAAATTTTAGGTAAAACACTACACATGTACTAAGTTATTAGAAATTTTCATTAATTAGTCACTCCAATTGTTCTTGATATCGAACTATTTATTCTTTCCTAACATTCAGAAACACACTAGGTTCTCAATACATATCTTTTTTCACGATAATAACCGACAGACTTTCATTTTATTAGCTTATCTCTGCAACTGTCCCACAACAAGACTCTCTGGTCACGCGACCTACTGCCGCGAATACAGCTCGTACATAAAAATTTAAAAAATAAAGATATGTCAGAAAACAATGTTACCTGACTACAATTGTTTTATGATTTTTTTGGTAATGATGGTTATAGATTCTCTTACTGCTTTCATGATATGGTTCGTACAGGGTTCATCACATGTGACGGTAATTTACAGAAAATATTCCTGCAACAACTCATTTCTTTCATTCACCGTACAGTTGAAGACTTCTTTGCCGATGTTAGGCAGAAAGCATTCTTCATTGCTTCGTTTACTAAAGTTTTACAATTGTAAATGATTGTGACTCTTTTGTTTAAAATTCTGCAGATCCTATGCCTCCTTTGCAAACCGGCAGCAAGTTACATTTCATCCGTCTCCCAAAAAATATCAAGTGTACCACGTATCGAAATATAGTATAAGGCCGCTTATTCATTTTGGCTAGGATCAACATTAAGGGAGTTACGTTTCAATCATTTGAATGTTTTACTCCAACTCCGTCGCCTTACTGTGATTAGATACTCTTTTACACATTCCATCAGAAGCAATTTCACAATACGCTGTTTCATGTTGGCGCTAACAGTAATGAACATCTTTTTTGTTACGACCAGAATCGTGCGCTACATAGCGTAACTACCGCTATGCAGAAGGCGATCTGATTCCCCAACGACCAACAATCCCACTGACGATCAGATGATGTTTCTGACCCTCGGAAATGATGTTGGTGTAGTCATTTAAAATCTTAGTGGAGCAGCAAGATAGGTGTTGGTAGTATATGTGAGTCAGTATTGTCTAAAAATGTGCAGTGATAAAATCAAAAAAGAAGTAGCTGCCATGGTAATACTTGTGATTACCTGCAATCAGATGAAAAGGTAATAAAGAGTACAGGAAGGTTTTGTACAAGACGGTGGCTTAACCAAAGAAATGTATATACTGTAGTCATCAGTCATTCTTAATAACACTGTAAGATGACTTTTTTTTATTATGGCTTTACGCCTCGTCGACGTCGAGGTCATTAGAGGCGGGATGGGACTGGGGACAAGGAACGGGAAGGAATTCGGCCATGGCCTTTTTGAAGGAAGCATCCCGGCAATCGCCTGGAGTGATTTGGGGAAACCATGGAAAATCCAAATCTGGATGCCCGGACGGGGATTCGAACGCGCGTCCTCCCGAATGCGAGGCCAGAACGTTAACCGTTCACCCACCACTCTCGGTGTGTAAGATGACAGTCTACAAGGCTAAGAATTATTCAAGAATATCAAATCATAAATTTCGTTATCTTCTAAGCTGTACCGTAGAACTACTTATGACTACAATGCTTTTTTTGTGAGTGACCGCAAAGACGCGAGTGCGCATGTTTCATCCTACAATGTGATCGCTGAACCTGGTCTGCAGGCCTCATACTGTTACGGAGTGTCTCATCGCCAAGTAGTATTGACTTCATCCTGACCGGTGTAATGGCTCAGTGGTTAATGTGTCCTACCGGGGATCTAGGGTCTCCCGTTCGATTCCCTGTCTCCGCGGGGATTTTCATAGACCCTTAACCCGACCTTCACCTCTGGCACAGTTTGCTGTGTAATGTGAAGTACGCCAGAACGCTTCCGTGGTTCGGATTCCACGTTAAACTGTAGGTCTCCTGTACCCGGTAGGCTTACCGGGTTAGGTTAAGGCGGCTAAAACAGGGACGGAATGCGCAGCCAATAGAAACCCTGTCACCAGGTTATTACGACCAAACGGAGCCTCAGTCTGTGAATCATTGAAAATCATACCGTTCTGCCTATTCATTGCACCTCGTTCATTAGAATAGTTTTGGTAGCTAGTTTACCTCTGAAAAAGACAGCACAAGAATACAAAAATGATAGGTTGATTCAAAGCATGGCTTCCTTCTCATATTTCCATTCACCATGTATGAGAAATCATCTTTTAACATCCTCTTTTCAGTAATGTCTGAAAGCGTATATTCTCATCGGGAATTTAATTTAATTGCGATAAACCGGACGTTCCCATGGAAATTTCCCTCCACGCGATTTGCTTTTACCAGCTTTTTTTTTCCCCCAGCGAATTTTAATTTTAAAATGTTACCTTGGTCATTTATTCCAATCCCCGACTTCTGTGCATAAGAAATAAAATTTTCCCACTGTAGTGGATATATTTAGTTCTTTAGATTCTTGTATTTTACTTCACCAAGTCTGAGCCGATGGCGTGCAATAAAGCGCTGATTCAACCTAACGGAAACTGCTCAGCAAAATAAGTCAGTGCGTGGCTGAAATTGCACGCGCAGCTTAAGTTCACCTTGCAGCATGCTACTTGTAACTTTTTCCACTCGTATCTGATCTTCGGAAGCGACAGGCACTGCCTCGGATCGTCTACCGATCGATCGCCGCTAGTACCCGCCAATTCTCGTTCACTATCTGTCGTAGAATAATTTCTGTTATAGAAACCTCACATTACGGCGCGTGAAGTTCGCAGATGTATTTCACTTGTGACAGAACTACTAAGTTTGTTGCAATAAACATCGAGTATAGCGACTTCAGTATTTTATTCGATTAGAGTATAAAACCCGAATGATTCTCCGATCCCCAATTTATTTAGGTGTCAGATATTGAAGAAGAATAGCAGTGTGTCTCAAGAACATATGCTTCGTAAGTCTTAGGAAACATGAAGAAACCAGTTTAACCAAGTACAGACAATACGCAACGGCCATCCGACACAAACATTCGTAACACCACTCCCTTATGCCTGAAACAGTGACAGTTCGTGGTCATGGTTGTCTTTTCTCTTCCATGCACTACTCTTCATTCTTTCATTTCAAATCTTTCCGCGCCTCATCATCGATATACGCTTTCTATACTCCCAGCACTCTATCCACTTCCTGTCTACCAGTGAATCCCATTTCAGCTTCTTTATCAAATAAGTTACTGATTGTTTTTTGCAGTAACTTCCAGAGGCAAATCTAGCAGCCCTTCTTTACATGCCCTCCAAAACCTGTATCTGATACTCAAAATGTGGGGCCCATACTACCAGTACCGGATTAACCACGTAGCAGGAGGTATCAAATGCTAGTGCCTCGCGCCTTCTAGGGGGCTTCGCGCCTCCTAGGGGGGCCCCGCACCTATGCTAGATGGGCGACCTTTTTTTTTTTAGGTCTACAATTTTGCCCCGGACGGCAAAAATCAAGGGCCTCTTTTTCACATTTGCTACGGGCCCTGCATACTACATTAAATTAATAGCAGTACGGAAAGCAGGGAACCTACCGTTACAAACGCTTTTTTCCAATACCCGTCTTGTTTGATAGACTCGATACTTATAAATTTTCTTTCCCTTGATTGTTAAGCTTTGTTAATGGTTTAGTAAGATTCAATGCAGCGCAAGGGCGTCGTTAACAATAAAAATAAAATTTTACATGTCTTTTTTTTCTCACTAGAAAGCAAGCTTAACTATTCTTTTTATAAAATCATCACAAACTGAGCATTATGACTTATGAATAATTCAGCCATCAGAATACGTCTCTCTCTCTCTCTCTCTTACTCTCTTACTCTCTCTCTCTCTCTCTCTTACTTCTCTCTCTCTCTCGTTTTTCAATTTGTGGCGCCACTAAGCTTACGAGATAACGAAAGTTATCATCTGATATCCCGAAATGTGCTTAAGTCTCGTGAACTCTTGTCTTTCAAGGTTATTAACAGTGACATGTGATTGTGTACATGCGTTTGTCCAAGACACAGCTTTGTCCAAAATCTTCCTTCATTCCATCTTTAATTTAACTGACTTTATTTAATCAAAAGTTTAGTCACAGCATGTTCTTAATTTGTTATCATCACAAATTATGGCGTTACTCCTACCAGGATTATTCTGGATTCCTCCACATAGAGTGTCTAGGGAGGTGAAAATCACATTCATTGCTGAATATATCAGGGCTATGAACTTAACAATTGAATTTTTATTCAATGAAAAACAACTGACTGCCGTAATCTGATTATGAAAATATCATCGGGCAGTTACGTAAGGCGCTGAAAGACGTAACTTTCTTTCAAACTATAATTTTGTAAATAAATCCTTCGAAAACAACTGGTTTGGTGAATTTTGTTTTTATTTAATTCCCCAAACACGTTTCGCCCTTGTGGTGTAGGGAATCTTCAGTGGCTGTAAAGTGTTTTTACATGTGTTGTTACAATAATTATCTACAATATTACTCTTAATAAATATGCATATACATATGTACACACTGTACTCACAGATATAGTGGTATTCCTTTACATGTCGGTCTGGAATAGCACTTCACACACTTTCACATAACTGTTCATTACAGTTTTCTTTAAACTATTGTTACACTAGTTGTTTTTTTCCTGTTACACTTGTTCTTAATGTTAATCTTTTCTGTTTATTTACACATGTGTGTTACACAAGGTTTGTTTTGATTCTACCAGATATTTACAGTAGTGCCAACTTAGTTTCCGTTGTTATTGTTTCTGTGTTGTACCTTCTATTAAATTATCTCTCTGTTTTTTTGTGCTGAGGTACTGTTTGCGATTATTGTGTTAGTGAATGTATTCGTTTTCTTGTTTTGAGACTGTTTTTTGTGTTGTTAGTGTGTTGTATAATGTTTTATTCGTTAAATTCGTGAATTCATTTATTATTGTTTTTCCTATTGCTATCGATTTGTGTATATGGTAGCTTTCCTGAAATGTTAATAGATGATTTTTGTGGTTGTTGATTTGTAATATTTTCATTTCTGTATTTATATTGGTAGGAGGGTGATTATTGTCTAATAAATGTTCAGCAAATGTGGAGTGATTTGTGCAGCTTATTGCTCTGATGTGTTCTTTATATCTTATGTTAAAATTTCTGGATGTCTGTCCTATGTATACAGCCTGACACTGTTGGCATGTTAACTGGTATATTCCTGCTTGTTGGTATAAGTCACTTTCAGTGTTGGAGTTTAGATGCTTGTGTAGTGTGTTATTTGTCCTGAAAGCAATTTGTATTCCTTGTTTCTTAAAAATGTTGCTGATTCTGTGTGTGTGTTTATTATTGTATGTCATGGTGTACCAGTGTTTCTTGGTTTGGTTTTGTATCTTAGGTGGTATTTGTTTGTTGTTGTTGTTTTTTATTTTGTTATTGAGCTGTTCAATAAGTTTTTCAGAGTATCCATTATTGTTTGCTATTTGGATGTTTGTGTTATATTCTCTGGTGTATTCTTTCTCAGATAGGGGTATCATGTTTAGCCTCTTTAGCATATGTCTGAGTGCTGCTTGTTTGTGATTGTTTGGATGGTTTGAATTGTTGTTCAGACTATCTTTTACTTTTTAATGAGAATAAACTTTTTACCATTAAAGTTCCATGGGGGCTTATAAAAAAAAATCTATTTATCAAAGTCAAATAATACATCAGAAAGTAGTGAGCAATAAATTACGGGTCACTTGACTTCCGCCATAATTTCTCTCACTGATAAACTCGGTTTTCCTTCACACGTTATTGATTAAACTAGCCTAAACGACCTTGACATCTTAAAATTAGTACCAACTTTAAAAAAATCTAAATAAAAAGTAATGTTGATATTCTAGTGTTAAATTAGAGAAGAGCAATGCCGTAATTCACTCCGGTTGTTTAATGATTTTTAAAAGTTATGACATTACTCCAGTTCCCAGCTAGCTGTTATTAAGAAAACTGCCATTAAAGTTTTAATAGTTAACATAGTTATCTCAAAAACGTCAACAAGAGATTCTATCTATGGTCTACCTTCTAATGTGTCATCATGATTATTCAGAAATAATAAAACATTCAATATTAAGCTTCAACATTCGAGAGGACGCCTGTTGGATTCCTGGTCCGACGTCCAGAATTCCTATTTCGTAAAATCACGCCAAATGAATTCTGGAATGGTTTCTTCATATGGGCATGGTCGAATTCCTTTCTGTTTGCTTCATCCAATCCGCTGCCGACTCTTTGATGTCGAAGGGGTGTAAGGTCCTAAGCAAAAAATTCCCTTAAGCTTAGACATAAATTTTACCTGAACACAGAAATTTTATTTAATCGAGATCTTGAAGACCATTTCTGGAGGATGCCAATTTTCTTTGCTCCCAACTTCCGTGGCCCAGTAATCTCGACATTCGTGAATGGTAAGAGTCCTGAAAAAAAAGTTTTCGATTTTAACTAATGATTTATATTAAATTTTCCACCGAGCGTGGTGGTGTAACGGTTAGCGTTCTCGCCTCGCATTCGGGATGACGGCGGTTCGAATCCCCGTCCGGACATCCAGATTTGGGTTTTCCATGGTTTCCCAAATCACTCCAGGCAAATGCCGGGATGCTTCCTTCAAAAGGCCATGGCCGAATTCCTTCCCATTCCTTGCCCCCATTCTTGCCCCCCATCCTTTCCCGTCTCTAAAGACCTCGCTGTTGAGAGACGTAAAGCAGTTTAAAAAAAAAAAAAAATTCCTAACGCGTTTTTCAGTTGTGTGTGTGTGCATTAGCTGCCATTGTATTAACTGTCAACAGTCAATAGTTATCAAATTTATTGCATAGCTGAGCTATATATCGGCAAAGTTGTAAAGAAAAATATTCGTAACAAAAGATCTTAGATATAAAGTAAGCCTGTAATGCACCTTTATTGATATAATAATGTATGTATTTCGAATTTAAGGAATTACTATAATCCATAAAACTGTGCATGCAACTAACAACACTATTAGGTTAACTCGTCAATCTGAACCGTCCAAATGATCGGTGAAGGTCTTGTCTGTCGATAGTGAACAGTTTTTAAGAGCGCAAGCTTACCCTAGCAGGTAATAGTATTAATGGAATACATTCGTAGTTTAAACGAGAAGAATATTTCTATTATACCACCGTAACGACTAAAGGTATCTAAATTCTTACTTGCTCCTTAAATCGACGAGAGTGTTGCAGGCCAAAAATTAAACTTTAACCATAAACTGAACAATAAGTTTTTTTATACGCTACGGAGCGATGTTAGAAACCTGAAATCGCCACACAAAGCTGGTCTTTGGTGCGTACGATGTCATATTTAGGAACCTGTAGTTACGTATATTATGTCGTAGGCAGCAAGAGAAATCCATCAGATAAAGTCGACAGATATTGCAAAGGGAAATCGGAAGCTTTCTCATTTTTTATATTTTTATGAAGAAATTTAGTGTTGAGTTGCTTTTCCGATTCTACAGTATACAGTACACGCCTTGTGGGTCTGGGATCCCATGATGCCCAATCTGAGTCAGGAATTGTTATGCTAATTTTCCCCTCGATCTTCAACTCTTGTTCTTTTCTGACCTTGGTAGGGAAATGGAAAGGGTATAATCTACAGGTTCAAAATGTGTCAGCTTTAAGAGGCTGTCTAATTCTAAGTGTCGACTATTGGACGAAATACAAAGGTACTTTTTATATATTTATATTCTCAGATACAGTTTACCAACAACTGTTGTACAAGTATATCCAGAAAGCAGAAAATGATTTTAGAATGAAAAGTTATTAAACAGTATGGCCAGAGGCATCGAAAACGGAAAATAAATTCTTAACGTGCTGACAAAAGTGCGCTTATCTTAAGACCTCAACGCAAAAACTCAAATACCGAAAAACTGATAGGTTTTAAATTATCCAACATCGCAGTTAAATAAGAAATTTCCAAAGTTCTTGTCAACAGAAGTCTATCTGTCACATTCAAAAACATAAATCAGTGACTTCCGTGAGTCATCAAGGCGCAAACAACCGATATTATTTCAAAAAATCAAAAATTGTGCCTTTCGAAATTTATAAATAATATTTTTATTTCCACGGTGAAGTGTTATTCCAATAGACACTTGTACACTACGCAGCAAAAGACATCAAGTCTAACTATCTCATAAGTGAATGCCAAGTTTATTTATCCTTAGGGGGCATCCATAAATTACGTGAGGTGTTTTTCCGGATTTCCAGACCCCCCCCTCCCCTCAGGTGAGATTTCGTGAGATATGGCCGGACCCCCCCCCCCCTCTGGTGAGATCTGGTCCGTGAGAACACCCCAATTTTTTTTAAGTCTCACCCTTCAAAATCCGTTTTTTCGATGAAATTCCTCCCTAAAATCGCTTTTCGCGCAATTTGTAACTTTTTTTGTTTAGCTCTACTATGTGAAAAAAATTTTCAAAACCTCACGTGAGATTTCCGTAGACCCCCCCCCCCCCCCCGGGTGAGATTTGGTGAGATTTCGCCGGACCCCCCCCTCCCCCATTTGACCTCACGTAATTTATGGATGCCCCCTTACAGAAAATCCAAAGCTCAAGAAACCAAATGTTCTGAAATTCCAAGAACAAATAGATAGCCCTTGTGCCGATATCTGTAATTCATTAAAATTGTCAGATTAATCGCTACTAACCACCCTTTCCTGCTTTGCAGACAGTAAGAAATATTTTCACACTTCAAAACATATTGTTCGGAAATATGGTATTGGCATTTACGGATAAACGAGGACGTTCTGGACACTATTCATTCAGCGTCAAAGATGGGATTGTTTATTTCCATAAAGATAAATTTTAAGAAGTAGTGAGCACATAAGTTCAGTGAAATTTTGGATAATGTCACTGTAGGATAGGAGGGCTAACATAGTGGTGGGTATAAGTTAGTGATTAGGCACGGATGAATGTACGTCTAGAAACAAGAAGTTGTTTGAACGAGAGCACTGAGAACCGTGACTATAAGTGAGCACTTACTTCAGGCGTTAGGAAATAAAACATTATTATTTTACTCATTGGTATGGCAGTCAGGTTACGGAAAAAATTACAGAGAACTACTGATCAATACCAAACAACCAGGTAAAGATTTAAAAAAAGTGCGCAAGGAGCATAGTAGTAAATAGCATAAGCTCCGTGACAAACAGTAATAATAAATAATCGAGTGGAAAGAGTACCTGTAATCACTCGTATAACCAGCGGCCTGGTGGATCAATGGTTAAGTCATCTGACTGGAGATGGGATGATCCCCGATTCAAATCCCTGTCTCGGCGGGGATTTTCATAGGCTCTTAACGCTGACATAGCTTGCTGTGTAATGCCAAGTATACCAGAAAGTTTCCGTGATTCGGATTCCGCGTTAAACTGTAGGTCCCCTGTACCTGGCAGCACTACCGGGTTAGGGTAAGGCGGCTACGACAGGGGCGGAATGCGCAGCCACTAGAAATCCTGTCACTAGGTCATTACGACCACACGGAATTATTATTATCACTCGTATAAAAAGCACATCTGCTGTTTCTTGGGCCTCCGTGAAAAGTACTACTCGTAAATTCTTGTGGTCTTGTGACTTGGTGATAGGGTTTCAATTTGCAGCGCATTCTCCCTCTGTCATGGCAGGACCTAGAGTTTAAAGTTGAATCCGAAGCACTGAACGTCATGGCGTAGCTCTTGTGATGAAACACACCTCTTAAAAATTCCTGTATCCTCCTGAATCTGAAGGCAGTACCGGACCCCGAATTTTTGAAAGCAAGCACCTTAATTAATAAGTCATCAGACCGACCAAAGCTATCCCATGGCTCCGCGTCATTATATGTACAGCCGACGTTTCGATCATCATACTGCAGTTATCTTCTTGGGCAGTTCCGCTGTTGTGATGGTGGAAATGACGGCTTTACATATGATGACGCAGCGTCACCCGGACAACCAAGGCCGCGGAAGCCTACAATAGCAACAAAATCTGCTGTTTTAATGTGTACGACTATTGTATCCGTTTTTATTTAGTTCCACAAACACTTAATTAATACGGGTTATTCCTCGAGGTGAAACTCCGTCCGACTACTTACCGATCGAACACGTTGGGGTCTAAAGCCGGCGAATATTCCGGCTAACTATCGCTCCAGGCCTCACTTTTCATCAAAATTTAGAGTCTTCATGACATCGAACTGACTGAATGTCACACAACTTACCAGTGTTACACGTGACCGAACATGTTAAGCGGGCAGCCTGAACATGGGAGGTAAAACAGGTAGTCACCTCGGCAAAAGAAACACTCTGTAAAAAAAGTAATAGAAATCAGTAAATGGATTACAGGGTTCGCAACACTTATTGATTTCCCCTAGATTAGCTCGCAGCTAATGGTACATCCATCAGCTGTCACACCACACAGCACGAATATTAAGGTAAATTTCAGTTGCAGATGAATTCTCGAGGATTGACGAAACACTTCCATTAACAAACACAGTTCTAACAATACTTGCAGTGGCGTTTAATATAATAATTTATTGTTTTCTGAAAGTTGGCGGATGGTACAAAAATCATAACGGCCTAACTAAAGCGAAGTGTTACAATATTAACCAACGATTAAACCGATGACTCAGCGTTTTTCCTTTTAATTCCAATGTTAATTTTTTTAAAAAAGTTGTTCAAGGTATATGCTTCACGCTATAGAATTGTTCCTCTTGTTCCTGCAGTTTCTAAATTGCCCTAATATAAACGATTTAAAAAAAAAGAAAAAAAAAAAAGAAAGGCACTTGGCTCCAATTTTGTAGTCTTCTCAACATGTGTGTTGCTGAATATCGACAGCATATAGATTCAGCTTGGTACAGACAACATAAGACTTTCAAAACTTTCTAAAGCCTTCTTCCCCAAGGCCAGATTCGAACCGCCGACCCCTGCATGGCTAGACAATCAAGTTTACCTTCACACTGCCAAGTCGTACTGTTTAAAAATCAATAAATTCTATGCATAGTTATTCGTAGTAACTGTTTACATCTGTTACATGTGTGTGCGGAAATGTTTCTGCTAAGTAACTTGTGTGAATGTCAGAACACTTTAGCGATTAATGTTAGTTAACTTAATCAGACTATCGACTCTTCACTTCCGTATTATTCATAATAGGAGTTAAGAAAATATCAGAACTCTGATGTATAAGTATTCTGAAGAAAGCAATGGATCATTACGTTAATGCAATATTAATCTGCACAAGTGGTATATACGATAACTGTTGATGCAGTGTCTTCGACACCCAAGAAAATCATAACAATAATTACTTGGTGAATGATAGATAAGCTATTGAAAGGCATGTAAAATACACTTCCGCCCTCTCTTATCCCATTTTGGAGCTAGTGAATGCGGTGATCCATATGATTATCTCGTTAAAACACTATCACGTGGAATGGAGCGTGTGCTGCATCGCAATTAAATTAAATTTAAAAAAAACTGTTGCTGGTAAAAAACAAGAAATAGCTAATTAATGAATGGATATGCAGATACGGAAAATCAGGCTTGAGCGTGAATGTCTATTAGTAAACGCCTATTTACTCATAACGAACAAATGTTTACAGCGGCAGTTATCGGAACAAAGCATCCTTGTCGACGTTCAATGGAGTGGAGGAGACACAAGTGCTGACATCTAGCGGCCAATCAGTTCACTAATGTTAGCACGCCCATCTGCCTCCAGAGGCCGACAGCTGTTCTGGTCACAGGATCTAATAGCCAATCATTACCAAACACAACATTGCTGTCCTGAATTTATGCAGCGTATATCAAGCAGTATAATACGTGTGTGTTACTGCAGGATGTAATATTCGTATTTTATCTATTTAGAGATTATGACAAATGAGGATTGCAGATTGCAGTTTCCTGACTATTTCCCTTCATTAATTGTTCTCAATATCATACACGTTTATAAACAAATTATTGACAGGAGACAAATGATTATGAGTGCAGCTGCGGTAACAATGCGATAAAATAGAGATTTTATTTTTTCGTAAAACATAAAAATCGAAAATTTAATGAGGGAACACAATAACAAGTAGCGGAAAAGTTGTAGACTTAATCAAATGCTGTTAATATTTGAATATCACAGTTTAAGCGTCTACTCCAATGTTTCTACCTTATTTGTTCGCTAGGGATTAAGTTGCATTTAAGCAAAGCACCTTGAATAAGTGGCTAAGAAACAAACATTTTTAACGTGATCTCTTCTAAGCGAATGACCCATTTGCCCACTCCTTGCCACATATTATGTCTGAAGAAGAATGAATTACTCGTTAAACGAAAAATTAATCCTAATTAAATTACATAAAAGTATTTATGATAGTTTCAAAAGATCACTGTGGATTCAGTTAAAAGAAATATTGATTCTTAAGTAATCATAAATGTTTACCTAATTACGTGAGTTATTTTTCCGGAACTCTGGATCTCCCCCCCCCCCTTCTTCTGGTAAGATCTGATTGGACACGAACCTCCCCCCTGTAAAATGACGTGAGATATGACGGAGACCACCCCCCCCCCCCCCGACCCTGCTAATCAACCACGTAGTTTGTTTTCGACTATTTTTTAGCTCTACCATCCTTCAAGAATTTCAAAACCTCAGGTGAGAATTCCGTTGACCCGCTCGCCCCCTTGGTGAGGTTTCGTGAGATTTTGCCGGACCTTCCCCCCCCCTCCCAATTTTTACTCACGTAATTAATGGACGTCCCTAGTCTTAATTCGATTAGTGACATCGTTTTAGGTTGGGGCCAGGACCAGATCGCAGTTTTTAGTTGGTTTACTCCTCACAAAAAAAAAGGAAGGGACTGAGGATACAACCAGGGGACTGAGCCAATTTGATGACTCTCAATGTGCTGCTACCCATCGGAGCTGTAGTGATCATTAAACCTTGCAAAAAGTTTTAAGAGGATAACAGATGTAATTATTGAACGATTTAATTAATTCCGCTTTTGTTCTCGTTTTGAATGCCATGCAATGAGCTACTTTTACTAATATAGAAAATCGAGGCATAATTTTTTTTTTTAAATAACAAATTTTGAGAAAGAAGAAATTATAGGCGACATGAATACCGTTATTTCGGTTTTTAAAATTATTTTAGCAAGGAAAATGTTATTACAGTGTCCATCCCGAATCAATAACTGATTCATTTTTTTCTGGAATCCTAATGCAATTTTGTATACCTGGATCAGCGTTAAAACTTTGAAGCCTCAAATTTCGATAGAACCAGATTATCTTGCTTTGTCCAAATGAAGTATTTCAAGAAATAACTTTTCTCTGCAGAACGAAAAAAATTATAACAAAGCTAAATTCTGACAAACGTGATTATCATTCTATGTGCGTTTATTATTATTATTAGTCTGATGTTAAGTACCATGGTACACGTTTGTTTCTTAACTTGTGTACACCAGTAACCTTCAGATAAGTTCATTTATGGTTTATCCGCACGATACAACAATCTGATTCGCACAGATATATATTATCTCATTTAGTCATAATTCACGTAGAGAACGGAAAAATTATATCGGTTGAACCTGAACGATAATACAAAATAAAATGAAAATCTTAATGGAAATCTAATACCCGGTGTAAAATAAAAAAATTTCGTCCATATATTAAAAAAATAATGTGATATAACTTGGTATGGATAATGTTACCACAGATGTATCAACGATAGGGGGATACGTCACTATACCAACTTTGATCTAGTATTTAGATTGAGACTGGAGTAATGCTGCTTACCAGAGGACTGAAAAGTTGGGTCCATAAGCGAGAGAAAACTAATAGTGTTGAAAATTACAGAAGAATTAGTTTGACTTCAGTGGTAAGTAGTTCATACCATAAGAAACGTGTGTAGGCAAAGAAACTGATAAATCAGTAAGGTAAAGATATATCTCAGTTGTTGAACTACGTGTAAGATATTTCAGATTAAATGGAGAAGGAAGGCCAAGTCGATAGCGTAGCACTGGATCACTCCAAGGCATTTAGCACACTGAATCATAAAATGGTGATAAGTAAGGTAAAAACTATCAGGGTTGATGAAATAATTACTTGCTGAGTAGGAAATGCAGTATGAAGAAAGGATGAAGTGTCATGAAGTAATGGAATCGTTGCTGTTCATTATTTTAATAAATAACCGTGTTGGATGTTAGTAGGTTGTTTTTAATCGATATAATGTTGTATAATACAATTAAAACGGGAGAGTATTATGTACTGTTAAAGGAGGCTATCTTACTGTGTAACGAAGGAAATGGCAAATGAGACAGCTTATTAGATACATGTATAGAAAAAATAAATCTTTATGATTATAAGATGGATAAAGAATTGTTTGTTGAAAACGTTAAGTGTAAATATCTTGGCGTTATATTTGATAGTAATTTCAACTGGCCTAATGATACGGGAATGTTATAGAATCCTTCAGTTATTGGAGAACGTGATGAAGGGATATATAAAGAAAGTGAGGGAATTGGGTTACAAAACTTGGTATTAGACCGTTGTTTGAGTAGGAACGGATAGTAAGGGACCCAAATTTTAAGTTTCAAACACAGTTGCTAAAGAGAGTAGCTAGATTTGTTTGTGGAAATTACCTCAGAACACAATCAGTAACTGATATGATTCCGGGGTTTATTGGTAGATAGAAGACGGCTAAAGAGAATGCTGGCGAGAATATAATGTTTATATTGGCCTGGATGGGTACTGATGAAGAATTAGGAATATTACCTTGAAGGGAAGAGATGTACATGATCGCTAGCTGGTACTTGATTCAGGCGCAAGGGAATGGGCAAATATTGTTTTGTAGGTTAGTGAGACAGATAAAGTTCGTAGCGGCAAAAAGTAATTTGGGTGGCAAAAGTATGTGTATCGTAATGGCCTCCGTGGCATGTGGTTTACGGAGCATGGTGGGAGAGCGGTAACGTTCTGGCCTCGCATTCGGGAGGACGGCTGTTCGAATCCCCGTCCGGGCATCCAGATTAGGGCTTTCCATGGTTTCCCCAGATCACTAGAGGTGAATGCCGGGATGCTTCCTCCAAAAGGCTATGGTCGAATTCCTTCCCGTTCCTTGTCCCCTGCCCTTCTAATGACCACGACGTCGATAATGCGTAAAGCCATAAGCAAAAACAAAAAAGTATATGGTTTATTACAACTAAATTAAATGAAAACTTTTTCACTCCTATACGCCTCAAATCAAGTAGGTACTAATTTACGGATGCATATAGTATGCATATAGTATTTATAACGTTTCGCCCAATATAGACCCAGTCCTATATCGGCAACGTAGATATGCCTTGTGCATCCCAACAATATTGTTATCTCCTATCTTCCGTTGACTCCGACCAGTATTCCCTTATCTTGGTAGTTACGTAGTATGTTTTTTTTATTATTATTGATTTTTATTTGGCTTTAAGCGCCTAGGCACTATACAACCATCATCCATTTGTACATACATATATACACATTTTACATTTAGGTAAGAGAGCAAGACTTGACATGATTAGTAAAATATAAACGCTATAACTAGGTAAACTGATTAATCAGAAAGGAACATTTTGTTTATCCCCTAAAGGGGTTTGACACATTATGTTTAAATACAATTGCTCACACATAATTAAACACATAATTAAAACACATAATTAAACACATAATTAAAACACATAATTAAACACATATTACGTATAAACGATATAACTAGGTAAACTGATTAATCAGAAAGGAACATTTTTGTTTATCACATTATGTTTAAATACAATTGCTCACACATAATTACCAATGATACAGTGAAATATACAGATATATAAATTATTGTTGTTTTTTTTTTTTTTTTTTTTTTTTTTTTTTTTACTTCACAATGGTTAAAATCCTTACAATTAACTAGTTTTTCACATCTAAATTTTTATATTAGTTGACTTTACAAAGTTACTTAGCAACTTGTATATGGTCACGTTGTTACCGTGCAATAGACAGCTAATGCTTGTTGGGAGAGGTATTCCATAGTTGACGAGTTGTTTTATAAATCTTTGTCGATGTTGTTTATATTTAGGGCATGAAAACACTATGTGATTAATATCCCCTATTTCTGCTCTATCGCAATCACAAATATCAGTATTTAGGATGTGTATCCGATGTAAATGCTGGGGGAATATACCATGGTTAAAGCGCATTCTAATTATAGTGGAAATGACGCCTCTATGATCCGGAAAGTTGAGAACCATGGGCGGGATGGTATTCGGGGTTGAATCGATCCATAATGATGTCCCTTCCTGCTTTTGCTGGAGTCCCATTCAGTTTGCCATTTGTTCAGAGCCTTTGTTTTTTTTTGAAGAGGTAGTCAGTGTACGGAAGCTGGATATCTAAGGTGTCTCCTATTCTAGCGGCTGTCTTTGCCATTTGATCCACTGTTTCGTTATCCGGAACCCCTGCATGTGCTTTTAGCCAAAGGAAGTTTATGGATTTATTTCTTCTGGACAATTCTAGATATGTCTCCACAATCTTAACTATAAATTGATTGGTTTTCTTGCCCAAAAATTTTCTTTGGATGGAGTTCAGTACGCTAAGCGAGTCAGAGATTATTAAAAAACTCGTCTCAGTCAATGTCAAGCTGTGCTCAAGTGCTCTTAATATAGCGATGGCTTCTGCCGTATAAATTGATGTATTTGATGGTAATTTATACTTTTCTTGATACTTGGTCCTCGGGCAATAAAAGGCGCAGCCTACTCCATCCCCTGAGTCTATTTTGGATCCGTCCGTATATATAAAAAACGAATAATTCCAATTGTCCTCCAGGTATTTCCTTACTGCTTGTTTGTAGGTGACATGTTGGTTGGTCTCAGGAGTTATATAATATATTGGTATCTGTATCATGCTAGTGCTGGAATAATACTCATATGGGGGAAATATCTTCGTTGGAATAATTCTGTCTGCCAATTTTTCCCACTCTCTGTAACTGTGGAGGACTTCAGCCAGTCTATGACGCTCTGTGATGTATCCATGGTTATACAAAGCTTTGCATTTCGAGATAATTGGATGATTCCTGTATGCTAGCCTTTCCAGAATATATTTACTAGCCAGCCAGTTTCGTCTGATATTCAGGGGCATCTCCCGAGCTTCAATCAGTAGGGCGTTAGTGGGAGTCGATCTCATGGCTCCCAGACAGGTTCGTATACAGCTGTATTGGAGTTTGTCCAGCATGGAAAGGGTTCGAGTATTTGCGTTGCTGTATAGAATGCTTCCATAATCTATTTTAGATCGAATTAAGGCTCTGTATATTGTTAAGAGGGTGTTGTGATTTGCACCCCACCATACCCGTGTTACGCTTCGTATAATGTTCAGAGCTGGGTTACAGGAATTAACTATTTGAGTAATGTGGGGAATCCAACTGAGTTTGGAGTCCAGCACTAGACCCAGGAAGCGAACATTGGATTAACTGTAAATGAGTAGATTCCTATTCTGACTGTTCTGATTTCGTTAAGATCTAATCGATTTCTGGTGAATATTATCACTGAGGACTTTTCAGTTGAGATTTGTAGCCCATTCCGTTTAAACCATTTGTCCATGTTCATCATCGTAATTGTTAGGTTGGATAACGCTTCCTCCATTGTAGCCGCCATACAATATATACAGATGTCATCCGCATATTGGAGAATTCGGGTGTTTGGATTAACTACTCTTTCCAAATCCCATGCGTATAGAATATATAATAGTGGACTCAGAATAGCCCCTTGAGGTAGTCCTGTATAGAGTTTTCTTGGTCCTATGGTATGATCCCTGTATCGTATGAAGATTGTTCTTTCCCCCAACAGGGTGTTAATGCCATACACTAGCCTCTCTGGAAGCCCCAATCTTTTTAATTTTTCCATTAGGATAGGGATTTGCACATGATCATAAGCCGAACAAATGTCTAAAAACAGAGAGACCGTACAGTTTTTTCTTTTAAAAGAATCAGTGATATCCGTTGTCAAAATAGTTAAATTATCTATTGTCCCTCTCCCTTTGCGAAATCCAAATTGTGATTGAGGGAGTAAATCGTTCGCCTCTAACCACCATTCCAGGCGGTTCTTAATCATTCTCTCTAGAGTCTTCCCTACGCACGATGATAAAGCTATTGGCCTATACGAAGCCTGTAGTAGTGGATTTTTTCCAGGTTTTAAGACCGGTAAAATCACCTGTGTTGTCCAATCCTCCATTAACTCATTTTTTGTCCATGTTTCATTGAAAATGTGGAGAAGTAAATCTCTGGCTTCTGACGGCAAATTTGTAAGCATTGGATAATGGATATTATCAATTCCCGGGGATGTGTTCTGGTTTGTTGATAAGGCTTTTTCTAGTTCTATTCTAGAGAAAGGGGTCATCATTGGATGAGAGTGTTCCTCTTCCGATTCAGGTATGCTCATCGGAGCTGTAATGCATGAGGATGGTGTTATCCTATCTGCAAATTCTTCCAACCAGACCGGGTCAGCTTCTACAGGTCGATTTGAGTTTAATTTTTTGTAATGCTCTAATTTTCTTCCAAACGTCTGAAATGCTTGTATCCTTATTTATGCCGTTGCAATATTTAATCCATTCCTCTTTCTTCCGCCGTTTTAGAAATTTTTTTTCTGAGCATCCACCCGCTTATATTCCAAATAACTTTCGAGCGTCTGTACTTTACGATAACTACTCAGGGCCAACCTACGTTTTGCTACTGTTTTGGAGCATTCTGAATCCCACCAAAACACTTTGTATTTTTTGCAATTTTCAGTAGTTTTACGGCGAGGAATCGACTTCATCGCCGCCCTATTTATAATTGATATCAGAGCGTCGTAAGAATCCTTTAGCGGATAGATTATGATTAAGATTGGCTTAATATGGCTTAATCCTCTGAGATGACCTTTCTGTACGTAGACCACGAGGCTTCCTGGATACGCCAGGGACTACTAGCATGATATCTAGTTCGCGGGTTTAATTCCATTCCTATTGTTATGTAAATTGGGAAATGATCCGATCCCAATGTATATCTTTTTGTTTCCCATTTATCTACCGTGGAAATTTGGTGAGGCTATAGAAATGTCTACCGATGTTGGGCGTCTGTAGGGAGTCGGAATTAGTGTGGGTGAGCCATCATTTAAAATGACTAGATTATAGTCTTCTATAGAATTTAATAATGATCTTCCGTCTGCGTCCGATGTGTCATTGCCCCAAGCAGTATGGTGGGCGTTAAAATCACCACAGATCAGAAACGGGGTACGAAGTGACGCCCACAATTGGTTCCATTCGTTACAGCTGACCCTCACATGTGGTGGTTTATATAGTGATAATATAGTGTAGGCACCCGTAGGTGTTACTATTTCCGCGGCTACAGCCTGTACTTCTTTTACGCCCCATTTTATCTGTATTTGTTGGAAAGAAATGTTTTTTATTAAGAGTGCCGCGCCTCCCTTTCCGTCAGTTCTATCTTCCTGATGATGTTATATCCCCTGAAATGGATAGGGGCATGTGGCTTAAACCAGGTTTCACTGATAGCTGCTACTGTTACGTTGTTGTCGAGCAATTCCTTAGATAGGATGTCTTTATTGGCAATAGCAGATCGAGCGTTCCATTGCATAAGTTTTATCGCCATAGGAAGTAGAGAGAGTATTCGGTTCTTTAGTTGATTCCTGCTAGGTTGGTAAGAAGGTGACGAATTGGGTCGAGTTGGGAGGTATCAGATGGAGCTGCTTGACATTCTTGAATCATGTTCAGGATAATTTGCAATATCTTCTCTATGAGTGCTACTTTTTCGGGTAAGGGGGACTTTTCCTTATACTGGGGTTGAGGAGGGTAAGGATTCTGTGTGATAGGTGTTATTGGTATATGATGGGGTACATACATTCTTTGATAAACAGGAGGGTAATTGGAATTTTGTGCTTTTGGGGTTGCTGGCCTTTGCTTGTTGCGGCCGACGGTAGTAGTAGTAGTATATATCGGTTGGTTTGGAGAGAGCACTTTACTTTGGTGACGAGACTCTTGATTTTGTTGGATAGGGATCATAGGACAGTTTTGGAAAGCATTTGTTGAGGCTAAACTAGGTGGCTGCACTGCAATTGGAGAGAGCGGGGGAATTGCTTTTCGTCGTAATAGAGCGGAGCGGCGCTGGCTACCTGCGAATATGTCTGACGATGGGTGGGATACCAATTCGGCATGGGAGAGGCTTTATTATGGGCCGCTGCCTCACGTGCTTTTTGTTGTTGAACAATTACAGGACATATTCTGTCATTGGATAAATGAGGACCGTGACAATGTACACATTGTGGATCAGCTGTGCTGGCACACGTCTCCATAGTATGTGGGCCTCCGCACTTATTGCAGCGGGGAGCGCTGCGGCATTGAGTTATACGATGGCCAAATCGTAAACAATTATCACAGACGAGAATTTGTGGGACGTGAGGTACGACTGGGCAACGTGCTCCGAAGATTGCTATGTGGTCCGGGAGGGATTGTGATCTAAAAGTGATCATGCATATTGGTATCGGTATTCTCCTATCATTATTTTGGTATGAGTTCTTCTTGGTAAACCGTTTAACTGCGATAACTGGGTAAGGGCTTTCTATCGCCTGTAGGATTTCTTCTTCTGACAGGGAGGTGTCTACGTCCCTGATAATACCTTGTTTGTTTATCAAAAAATTTGGAATGAATGCTTCTAAGTTTCTGTCCTTGAAAACTGTAGATTGAACCAACAAGTTAGCAGAGGCTGCTGAATTGGTTTCGATTTTTAACCTATTTCTCCCGGCCGCTACGATATTGATGATGTCATGTTTCTGTGCTGGGCTATGTGTATAAAGAAGTTTCCCTATTGACATGGGGTGAAGTCTACCAATATTTTTATCCAGCACTTTCCACAAAGACTAAGTATGGACCCGTGTCTGTGCGGCTATATCGGTTATTCTTACTTCTGTCTTTATTGGAATTTAAGTTGGGGCTTGGCAACTGGGGGACACTATTTGGTTAGTAGAGTTCCTATTGTTCGATACTATACTTTGAATTCCTTCACAATCCGCGGGAATGCTTGTGATATCCATGCCCGTACCCTCGTTTGATATGGTTTGGTTGGATCACGGCTATCATATTGATGATCTAATTCTGCAGCTGAAGTAGTTGGGTAGAACACCACTGATGACATGGTAGCTAACTCCTGGGGCACACTCACTGGATTGTTTACTGTTTCAGTGGACATTTCCTCGTTCGGTAGCTCAGTAGGGTTTCCATCTATGCGAGAACGTTTAGCAGTTCTTTCTTCCGAATTTACATTGTTCAACACTGCGATCGAGGGGCAACTTGCAGAAGCAGCGTCGTTACCTGAGAAGTTGAGCGGCTGAAGATGAGATGGCTGTGGCTGGATGCCTTGTTGGTAGTGCATCATCGGCGGGGCTGAAGAGGCTGTTTCTGGAAAATAACACGGCTGCAGTGCCGCGTTGATTATTTGCCCCGTGTCTGGAGGCTCCTCCATGTTAGGGCACGGCCCAGGCTCTCAGTGGATGCTAAGTATTGAAGCCTAGTTTTGTATAACTTTAGGCAATTCAAATTTTATACACACTTCACTGCACTGACGGACTGTAAGTTCACTTGACTGTTTACGAGACTGACTAAGCTCCGGAACACGGAAGTGATCGCTATGAGCGCATCAGCTAGACTGTGTCGTAGTATGTTCTCCGGTAATTTTCATAGAAAAATCCAACTACCATCATTCAATTGCCTCCAATTTCTTGTTTTTGATACCCATAATGTCTGTCCCATACCATCGCAACATAGGCAAGGCAGTGCTTTACAACGGTATCGGAGCTGAGTTCCCTTATTCGCCAAGAACAGGGGTCCCGAAAGTGGTCGATATCGACCCCTTGGGGTCGATAGCAATTTTCCAGGGGTCGATAAATACACGGGGGTCGAAAGGGGGTCGATTGATATTAAAGATTTTTTTTAACTGCTTTACGTCTCTCAACAGCGAGGTTTCTAGAGACGGGAAAGGATGGGAGCAAGGAATGGGAAGGAATTCGGACATGGCCTTTTGAAGGAAGCATCCCGGCATTTGCCTGGAGTGATTTGGGAAACCATTGAAAACCCAAATCTGGATGCCCGGACGGGGATTCGAACCGCCGTCCTCCTGAATGCGAGGCGAGAAGGCTAACCGTTACACCGCCACGCTCGGTCTCCTTTTCTGTTAATGTTATTGGCTGGATTTTGTAACATATGGAAACTGTATATTTTTTCGATGTGTTGTTATGTAGGTTTCCTTATTGCTTTGTATTATAAGTGTCAAAAATGATTTAATGAATTATTAAATACTTAATCTGAGGGTCAATAAGAAGGCAAATATCCTATAAAGGGGTCGACGGGATAAAAAGTTTGGGGACCCCTGGCCTAGAACATACTCTCGGAATGTCTGCTGCGTAACTTAGATATACAATAGTTTTTCCAGTTTATGTCCTATACCAACAAAACCACTTCCACTATATGTATAATCATACAGAACCTTTATTTTATCTATTTATCGGATAGGCTGACAATAGAATTAGTTTAACGGGTATCCTTCGAATGACGATAGAACGTGAACTTTATCACGTCCGTAACTCTGTTTTCCCAGAATATGGCTGGCTTGTTTTCGAAGTGGGCTCTGATTAAAGCGAAAAACACAGAACCCTCTTCACGTGGGCACGCCAACCGCGAGACGTCACAGTGACGTGTTTTGTTTGGACGGACAAGCTGATATGGAGTCAGGAAGCGGCATTCGCAGAATGTTACGATTCTGCGTGTGCTGGGCAAGCCCTATGTATCAGCGACCTCGCTGTGGGAGACAGTTACCAGCCTCAGTGTGTTTTCAGTTCGAGACAGTGGAGTAATGGGGATCCAAGACTGATATGGCCCCAAGAACCACAGCTCACGATGGATGAGTTGGGAAATGCCTCTGCGTCTCATCTTAGCAGCTCCTACCCTCATGCACTCCTTCAGGGCTGTAGCTGAGAAGGAGAATGGAAGGCGAGCCTCCGGCACCTTAAAACTGGGACCCTCCTGCTTGGGTGTAGTGTGATTGACAGGAAACCCTAGCGCCTGAAAAATGTACTATTTCTAATCTCCAAGGAAACAGCCAATCGATACTAATGAAGAACTGACGATTGCATTGACTCTGGGCGAAAGACACAGTATAGCAGAAAGATTTCAGAGGTTTATGCCATAAAGAATTTTTTCTAGAAAGACAACTAGATGACAGAAGAATGGATATAGCAGCAGTTTCTAAGACTAAGTATGAACTATAAGGTTCTAAGGAACCAGATCATTGTACAATGTATTATACAGGAGACAAACAGCAAATAGTCGCAGCTGATAACGCTGTACAAAAAAGAAGAAAAAGAAATAGGGAAACAGAATATAGAGTTATCGCTGCTATAGTGAAAGGATTTAAACGGTACTTTTAAAAGTTCACAGGGGTAACATGACAGTCTTATGCTCCAGAAGGTGGGTGAAAAAAAGAAATAAAATTATTTTGTCATGCTCTACAGCAAGTAACAGGTGAAATATACTTTGCTTTGTACAATAAAGATTTTAAATGCATTTTTTAACCACAAGGCCATTCACATGCTTACTTAGTTCGAAAGAGGAATGAGGAACTTAATTGATTAAATACTGACAAACAAAAATATCTCAAAGCAAAAACAAGATGTTTGAGTATAGAGAAACAGTGACATAGATTCTGACCTGCAAAATTCGTAACGTTTTTAACATGGAGAAAAAATCGCTGAAAAAATATATTTCTGGTAAAATGTACAGCGATTTCCCTTATGAAGACAGAAACGTTGAGGGATGATAGGGCAAGGGCATTAATTTGAGGTAAGGAATGCTGGTCCAAAAACACCTCAGCCGCAAGTTATTAGCCAATGCCGTTCGTCGCAGGTTGCAAACAATACAACATAAGGGTAGGCAACCAGACTAGCATGTGGGAGTTAATCATGATGTAGTCTTAGCTCACTATAGTCCGTTCAGTTAACAATGGCGGCTCAAGGTCAGTCTGCTGTATCCCCACTCCGCTGCCCTACCCCTACAAGCGAAGGGCACCTACCTGGACACAGCTCTGAGAGGTTGAACGGGATTGAGTGATGAGTGAGGAGCGGAACATGACCTTGAGTCGCCTGTTTGGAATGAACAGGGTATACTCAGACGGTGCTTGTGAAACCATAGAAAGTGGTTCAGAGAAGGAGGTCTTGTTTTGGCCAGTTCGGTCACCTAATTTTTCTTTGTGGGTCGTTTGATAATCTTGTGTTCGAACATTTGCAGAGAAGAAGTTATCCTGGCAAGACTTCTTGCTGCGTGTGGCATAATTGTAATGATACCGTTTTTGTTCTGCTGGGTATGACAGAACTTAATGCAACATTGCTATGCCTATATCGAACCTGTGGATCGCCATTTGGAACAACAGCTTATAACAGTAGAGGAGATAAATAAAATTATTACATCTACATACAAATATTTATTAGTTCCCTTGCTCCAAATTTTGGCTTATTACTTGATACTCAGCTGATTGCGAATAAGGGCTTATTTTTTTACATCAAATTAATACATTTTCTCTTCTCGATCATCCGTGAAAGTTTGTATCGTCATCATGGAAACAACCTGTATTGTTAATTATTGTTTGTTTGGCAGGTACAGACAGAGAAATAGAGCTTTGTTAAGATAGAGGAAGTAAGTGTCATTTTTCATTTATATGTAAATTATAAAAGTATGGTTATTATTACTATGTTTTTGAAATGCCTGATTTTCTTAAGTGACTACTGAAAACCGCTAATAAATCAAACAGAATTTTATAGCATGTATGGAGGTCCCCATTATGCTGCAGATTTTGGTGTCTGAACAATACTTTAGAAAGTAAAGATTACTAATGTCACTCAGCTGATGGTCCAGTGCTTATGACTGTACCGAGAAACGAAACAAAAGCTCTTCGACAAATCTCTTGAACAAATATCTGTCCAACATGGGAACAACTGGGAATAGCCTGGGAAGTCAAAATCCTTCCAGTGACTCATCCGTTTTCTGCGAATACGGTATAAAGGCTTGAACATCCTATTTTGTGTGACTATGCAGGACCACCGGATTCGTGTTCTCTGAGAAACATTATTGGCTGATTAAATTTTCGCAGTGGCTACATTAGAAGATTTTTCGTCGTTAGTTCTCTATTGCATACCACGTCGTATGACATAACTTTGCTGATCAACCAGTATATCAGTCATAAAAGTGGTACGTGCATAACAACTCAGATCGAGGTTTACTCGAATCTGTCCGCTAGCTATTTCCAGCGGCAGAAAGTCGAACAACAAACATCCCCCAAGTGTACAACCAAAGAGATTGCTTCTCTACTTAAACTATCCAGTAGGAAAAATTACATGCGGTAAGATAGGAAGGATCTAAATTCTAGCAATCCTAACGTCCTGATTACGGTTTTCAGGCGGTTTGCCGTCATCACCTTGTAGAATGGTGAAGGCTTGCAACGAATAGTCGGCAACTATTCCGTATTCAGCCTATTCGGCCACTTTTATCCTATTCGTCCGAATGCCGAATATGTTGGTACTATTCGGACAAATACCGAATACTTAGGGTTTTTTTTTTTTTTTTGCAGTTAAATAAATGCTTGAAATAAAACGATTGATTCATTATATTATAATGTAGTTTGCTTATAATTACAGAAATAATCCCGTATTATCAACTTCGACAATGTCAAAGCAAAACTACAGTATATTAAATATCTATTCATTTTAATCCTCATAACTGAGAGCGGTCTGGTGATTCAGTTGAGTAAGGTGCATGACCGGGGAGGGAGTGCCCCCGGTATCGGCTGGAGTTTTTACGGCCTTAGAAAGTAACCCTAACCTCTGGCAAAGCTTTTCTTTGTTCATGTGAAGTATGCTTGGACGCTCTGTGGTTCGGATTCCATGTAAAACTACAGGATTACCGGGTTAGGTCATGGTAGTCACGACAGAGGCGCATGCGCGGCATAAAGAAACTCGGCCGTATTACGCTTTGGGTTTCCCAGCTAACAATGTCAAACGTCCTTATTTTTATCATAATTGAAATTTAGGATTGTGATGTATAAACGTTGATTTTTCTGCGTTGTCAGCGAGTAGCAGTAACTACGAGGTGACAGTCCTAATTTAATAATATGCCATAATTTAAGCTTTTCTTGTCAGAATTAATATATTCAGGCAAAATATTAGAAGGCAAGAATTTTTCCAGTTCCCCAACTGATAAACGTCGAGGATGATGATGTTTTGGCCTATGTTCGACATTTAGCCTAAATGCTCTTCTCATAGACTTAAAAACGAGCTTTGAGGATGTTCTGACTATGAAAATACCGCACTCGCTTATCGATCCATATGGTACCGTTGAAAAATGGAATATCGTACTACAAGAAAAATTGATCGAACAACTTAAGACTCAGTTCAGAAAGTGGTATCAGCAGTTCGGCCTTCAGAAAGATATACTTGCTGCTTATCCTGTATTATGAATTATCTCAAGAAAGCTTATCAATCTTTCCATCTCGTGGAAAGGGTTTTTAGTGCAAGTAACAGATAATCTTAAGAAAAAAATAAGGAATCTGTCAAAAATAACTCAACGTAGAAATTTCAAGCCATATTTCAAACTTATCAAAACAGGCACATAGTGGTGGGAGGTAACTATACTTGAACAGGAAGGCGAGAAACAAGTGCGGCAACACAGATTTTGGCGCCAAGCCGGCAGAATACTTTTGCCGAATATTCGGCTGTTCTGCCAGGAAGTTTAAATATTCGGTGTATGGCAGTATATACTAATCGTAGCAAGTCTAGAATGGTGGGATGGTTCGCACTCTATGTCTTGAAGGCTGGACGTTATAAACAAAATGATTGCTCGGTGCTATTGATGGCACTGAGCGTGGTAGCGTGGACTCGCATTCCTCCACCCATCTAGGTTTGAGGTTTCCATGGTTTCTCCAAATCACTTCAGGCGAATTTTGCCATGGTTCCTTCAAAAGGTCACGGCCGAATTCCCTCCCGTTCCTTGTCTCCAGTCTTTTATCACCTCGATGTCAACGAGGCGTAAAGCCTTTAACCAAGAGAGAGAGTGATAAAAATAGAAAAGAAAAGAAAGCTATTGATTGTAGACATGGCATGCAGTAGCAATACGTGAATGCTTCTTTTCTGCCACAAGACACTTTTAACAAGTCTTCTGCAGACACGCATTCATTCCGTCGAGTTACGTGTGACATCTTCGGATTCATCAAGAGTTGCCATATCCTGTGGTGTAATCAAACCGATTTTGTTTCAACTGTATGACTGACACGACATTCTGAATGAGTAACAAATTTTCCCGTTAATTACTGCAAAGTAAGGTGAAATATCTCCTGAGACTGGTGAATCTGGACTATAGGCTACGAAACCATTCCTTAACTCTACAGCGTCGTTGGTAATCACTGGGTTAAAAAATTCTCGATCTTTCGTAGCAGCAGCTATTCGCGGCAATACCCGAGTTGAGCCGATGGAGGCATTCACGCCAAAACACATTAGCACCAAGCTTAAAGATTCGCTGTCATTGTCTTCACTTGTAGAAACTAAATAAAAAAGTAGTGAAACTAATACAAAAAACATGAAGACTCTTAAGAAATGATAAAATCATGCAAAATAGTTTTTAATACCCTTAAAATAATACGGTATTGCTATAAACTTTCATGGAAAAGAAAAACACGATTTATACAGCAATATATTTTAATTTTTTTTTTAGCTGTTGCTTTCTTTCATCCAGGGCCGGCGCTAGGAATTTCTGGCCCGGGGCACTTTTTTTTTTTTTAGCTCTACAAAATGGCCAGGCGACAATGGGTGTAATCTTGGATCCATGACATGAGGGACCCTATAGTCGGTGATCGGGCCCCCCATCAGCCCGCGGGGCCCGGGTACTTTTGACCCGCTTACCTCCCCCTAACGCCGGCCCTGCTTTCATCCACTCGGTTTCAATCTAGCATCCTTCTGATATAGACTGAAATAAATATTTAAAGTAAGGTGACTGCAAGGGTAATGGTTCATTTTTTAAAAAAAATATGATCGTCATCATTTTTTAAAAAACGTTAATGGTTAATTGTTTATATTTTTATCTTTTTTCCTACGCTATTTCACTCGTAACTAGCCCATTGATGCCTCCGAAATTTTGGCATTTAAGACTTTGTTTTTAATACCTACAAGCTACGTACTTCTTCAGCCCTGCATCTTTTATTTACAGCTATGACATCATAGCACACTCCGTTCCAGAAGAGCCAAAAACTTCTACCGGAAACCAACCCGCGTGATTGGGGTTGAGGAGGACGTTGATTCCTGGAGTAGCTCAGATGTCTTAGTTGGAGTACCAACGTCCTGCTTAGCCATTTATGAACCTGTGTCGTAATATTTGCCTTTCATTACAACGACAAATACGGTTGCGCCTTCTTGTTTCTGCGAAAAGTTTTTGCGATTATCTCAAAACACATTGATTCTTTGTTTGTATATAAATTGTGACATATAGTTTTAAGGGTGTCAAATTGTTTGTCATGTTCTGTGGCATAGAAATTGCCATAATGTAACTACTGTAAATCTACCTTCATATCATGTCAAAGAGAGCCATTTTACCCCTGTCACTGGTATTTTTCCCGATTGATTTCTGACACCCAAGAAGATACTTGTGTGAGTCTGATTCTTGGGTGACGATTGTTCCAAGTTTTTTTAAAGCACTACTTCTGAAGAAAACAGTGGTAAGCGGCTTGAAGTTTCTGTGGAATGTTGTTAATATGAAATTCTGCGAAAATTTTCAACCTTAACCAGAGCTGTAGTTGAGGCTCTGAAAATTTATAGTGTCAAACGAGGGATGCAATTACTAGAAAGAGGTCAACATGAAAATTCTGTACAAGCATTACATTCTTATTAGAGTGATAACATCTACTTCTTACCACTAACTCCTGTTAACGGTATAAGAGAATCATAGCTTCTGATAATTATTTTATACAGTTATTATCTCTCCAATTCTTATCTCTCCATATTGTAGCACCAATTCCATTTCATTTTTTCATCCATATCATGAAAAGTTGTAAATTTATCGTCGATTCTTGATTTTTGTTATAACTGATAATGATTTCAACCACTGCATGACGATACTCCTATACCTAAGCGTTAATTTTGTGTGACTCATAGAACAAGATACTTATAGTACGCAGTCGTATTCATATGTTCTTTCTGCGACATTTTTTTACGCAGATTCCATTCTTCTGTATTTACCACGAGGGAAAATTTAAGTCAGTGTTAAACAACATACGAGTAAAGAAACAAAACACAAAACTGATAAATAATTACGGCAAGTATGTGTTAAACACTGAGGAACACCTGTAACACACCGCTCTGCTATACGCCTTCTGAAGTATACCGTAAATTGATAGATGAGAATAGTACTTGCCACTGGAAAATGCCAATTTCAAAGAATTCAAATAGGAAATACGCCATGAACTATAGGTTGATATTTTAAGACTCATCTCCAGTACACTCGTTTCCACATACACTAAATACTCGAGCAGATGATATTTAACCAACGCGAACTTTGGAAAAGATTCTGTGAAACACAACATGACGAGAACAATGTTACTGTTGCAGGGTCACAAGTTCACGTTAGTTTCCTGCATCACTAGAAATAATTCGACACTAAAACACATAAGAGCCCGTTAATAAAGATCGCAACGGATTTTTGCTATTTCCTAAGTGCAGAGTTGCAGTATATCGTTGTAAACGGGGAGAAGAGTTTAAATAATTTTCGTGTAATATCTGTGGTTCTGCGAGGAATTAAAATAAAGTCTTCTCTTTAGTTTTTATGATTGATCATGGTGAAAAAGAGTTCAAACAGTTTAAGGTACTGAAACATGATACCGTCACACGCAGGGAAGAAAACGTTGTTCTGATTGTTTAGAGATTAAAGGTAACCTTGATGCTATTTCAACACGTTGTCGTGAACAGCAAAGTAAACAGAAAGAAAATGCAACGCAATGCTCCTAACGAACAAATAGAAGAAACTTAAACCTCCCAGTCCTTGAAAAAATTGATTCCTTGTAATCTATTTACCGCATGATAAGTCGATATACAAGTCGATATACGACACCCAGCATATCACAAGAAGTGTCTGCTTCGATGTCTCTTGTGATAGCTTCGAAGTGACTGACCTTTGCATCGCTCAGGCAAATATGTCTGACTTATACACTGAAGAGCCAAAGAAAACTGGTATAGGCATGCGTGTGCAAACACAGAGATATGTAAACACTCAGAGTACGGCGCTGCCTATATAATACAACATGTGTCTGGCGCACGCGTTGGATCGGTCACTGTTGCTAAAATGGCAGGTTATCACTATTTTAGTGAGTTTGAACGTGTCTGGCGCACGAGAGATGGGACACAGCATCTCCGAGGTAGCGATGAGGTGGGGATTTTCCCGTAGAACCATTTCACGAGTGCACCGTGAATATCGGGAATCCGGTAAAACATCAAATCTCCAACATCGCTGCGGCCGGAAAAAGATCCTGCAAGAACGGGACCAACGACGACTGAAGAGAATCGTTCAACTTGGCAGAAGTGCAACCCTTCCGCAAATTGCTGCAGATTTCAATGCTGGAGCATCAATAAGTGTCAGCGTAAGAACCATTCAACGAAACATCATCGATATGGGCTTTCGGCAGAGCCGAAGGCCCACTTGTGTACCCTTGCTGAGTGCACAACACAAAACTTTATGCCTCGCCTGGGCCCGTCAACACCGACATTGGACTGTTGATGATTGGAAACATGTTGTCTGGTCTGACAACTCTCGTTTCTAATTGTATCGAGCGGATGGACTTGTTCGGGTATGGAGACTACCTCATGAATTCATGGACCCTGCATGTCAGCAGGGGACTGTTCAAGCTGGTGAAGGCTCTGTAACGGTGTGGGGTGTGTGTAGCTGGAGTGATATGGGACGTTTGATACGTCTAGATACGACTCTGACAGATGACACGTACGTACGCATCCTGGCTGATCACCTGCATCCATTCATGTCCATTGTGTATTCCGACGGACTTGGGCAATTCCAGCAGGACAACGTGACACACCAGACGTCCAGAATTGCTACAGAGTGGCTCCAGGAACACTCTTCTGAGTTTAAACACCTCCACACCACCAAACTCCCCAGACATGAACACTATTGAGCATATCTGGGATGCCTTGCAACGTACTGTTCAGAAGAGATCTCCACCCCCTCGTACTCTTACGGATTTATGGACAGCCCTGCAGGATGCATGGTGTCAATTCCCTCCAGCACAACTTCAGATATTAGTCGAGTCTATGCCACTTCGTGTTTCTGCACTTCTACGTGCTCGCGGGGGCCCTACACGATGTTAGGCAGGTGTTCCAGTTTCTTTGGCTCTTCAGTGTAGGATATATCACGGACGTGGAAAGTCATTCATATATATATATATATATATATATATATCTTATAATGTTCCACTTTGCTTCCTTAGATATTTATTGATGAAACTGTGAATGTTAACTTAGGTGTGGACGTGACGAAATAAGGCAGAGGATTTTCGAGGTGGAAAGAGTGGACGCTGAACACTTGTCGAAAATTAGAATTCATGGTAGGAGCCACAAGCATTCGCAAACAATAAACTTGTGAAATGACATGTTCTTTTAAATACGGATGTACAGCGTTTAGGCAAGTGGCCCTACCTAGAGGCAGTCTAGAAATATCAGGGACAAACACTGAAAATCTAGCAAGCCAAGGATATGGGAGTACTAAATGGTATAATCCAAATTTGCTGTGAAATACGTTTGTTTGGAAACGCGTATTCATAGACGTTTGTGCGAAGTCGCGCCAAATGGATCAAGTGGTCTGAACTAATCAGTGACCCGATTTGTGCACAAGGTAACGAGTTCTTATATTGGATTATTTTGATTTGCTTATAGGAGGAGTCATACGTGCCACATCCTTGCGGGATTGGCCAAAGTAATCCTCCTCCAAAGTAAGGGGAAGAGGTTCATTGTATGATTCGTGACCATTCCACCTTGGACAGCTGGACCATTATTTGGCAGAAATGACGAACCAGACACCAACGCTGTGTGTAGTAAAAGCAGAGTTTCGACCACTCTGTTTCCAGCGGGGCTGCTGTTTTTTTTCCAATGGCATTCGGCATCTAGGCCATATAGCAAGCTAACTAGACACACCACAGGACGGACATGATATTCACAGACAGAACACTTAAACACCCATGCCCGCGGCCCGACTCGACCCGGCGACCTTCGGCATGCCCTGCTCTACAGAGGCCGGCCGGGGATGCTGTTCTGTTTACCTGTCTGGATGTCGCTCCCTCGCGAGCCCTTAAGAATGCTGTTTCGTTGCAGCCATGCTACTGTGACCATCATTGCGGTAAACTTGTCGACATGCGATTGTCTGCAGCGTCCAACCAGCCCGTAAACGACTGCTCGATGGAAATTTATACAAGATTCTCATTTTCTTGAATTCAACCCGACAAATAAAACTGATTTCAAATTGATGACACCGTTCGTGTTTTGACGTTATCGATATCAAATAAGTAAATATTTGTAATTAATTCAAATATTCAGTGGTTTATAGTTCCAGTCAAATCAATGAATATTAATTTATAAAATCTGCCATGTTAATCAAAGATAATCTTTCATACCAAACTGTAAGTATTTATAAAACTCGATCGATAACATCCTCCATTTTTGTATCACACTACGACAAAGTATCAATAAACTAAGACAACCTAGTTCGCTTAAAGATATTTTATTCTAAATTCCAATTCACTGACGGGATTTTGAAAGAGTCTAACGTATCTACATAGCATGACACAGAGTGTGGTGTGTGAGTTTTAACGCTCTGGCCTCACATTCGGGAGAACGTGGGTTCGAATCCCCGTCTAGGCATCCAGTTTTGAATTTTCCATGGTTTCCCAAAATCAGGTGTATGCGGGATGCTTCCTTCAAAAGGTCATGACCGAATTAATTCCCATTCCTTGTCCCAAGTCATTTCCCGCCTTTAATGACCACTACAAGGCATAAAGCAATAAGCAAAAAAAAAATCTTACGCGACATTTAAATAATGTTACCCTTTATGGGATCCGTATGTCAGGACTATTCATTAGTGTCGATGAAAACCAGAGGTCCGGCTGCCACAATTATTACAAAAATGTCCCAGATTTGACACACAACGGCTGGGCCCTACTAATGTGATACGTAGACGAAGAAATTTTCTCTTGAAATTATTGACTAACCTGCAACAGCCTCTTTAAATTTACAGCTACAATGGAATACTTCTCACATTAATGAGAACAGCAGAATGAGTTTCGTACTGATAGGCGCATTTGTTGCTCCTTCGTACGGTTAGAGATTGAGGAAAGTACAGACGAGAGAAGTCCTCGGGTGAAAAGCATCCTTGTCACCTAGAGTTCAGTGAATTGCAGGGTGTAGATTTACAGTACGAATTTGATTTCAAATTCGCAAAGGAATAGCCTTCCACGCACCCTTGTCAAACAATACGTACTATGGAGTCTGGAAACTGATAATCTTCTTTTACTGAACTGAAAACGTTAGCCACAACTATGACATAAATAAATCCATTATCATCTAGTCTGATAAAAACAGCAACTGAATTTATTGTTTTTAACAATTTAACCATTTCCATGGAAGAGTCAGTATCTTCATAGCTTTCACAAACACTAATGGTGGAAAAGAAAATAGGCTGTTTTATAATTAAAACACTATAAAATCTTAATTTACAGTTAAGTGCCACTGATTTCACTATCGCAAAATATGTTTATATTAGCAAGCATTCTTGTTCACCAGCGAAACATTTCAGTAATTCAAAATGGCTGCTATTAACGTCAGATCTTGCCAAATATTTATTATGAAGTTTTAACAAGTTTAGTGCTTATAAAAACTGATTTAAGATATAGCCTATTCATGATCCAGCGGCTTTTCCGTCATCGTTTTGTTTTCTTTTACAGTGAACGAACTATACATTATAGGATGCTGTAAAAAATTGTATTCATTCATAATGTTACTTTGGTAATCATACAATGCGGTTAATCTTTTTAAAATCGACGATTCACAGAGTTAAGAACTTCACGTTTGTAATTTGTGAGAGTTTTGAGGAGCAGCTGCTCAACTCATCACGTTTTTGTTTAGCCGGAGACGAGATCAGTCACGTCAACAACAAGCCAGTCATGCTGTGACCCCAGTTCTGACTGACGTCGGTAACTACGCAAGCTGAGTTCAGTCAGCAAATACGTCGCGACAAAGTGTGGGTGAAGCCCCTGAAGACAGCGCGTAATACGCACTGTCATGCCACAAGATGCTTCAACTTATTGCCCCGCTAGTGCATTGGTTAGTGTCCTCGCTGGTTCGACTTATGTTCTAATTTTTTTTTTATCTGCTTAACGTCTCTTAACAGCGAGGTCTTTAGAGACGGGAAAGGATGGGGGGCAAGGAATGGAAAGGAATTCTGCCATGGCATTTTGAAGGAAGTATCCCGGCATTTGCTGGAGTGATTTGGGAAACCAATGGGAAACCCAAATCTGGATACCCGGACGGGGATTCGAACCACCGTCCTCCCGAATGCGAGGCCAGAACGCTAACAGTTACACCACAACGCTCGGTTTAAGTTCTACAGCAATTTGTTCTCTTCTAAACACATAAATGTTTGTGGAGGGTGTTAAAAAAAGTATAAAATATTTTAGGATGTACTGTATGCATTAAAATAAGGCAAAAATTTGTATTAAACATTGGGTCGCATACGCATACTTTCGGAGTTAATAACAAGTCCACAATGTGACGCCCTTCCACGGCAAAGCACACCTCAGCACTTCAAGGTAAGGAATCACGCATTCTTTGATACTGCCTTGTCATCATGTGCAGGACCAACCGAGACAATTTCTAAGAGTCTATGATCCCTTACAGCGAAGGGCTGAGGCATGCTTTGCCGTGGACGGGCGTCGCTTTACGGACTTATTAATTCCGAAAGTACGCGTATGCGACCCAATGTTTAATATGCATTTTTGCCTTATTTTAATGCATACTATGACCTCCTAAAATATTTTACACTTTTTCTTAACACCGTGTATACGAACAGTTCCAAATGAAAAGAGCGATGTATATAAAACCGACTCTAAATTTCCTATTAATTCGGGAGTTCTGTTTCTACCTTCTTTCTGAACTGTTTTCAATAAAAGTTGTGGAAATGCGTCCACTTGTCACGCACAATCATGTTCCGTGACATGGTGGGACTTGTATATCTAGGCTGCAATCCATTGACTACAAATGATCAGGAAAGTGGTCAACGTTATTGCATCTGGTAGAAAATAATTGAAAGAAAACTGGAAAAAACTGTTCCTAAGGCTGTTTAGAAAGCAATGGACAACTGCAGCGACGTGTAAACTGCACAGCTGGAATAGTTTATATCGACTTTTCCTTTTGTTTTTACGCTCATAAACAAAAGGTTTCGACATGGTTCAAAGCAAATGCGTATCACCTTTTATTTCGATTGGTTCTCAAAGATGCTGTCACCTCAAACATTATCGTCGTCTCGGAACTCTCTAAAATGCGATTTGACTTAGTGAAAATTCAACTAAAATGACGTTCAAATACGCAAATGTTAGGAACGAATTAAAATTTGGGTGACGTACTTAAAAAATAATTTAAAAATTCTTGGATCAAGGTCTACGTTTTGAGAAATTTTCCTGGCACTTTGTTCTCAAAAAACTGATTTGAATAATGTTCGCTATAAATTTGCAGCATATATAATAAGTTTACCTCTTGATGGCAATGTCTGGGATGATGACCTGGAGCGGTTTCCTATTGCTTCCCCAGTATAACAGTGGATTACTGTGATAATGTGTTCAGTTTATTGCCTGTGTTGTGGATGAGGGATAAAAGAGAATGAAACCCAGTGCCGGCCCATTCAGGCCAACTCTTCCGAAAGACACCAAGACGGCCGCGAAGTCTTAAGTACTAATCCGACGGACGAATCACCATCAAGGGTGTCGTGCCCTCACTCCATAGGGACTGAGGAGGTTGGGATTTAACACAGGACTTTAGTGCACATAATGTGACTATGAATTATGCCTTATATGGTTCCCCTAAATTACTCCATGGACGAATCTCGCCTACAATCCTCTCCTAGTTCTAACTATGTTATTGTCGACGAGTCGTCATGCCATAATACAAATAAAAAGCCGTTATATCAAAAACATAAGGCCCCGATTTTCTGACAAATCGCATAATGCGACTGGTAGTATCAATGCCATTGTCAATGGTATGTTTGTGCATCGATGAATACGAGAATTCATTTTTAAATTTTTCATTAGAGTAATTAACCAGGAGCGTGCTCGAATCATTTGGCTGGCTTGGACAAGTTCAGGCTGTTACAGCAATCCATAACTCGCCAACTATTATTGTATTTTAATTAAAACCTTTCATATGTTTCCCAGCAGAGAAAAACATATTTGCTGCACAAGTCCAGCTCTGACCTCAAACAACTAAAAAAATTTTGCGAGATGATTATATTTTTATTATTTTGTTCAAAATACTTCAAATCTGGACAATACTTGAATCATATACGTGTAAGATAGTTTTGTGTCCTCAGAAATAGCATTAGAATGGTTTCACCATTGGCATTGTGTTGATTTCATATCGGAAATTCTTGTTAGAACAAGTTTACGAAATGTTATGTTCTTTTAAACAATGCGAAACCAGTTTAAATTCAATGAGAATCATTGCTATTCCTTTGTCTGTGTGTATCGTGTTTGTGTGTATGTGATTGCAACAAGTTAACTAACAACAAAAAATAAATTTCTTATAAGTATTAACATCGGTCTGACAAAAGAATATTCAATTGGACATGTCGTTTGTAGAAAGAGAGAATGTGTGGGTTCAAAAGACTGCGTCAGAACTTTCTTAAATTTTTATTACACAAAAATGTAATTTTCTGTAATTTTTTACGGTAGAAAAGTTATTTGGTTCAGCTACATAATATTGAGCATTGTTTGCAACAACACAATTAGCTCGTGCTCTATCAGGGTTTCCACACGTCCTGCGCCATTACTTCCGCGTCAATTGCATGTTGGCGCCATGCACGTAGCATCACCCATTATGTAATTAATATGACCCCTTTGTTTCCTGGACGTTGCTTCCATTCAGTATTTTCTTGTTCCTCTTTTTGATGTTTTTATTACATTCATGGTGATTCAAATCCTTTAGTTGTCGTAGTCGCTTTAACGGTACTGGATGGAAGCAGTTTTATGTGGATCATCTAAGCCTAAGATTGGTCTTTGTACTGTTACTGTCGCCTTCAATTATATTTTTACTGGAGGGAAAATGGTCCAGCGAATGATTGGCAGAGATGACTGCGAAAAACTGCCACATGATCACTAGAATGATGTTCCTGGCCGTAATGTAGTATCATCACTCCAGTAAAACGGTGTTCGGACATTAGTATTTCTTTTATAGAAAAAATTATTGCGATAACAGACACTTTTCAGCTGGTTTTAACCATCTTGTAAGAAGTAAAAGTGTTCAATACAATTCAGTCATTTTCCATGGATTGCAATATAAGAGATTGGCTCTGTAGAATGTGGAAATTTGTCATTTTTCAAATTAGCTATTGCATAACAAAACAGATAAATTACACAGTTGAAGATGCATAGTTACATCACAGCGTAATATATACATTAATTATATCAACATTTACAAAACCTACTGGCAATTATTTTGTAGATACTTTAGAAATAAATTCTTCGATGGAGTGGAAGGAGTTGTCAATTAAAAATTCTTTCAATCTTTTCCTGAATTTAATCTTATCACCTGTTAGATATTAAAATGTATTGGGATCTTATGGAACACATGTATCCCTGAATATTGGACCCGTTTTTTAACAAATGACGATGGCTTGTAATCCTTGTGAAGATCTAGTGTAATAATTGTGTATTTTACTATTTGTTTCAAATAGGTTATAATTTGTGACTACAAGGGACATTAACGTGTATCTGTACTCGGCCATCAATGTTAAAATCCATGACTTCTTGAATAGCTCTCTCTCCATGAAATTCTACTGCTAACTCCACACATTTATTAATCGCTTTTGGGCCCTGAATACTTTGTCTCCCCAGTTCTTTCATTCTTAACTCACAATTACCCTCAATGGCTCATTGTTTATCGACAGCCTCACGTTTAAAAAATAATTGACTTTCTTTTCGGTTTTATTTGCTTTCTATTATCACTACCCTTATTGTTTATCATGTAGCTCTCATATGTATTTCTTGGAATAAGTTATATAAGTGATCCTTTTTTACCCCCGATCCGGTCATGTAAGGATTAACGTGTCGGAGAGATTTCAGTGTGCAAGTAGTTATAGTTTGCAGATTAAGAATTCAGCATAAACTATAATAAGCCAAATGCTGGGAACTATAATTGCAAAGGCAAACTCTGGGCTACTTCTGAAAAGTAAGGTTCGAACTTATAGTAATTGATGCTTTAACTGACCCAAATGCAGATGCATATAAGTGGAAATTGATTGAGTTTTTATGGTGAAGTCTGTGGTTTACCATGAAATCAGACGCAGAAGGTATTAACAGATATCTGAGGTATGCATTCCCAGTTGATAAAGTGGTTATTACAAATCATCTTAGAAAATCAAAATAGATAGAAGATTCTACTGCAGTCATGTTAAAAATCGTTTGAAAGACCAAGTCAGAGAGGAGGCTTCATTAATAACTTGTGAACAAATTTTGTTGATATAACGTGTTAATTATTGTAATAGCTATCAGAAACGGGAAAAAATGCGGTAACACACTATGGACACGTTATAAAGTCAGAAAGACGACGAACTGTAGTTAAAAATAAGGAAAAAAATTTCCAAGTGTCAACTGGCTGATGTAAACAACCAAAGGAAGAAATTCCATAATTAAATGTTGAGCAATAGCGACGGAATTGAGTAAGCGTCGGCAAGTAGCATTTTAATGTTTGTACGATTAACAGAAGGCGGAAAGTTACTCGTAGGAAAAAAACAAGTAGTTGATGCGTGTCTCATCGAGATAGTGCGTTAGTTAACTAAGCTTCAGTATTCGTTTTACGTTACATAAGAAAGTGAACAGCATGCTACAGCAAGACGGGTCTTCCCCCGCAGGACGGATGTAGCGGTACATTCGTGTTGTCCACCTGTACTCCGTAAACATTACTTTCAGTTCGGCAGAAGTGATGCGCTGCGTTATGCGTCCATTACACGCGAGGAATATTCGAGTACATTGATTTATTTTCTTTGCTCGTGGCTTTATGACTCGTCAACGTCGAGGTCATTAGAGGCGGGAGAGGACTGGGGGGAAGGAACGAAAAGGAATTCGGTCATGGTCTTTTGAAGGAATCTTCCAGGCATTCACCTGGAATGATTTCGGGAAGCCATGGAAAAATCTAAAGCGGGAAGGCCGGACAGGGATTTGAACCCGCGTCCTCCCGAGCGTTGTAACTGATCCACTGGGTGCAGTCACGTGACCAGTCTTTAGATAAGGTGCCTGCGAAATTGTCGATAAGGCTACGAACGGGATTGCAGCCGAGCAACTTCGCTCGGAGTAGAAGATTGCATTTTGTAGGTAGAATTTTGAACCTAGACAAGATCAGGACCCGAGCGTACTCAGCATGAAAATGTGGGTGACATGTCACTCATAACAACGATAATATACTGAACAAGTTAAAAGAAGAACTCAGTACTACAAGATATACGAAAATGTTTCAGGAATGACTACGCATATGACAGACAAAAGGAAATATGGTACAAATTAATAATTAAAATACAGTGGAATGTCGCTAAATACTGAAGCTATCACTTTCAAAGTCAAAGTAATAGAGTCAAAAAGTAAGTAATTAAAATATCTTGTGAATGCAGAATTTCTTTGATCCTGTAATGCAGTCCGGGAATGTAATTCGCTGGTATAAACATGCACTCCTTACGTGTCTATTAATTGCGCAGTACACAGTTGGATGTACAAAAAAGCGGAGTCGGTTTGAAACTTTCGTGAAGTTATCGTATTTGATCTATTCTCCAGTAGACAGTGACATTAAATTTCTGTTTGTAGAAGACAAACCTCTCTCTCTCCACGCTCGCTTTTTTTGTCCCCTCCTACCCCACTCCCCCCCCCCCCACCCCACCCCCCATGGAATCGAATATTATGGACTGGTATTTACTATGTCTCAATGAATAATAGTGACACAGGGTCATTTAAGAGGCAGAGACAAGGATACTACTGCAAATTAACTTTTGAAATTGTTGCAAAGCAGCTAACCTTCTGATGCCGACTCGCCTCGCTTGCGCTCGGTGTGGTAAGCTGCGGTTAGGAGTCAGATCCAGGTTGTATGTAAGCGTCACGTTCCGTTGTTTCCTGAAGTACTGCGGTAACTTGCCAAAAATCAGTACAACGATCTGGATCACGGAACCGATTACCAAATTCAGCTTTACACAATCGTCGAAAATCATTTATGTGTAGAAGTAGAATAGTTTCGATAGGGTAGAAAAAGAAGTGTTTTCTTGAGGAGCTATTCTATCTCTTGCTTCTGGTAACAAAAAACTACGATCAGCACAAAAGATCTAGTCCACAATGTCCAGAGGATTATATTTTGCACTCCTCAATAAATTCTCGTTATAAGGTCTGAAAAAAGGATATACAGACAAGAAATACTTCCGCCTTCGGTATATGACCTATGTCATTACGTGATAAGTACGTGTCTGGAAGCAGAATGATTTTTTTTCCCCTACATCTTGTCAGGATACGAACGTCTTGTGTAGTCATCCAAGTCCTTCGTTGTTACGTTATTCCGCCGTCTGTAGTTAGGATCTGCGAATCTTTCAGCTTTTTCTGTAATCTTTTTTATCACTGTCTCAGAACTTTCGGTATCCGCTTTCTGAGTTACTACTTACTGAAATCTGTTGCCATACTACAAGTAACTGTGAATAATCGAGATTAAATTTCTGACACTCTCCACTCCTTTAAGCAAAATATCGCCACTCAGTTTGAGAAAACTTAATGGGATTAATTTTTTGAACATTAGACTAAATAGGGCTTACTAACATGAAGGATTAACTGAAAAAATCCTTGTAGCAGGCATTATTTCAACAACGTTAGTTTTTAACCGTACGTAATCAGTATAACGTTCTTATTTCGTGGAATAACGTTATAGGTGAAGTGAAATATTTACTTCTTTTACTTAGGACTTTAAAAGACAGCAGACCACCTATCACATCGCTTTGGGGTCTATGACATTTATTTGGGAAAACCGAAGACTACACTCTGTGTTCTGCGATCAAAACGTCGTTATACGATTCCCAAACTTACTGCAGCAAATTATTGTGAGACTCTTCCTGAAAATACTTTTTTTTACAGTAGTGTAAAAGCATTGTCTGTTAAGCGTAACGTCATGCACTGGAGTTAAAGGCTGGTTCGCACTACGCTATAGTAATTTAGTCTCTTGGTGAGTATTTTAGTAGCTAAATTACTCGCTACTGCTCAAAAATAGTTCGCACTAGTTTCGTGGTATTTCGCCAGATGAACAGGCTGCAACGTAATCAAATGAATGAGCTAATACAGCGTATGTCAATCGCTATTTTAGAAGAGATGGATGAAGAAGTTTATGCAATAAAAAAAAAGCAATGGGTACGAAAATGGGTTAGTAGAAGGGGTGAACTGGGAGCTACACATTGTCTTCTGAAGGAATTATCATTAGAAGATCCCTAAGAATAGTTTGAGAATGTCCAAAAGTTGTGTTAATGAAAATGGAGTCGCAAATCCAGCGTGAAGATACCTATTTAAGAAGTGCAATTCCCGCAATTACAAAATTACAGGCAGTTCTCTACTTTATTGCCACCGGATGTAGTTTAAGCAAATTCACACCTCGCATTTACACACGGAAAATCACCTATTTCCTAATTCATCACAGTGTGAAGGAATCTATTAAACATTAAAGGAATTGAAGTAATGTTTCCTAGAGATGCATCCAGTAAACTGAATCTTTTACTTAAGGAATATAAAATATTTCAGTACCTGTGCCTAAATTTTTTGACTACTTTTTTTTTAACTTCTGCGAGTAGATCATCCTAAAAAGATTTTTATCGCGTTAGGTAGTACTTCTAATAACAATAGTAATAATATGTTAGTGTATAATGTAGATACTGTTGTAGTAAAATTGTGCCCTAGGTAGATGTTTTTAATTTTCAATTTGATTTACTTCTCACCAAATCCAGGTATGTTTATTGCATTTTCCGAATCCATGTGTGCAGATTGCATCCTTTGTTTGTTTTTATAGTGCGGGAACTTAATATTCTGCAAGCATATTCTACATATTTAGAAACAAATTTTAAAATTGTTTCTTCGCTCCAGCGAAACGACATTTTTGCGGCAGCTAATGAACTCGACTAAAACAATAGGTTCAGACTAGTTTAGTCTATGAGCGAGTGGGCAGTGGCGCGTGGTGGGGGGTGCTACTCGCACGGTTTAATAGAACAAAACGGATCTACTCGACTAACTACTGGATAAACTGCTCGACTAAAGTTTCATTGTTCACACACGTTTAGTTACTCAGTTGCTCGTTTCTCGACTAAATTACTAGCCTAGTGCGTACCAGCCTTAAGGAGTTTTTGTTCGCAGAATAGTACACTTGGCTTTGTTTATGCAGCAGAATAAAGCACGTGAAGTGGTTTAAATCTAGTAGCAGTCCTCACTTTCACCCTGTGTTGGTGATTTTGGACTTTTGATGAGCGTTCTGGTGGGGAGCTGCGTGCGCCGCCCACGTCACAGCCGCTCGATAACTCCCACGCAACAAGTCGGATCCCGCCCACGCACAAACCTAACACCACGGACAGTTCACAACTTTTAATAGGTATTTTTTTATACATTCACTCAGAATTTAAACAATTTCATTCGGAGTATTTGCTGGTATACCTGACTTCACCCTGTAATACAGGGCTAGTCAAAATGACTGCAGTGATTTCAGAAAGTTATTACAGATTTATTATTTGACACATACTTACAAGATTACACAGATATATAAACAAACTGTGAAAGTTTTTTTTGGTGTTTACAGATGCTCAATATGTGCACCTTTAGTGACTCTGCACTCATCAAGTCTACAATCGAGTTCTACCCATATCCGATGCAGCATGTCTCTGTCAATGAGAGGAAATGCATTGGTGATGCGAATCCGCAGGTCTTGTCTTTGTTTGGGATTTCGTAAAAGATACAGTGTTCGTGCCACCAGTACCAGTTGATCTGCCAGACCTGGAGGTTCGCATCACCAACGCATTTGCTCTCATTGACAGAGACATGCTGCATTGGGTATGGAAAGACTTGATGTGTGCAGAGTCACTAAAGCTGCACATATTGAGCATCTGTAGACACTCAAAAAAACTTTCACAGTTTGTTTATATATCTGTGTAATAATGTAAGTATATGTCAAATAATAAATCTGTAGTAATTTTCTGAAATCACTGCAATCATTTTGACTAGCTCTGTATTACTATAAACTTGTTACACTTCATAATTCTTTCTTCAATTAAATATGTTTATGTTAAGATTAAAAATGAGGAGACGAGGAAAGTTACGAAAAAATTGGGATCCATTGATATGAGACAGAGCAGCGTTTCTCGATCTTTTTGAACCCGAAGACCAGCAAATTGTCAAAAATAATGCTGCCTAACACTAACTTATATGGGCATTTTTTTACCAATTTTTATATTATCAACATCTGGGTCATATTTTATTGTACCATTACAACATAATAGGTCTAAAAACATGTTTTGAATTCCTGCGCAAAATACAGTTATGAAACTTCAAGAGAACTATTAAAAGTCAATAACATGTAGACCATACTCTTAATATTTAGTAACCAAAGTAATAACAATATTACTATAGGCTGGATGTTTAATTTTATTTAAATGCGATGGAGAGAACGCTCCGGTGGCAATTTCCCTAAACACCCATTTCCAACACCCCCCCTTTTTTTCCCTGTATCCACCTACTTTTGCCCTCTACAAATTACATCTTTAAACTGTTTCAACGTTTTTGGTAAATTATTCATCAATTCTCTTGGTAACTTACTCCAAATCCCTAATCAATTACCTACGAAATCGAGTGCCAGTTTGTGTTCATGGTCATCTTTTCGCTTCCGTGCATTAATTTTAATTCTTACACTAACATATTTCCACGCTTCATCACACATTGTACAATCCCATGACCCTCCTCATACTCCTCCTATATTCCCATAAATCCCATTCCAGCTCTTTTATCTGTTGGTTACTGATTGTGTTCTACGGTAATTTCCACAGCTCTTCTTTGTTACACTATACCATCGACCAAAATGCACAAAATAAATAAAAGACACTAGATCTCAGCCTTTTATTTTTGTTTACTCCACCACTCTTATGTTACCTACCAACTATACTAAGTACATTGGTCCCTCACACGTACCATAAATTCCTCAAAAGACCTTAAAAGTCCTTCCACAAACGGCGCTCTGTATGATGCCAACTGGAAATGAATATACAATTGAAGGAACGATGCTGTCCTATCCTCATCATGGTTATGGTAGATTTTTACCTGGTCACTGGAATATTCGAAGTTTTTAAAAAAGTTGAGCTTATAGTTTACACTCGCTTACCGCGGGACCACATGCTGTACCTTAATTTAAACTCAATTCAAAATATACTAGCAGTTTTTGCTGAATCGAATTCAACGGAAAACTAATACTGTACTTAAAGAAAGAAAAAACTCAGCATTTTAACATCGCACCAAAATGAAACATACCGTACTTTACCTACATTAATAAAAAAAACTAAAAAAAAAAACAGTTGTTTACTTGTCTGTAGCTGACTGACAGTACACCAAACTCTTTTTTTTTTTTTTTAACCTTTAACGCACCGATTTTTTGCGCGGTTACAGTTTTGTTGCATGTGAAGGTAATTGAAATGCGCGAAGTAAAATTATTTAGTGTTTGTTCAAATTGAATTGTGTTGCGTGATTATTATGAATGAATTGATTCTTATAGCAAAAAATCCATCTCAGAGAGTCAAAGCGAAGTGTTAATTGGAGCTCAATGTAGGGATATGAATTCAGGTAGTGCCTCTTGATTTTGTATCACCAAGGTTGGCTAACACAGGTTCTCGTTCGTTGCAGTAAGTCACTCAATGATTTTTCTGCCGTTAACGAGTAATAAAGCCCAATGGTGAGTACATCCATAGTTTTAATATTATTTCTTCTACCATACACATTCCATTCCCCTCCCGCCTCTAAAACCTCGGCAACCCCCTCCCCCCCCAAAAAAAAAACGTACACGCACACACAGTAGAACATAAGAATTTTTCTCTTCGGCTGTACTTACAGAAATTGAATTAATCAAATACAGGAGCTGCAGGATGTGCAACGAAAGGCAGCTAGATCTAACTCCGCAATACCCAGTCAGTAACTGGCGCGATAAAGGAACTGGATTGGTAGTCATTGGAAGACAGGAGGAGAATGAAGAGAATCGTGGGAGTGTATTGTACAAGGCGTGTGTTGGTGATGAAAGATATTGGTCGCAGTATTAGAAGTAGTGCATGGAAGGGAAAAGATGACCATGACCACAAGTTGGCACTCGACTTCGTGCTTAAGGGAGAAGGAAAATTTTCTTTTGTAATTAAGAGAGTCATGGATTGGACAAAATTACCAAAGGATGTAATGTGTAATTTACCAAAAATGCTGATAGAATTTAAAATTTATAAATGGTTAAATTAGATGGGTGAGGAAATTTACACTCAAAGAAGGTTAAATAATACAAAATAATTACAATAATAAGAAAGCGGTAAACAGAGCGACTTGGGAAAATTTTCCTACCTCTATATTTTAGACCCAGTGTGGACGATCTGCATGGAATTATGTGATGTAAATCTTTTGGATTACGAAGATAAATTATGGATGACATGTTGATAAGCAAGAAAAGTTAGTGTTTCCTCAATTTTTCGAACCATATAGTCTCTATTTATCATTTTTTTAAGCGCAATACTGAGAGAAAATACCTTTCATCTATATTGTTGTGGAAAACCGTTCGATCACAAACATCGTTCCCAGATTTCAACTAAGTAATAAATTGCACCCATAAGCCCACTGTAGCAATGTTTCACAACTACCACAATTTCTTGATCGACAACTGATACCACGCAACGATAGTCAAATGAAAAATCTAACGGAATTGGTTAGTTGACTAAATTTGAAAAACTGCTTAGTACTCGTAGTTTACTTTATTTCCTATTTGTCTCAAAAACGTATTATTTTTTCAAAAAATCGAACATTTACATTATGCATTTGGCATTTTTAAAAACCAATTTAAATTTACCGCTAAAACGCTTAAGACTGTCCTAAACAAAATAGTAGGATCATGTCTGTGTATGGCAGATGTTAGTTTCCTTTCGTTTTCTTTAATTAAAAATGAATTCCTCGCGTTATAAGTACTGTATAGTACCTAAGTGTAAAAGTACATCTATAAAAAACTTCAACAATGAACAAATACGGAAAAAGTGGCTAAAACTTGCAAGGCAGAAGGATGCAGTTAATCTGAAGATTCAAGAATTTATTTTTGTGAAGATCATTTTGATGTAAGTGTTTGCGCACAATATATTTCTGAGTTTAAAGCAAAACTGATGAATTTTGTCTGTTACAAATTATCGGAATGTGTGACATTTAAAAAAAAAAAAATAATAATTACTCAAACCAGCATCACAACAATTTAGTGGCCGAATTCAAGCCCAAGACTTCTGTCAGAAATAGATTTGTTTCAACTGAATTCAAAATCAAAGGTCAACAACTGTAATTTTTTCTGATTTGATTCTTTTTGATGATAGTAAACTTGGAAACAAATTTTTGTTCCTTAATAATTTCGATTCTCGTTTCCAAATAGAAAAATATATTCTACACAGTCAGCCTTAAATATTATACTGACTCGAATCATCTGATCATAAAAGAGCTGATTTAAATGACGGAAGGATGCATCAGAACTTAAGCAAGACTATTTACTTTCGAAACGAATTAGTATAAAATTACTTATATTTGTCATTTATACTACAAATTAATAATATGAAAATGAAAACAGTTACATATAAAGATAACTTAAAAAAATACTTTATTGAAGTCATAAAAAAAATGTTTTATATAAGAAAGAACGAAACTGGGATACAGGCTCCATCCAAGGAATATTAACCGATTTAAAACTAATACACCAAATATCAAGAAATTAACATATACTTCAGAGGTATAAGTGGTGTATCATATTGACAGTGAGATCTGTTAGCTCTCCGCTAAAAATAGGAATACTAAAGTGCTAAATAATATAAGGAACGTCGTATACGATTACTTCTTGTTTTACAATTTTTTCTCTCTGAACAAAATTATTAAAAAAACATCGTATTGTATCAAAAATTCTTTTAAGTTGATGAAATCGCTATAGGATGCGTGAAGTCGGTTAAATTAGTTAAGCAATTTTCTGTAAATTAAGTAAATACTGTAGATGCTAACGTGTACTTTTCGATTCGTTGGGATCAAATATAAGGTCGAAACCCTACTGCAAATAATAAACGCAGTAGAACTAAACTGGCCATGGCCTAGTTTCAGGAACCATCCCGGCATTCCCCTAGGGTGATATCGGAAAACCGAAATCTGGATGGATAATTTGAATGGGATAACCATATTTTACAGGCTTATTGTTGGGGAATATTCTATTAAAAATAGAATTAGCTTTTCATCGATCACATTTACAGGCAATTTGTACTTTTCGTAGTAGGCAAATGCTGTTTTCAGTTCACCACCATCCACCTCCAGCACACGATTGCTAACTTCGGATAACCACCATCGCTGGTGCGTCGTAGATGAAGAATGTTTGGAAGAACTACATTCGCTATAGACCTGGTGACTAATGCAAGAAGTCTGCACTGCAAACATTCTGTTAACAGATGGCTCCCAAGCAAAGGTGACACTCGGCACTGGTTCATCTTTTGTTGTCTGTGAGGTGGTGTACCCTGTTATCGACGACAGAAAGATGTGGTGGAATGACAAAACTATACTTGTACGCTGTGCTATCACACAACCACCGCTACACATGTTTGCAGAGAGTGAACAAGCGAGGTGTTCTTGGGTTTGGTCTGCTTGTTGATCGTCGTTTAGTGAACCACAACATGTTGGGATCTTCCCACTGCTTGCCGATGTCGGTTCTGCTGGCAGCATTCCCAGCATACACTAGGAACGGCTCGAGTTTTCGGGGTAGAGGGTGAAGTCAGCAGTTGATGACGGTGAGGGTGTATTTACTTGCAATTCGTCATTATTGCCGGGGACGAAGGGAAGCATTTCGAGGCATTTTCACTTCTTACAAGTCTACGAGAGACAGCCACTGTTCGATTCGTTGCTGAGGAGCTGAAAGTGACGTTATGCGACGGTGATACTTGTGGCGAAGCCAAAGTACTGAGAATGAAGTCGGAAAGCGTCAGTGAAGATGGCAGCTTCTGTCGGCGTCGCCTTGCGTGCTGTGCGTCGTCGTGTTGAGGGGGTGGGAGAGTTCGATGTTGCGTTTGGCGCCGTGCTGGTAGATGACACCCGGCTTGCTGGAGTCGTCTTCGGCGTTGACTCCTTGTCGGATCGACTCACTGGTGCCGCACGCGTCTGGGATGAGCTGCTAGGGCCTGGTGGAGTGGATGTTGGCGCTGGAGCGTTGATGCGTCCCCCAGTGCCCCTGTAGGTGACCTGCCCTCCCTCTGACATGTTGACTATCCGGATACGTCCTCCGTTGCCGATGTAGGAGACGTCGCCACCGTTGATCTCCACGAGGACCCTGCTGTCGTTGCCCGTCACCTGTATGGAGCCAGAGTTGGTGCGAACGCGCACGGAGTTCCCGTTGCCCACTACCTGTACAACAGAAGGGACAAAATCAGTCAAGAACTATTAACAGAACGCGTGCGTTATTCTTGGAGTGCAGCGGCAGATTAATGACATGAATCAGGCTAGCAAAAATGAAAATACACATATTAACACGCAACGTCTCAACGATTGTCCTAGCATTCATCTGTTAATGTTGATATTTAAAGATCGTTAAGTTATAATGCAACTTGGAAAGGTCGACAAGTTAAAATTAGAACAGTTTCAAAGGTTTTGCCATCCTGATTAATTTAATTATTTGGACAAATACTAGAATGGTCCCTTGGTCGTTCCTGGGAAATTATTTTTCTCGTAAATTTGAGTGATATTAACCCTGAGCTTACACTCTCTTTACGAGCTGACATTGACACTTCATTATCCCCAGTAGCGCGATGCATGTAATATTCTACAGATATACAATGGGAAAGAAAAAATCAGGCAAAATTGGAGTTCCAATTTAAGGAAACTTCTATCATGATTGTAATGCATGAAGAAACCTTTACAAAAATAATGAAGCTAAAAACATATGTTTCTAGCATCGTTTGATAATCAGCCTTTTAACTATATTCCAGTAGTATTGTCGTAGAATCACTGTTATTTATCACCACTATGAACAAGCTATAGGTATAAACAAGTTATCGAGAGGAGATAAGAAGTTATATAGCTATTGCGAGGTTTCACTTTTTACAAGAAAATACTGCATTATCTTTAAACACTTCGGTTCATTTTTGAAGACCAAAACTGAAGTATTTTACACATTCAAATTCAATGAATAATTCAAAACTGACCTAACGCTCTCTACCCTTCCCATCACCACCATTCACAAGCTTGATCCGTCAGTATCTGTTTTATATTAATGTCGATGTAAGTTATACGTGGTTTACCGAAAACAGTAGAAGTGAATGAATGCCGGAAAGGTTCTTTCAAAAGGTCAAGGCCGATTTCGTGCACGTTCCGTGCCCTCAATCCTTTTTTTTTTTTTTAACTGTCTCTCTAACAGCGAGGTCTTTAGAGACGGGAAAGGATGGGGAGGCAAGGAATGGGAAGGAATTCGGCCATAGCCTTTTGAAGGAAGCATCCCGGTATTTGCCTGGAGTGATTTGGGAGACCATGGAAAACCCAAATCTGGATGCCCGGACGGGGATTCGAACTGCCGTCCTCCCGAATGCGAGGCCAGAACGCTAGCTGTTACACCACCACGCTCGGTCCCTCAATCCTCCCCGATTCATAATGATGCAGACTTCGACTTGCCGTAAAGCCCTAATAAAAAATGTATAGAATCCTTTAAATGCTATTACCACGGTAGAAGTGTATAAAATTATTCAGACAGCTTCCGTTCTTTTCGTTGTATTGATAGTTCTCAGTCTTTATACAGTTAATATGCGCTGTATTAAGAATAACAAAAGTTGAACGCGTCACTTAATGGAAATCACCGACGACCTAGGTCCTAGACCATGCAACGCGAGTTCAGCGCTAAGCTCGCTCGGCTAGCATATAATTTGAAATCCGTGAAATTACCTTGTCGAGCTATTCTCGGTAATTGCAACATTAGTGAAGGTCGTTAGAGGCTGTACCTGTTTTTTGCACAGTACTGAAACAAGAATTGTCCGCCATTGTCCTTCAGGAAACGATTTTTGCTTTGCTTCATTGCAGCTACAAAATCTACATTACAGAACTATCTTAACATCTTTGAAACTTGTATATCATTTGGCAGTTTGTATAGGCAACAACGCAGTTAATTGTTGCTTCCAATACCCAATTCTGATGATATAATGCAGTTAAAAGGCTAACTGTATGACTAACAATCAAGGCAAAAATTGAATATGAAAACTTCTGAATGAATTGTCTGAAAACCTATGTGTTAACATTTGGTGTGGATAAGAAACATGTGTTGAGTTGGGATGCCTGACGAGAAATGTTTGGGAACAAGACCATAGAAAATATCAATGCTAGTGATGTATTTTTCTGGCACGCCGGAGAAATTTTGTTCCACCTTTCAAAGATACACAGATGGACAATAGAACCTATAATCGGATTCCTGCTGTGCTTTAGCAATGGTAGAACTTCCAAAACTTTGAATTATATTTTGGGAACCTAAATGCAAGAAAATTATATTTCCTTATTAAGTAACGATCAGAAATGAATTATTCCGTCGCAATTTTCGGATACTTTTAGCTTCCATCAAGTCCTTCATTAGGAGAGGTGGCTGATACAAAGTGTAAACAGATTAATGAGTGTCATTAAGTAAACGTAATTAAATCTTCCGTTGAGTGCTGTCTTAGTCGTGTTGCCTGAGTGAGTTCAGCAACTGAGCGTCCGTGAGCATAATGAAACAAAATTGATGTTTTTGCTGTCATCAGCCTCTCGACTGGTTTGATACAACTCTCCATCCCTTACTATCTTGCGCTAACCCTTTCATCCCAACATACCCCTCACAACCTACATCTTCAATTATATGCTTCATATATCTTTGACTACCTCTTCAGTTCTTACCTTTGACTGTTCCGTCCACTAATAAATTAACCTATTCCGCATGTCTAAAAATTTGACCCACCATACTGTCTCTTCTTTTTGTAAAACTCTTCTCCAAAATTGATATATCTCTAAAATTTACATTAATTATTATGCAGGAACGGTTGGCGTTCAATATGAAAAACTACCAATACACACCGAACGTGGTGGGTAAACGGTAACGCTCTGGCCTTGCATTCGGGAGGACGAGGGTTCGAATGCCCGGCCGGCCATCCATGATCTTCCATGCTTTCCCCAAATCACTCCAGGCGAATGTCGGGAAGATTTCTTCAAAAGACCGTTGCCGAATTCCTTCCTTTCCTTGTCCCCAGACCCTTCCCGCCTGTGATGACCTCTTAACTCGACGAGGCAAAAGCAAAAAAACTTAGGAGATCAGTAACTTCTAAGACAACTGAACCGTTTAAACACCATTTCAACTTTCTTTTCAATAAGTTATTTTTTTAAAAGAATTTTATAAAAAAGGTGCAGTCGTTTAACAAAATAATTTAAAAATACGACAAGCCAGGAACTAACTACAAGAATATTTTTCTACAATCAGTCTATTCCCAGAATAAATTTTACCTTCATATTATCTATTTACATTAGGAGTGTATGTAGTCATCTGTATTTAATGGGAAATGACTAAGATATATCATATCAGAAATTTTAGTATTTCTCAGTTCAGTAATAAACCAAAAATCTTAAATAGCCTACGGCACATCCGAATTTACTTTTCGGAACTGTTGTAATCTCAGTGATGCGTGGTAATGTTATTTCACGGTCAGCTAACGTGTTATATCTGCAAAGAGTTACTTTTTTTTCGGGAATTTCTCACCCTGCTGACAAGAGTAAATTCAAAGCGAAGTACAAAGAAAATGAGATTAATTTTCGATATGAAACTGCTTCCTTTAGAAAGTTGTTTTGTCGTATCTTTATCTCCAATTGGAATTGTTGTGTTAACTATGAGAGATTCTGTCAGACTCGTTAAATAAAAATACTACAACACGATTTAGTCATTTAAATTTTTTAATGTTTCATCATGTCGCCCAGATATTCGACAGCAATTTTAAAAGCAGATAATGTTGAAGCGGCACTATCCAGGTTCAAATCCTCGCTACGATTGGTAGGCGGTTCTAGATAATGTCTGTGTAACTCCAGATCGCCACGTCAAAAACTTCACTTTATACATACACAAATTAATTGAAAACAAAGAATTGATTGTTGAATTAGAAACAAACAAAGCTGATGGCAAACTTAGCGTCTAATGTATCTCTAAAAGTCACCAGTTGTTCAGTTCGAAAAAATTTTCTAATAGAGTATCATTGCCAAATGAAGTTAACATATACTGTAACCCAAACTGCAATTGATGAACAGCAAGAAAATCGGATCTTTTGTAAATCCAATTATTGTTACTTCTATTGATTACACCTTTGTTTACATTCAGTCAGTTTCGACAGAGTTATAAATGAACGTCTTATGGAGATGTAGCATAAATAAAGTGCCTCAAAACTGAATTTTACAGGCATAAGATTAATATTTGAGGCAATTCATTTAAGATTTTATTATTATTAGTCCTGTTACGTTTTCATGAACAAATTACGCACATAATAAAAATCCGAAGACCATCACAAGCTCCTAGGTACATCGAAATCAGTGACTTTTGAAATTTCTACTTGTGTAGTGTTCTCACCTCGAGGTGTCCCGTGTTGGTCTCCAAGCGCAGTGTTTTGCCGTTGCCGATGACGAGTGATGCCGCCGGCGCCATTAGACTAGTCGGTGTGGAGTCGGTAGTTGACTGCTGCTGATGCCGGGAGTGTGGAGCGTATATCAACGCCCTAGCGCGCCGCGCAGTTCTTCCCCGGCCAGGAAGTCCCCCTCCCCCCGCAAGACTCGCCAATAGTTGCCAAACGAACCGTCCCCACCACACGGGCAAGTGTTTTGACTGGCCCGCTGTCGGAGGCTTGTCCCACCGGCAGGGTAGTGGCAAGACGCCACGCTGCAGTAGGTTTACCTGTAGCTAATACCTGCTTGTGGAGACTAGCTTGCTCTGTAGCTTATCGGTTGATCTGCTTTGTTATGTACGTATTCCTCAAGTACTCTCAGTCAGAAACTGGGCTCATCCACCAGCTCCGGCTTAGTTTGAAATTATTCTCACCTTATTCTATCAATTTTTTATTCTCTATTAATTTACTGCTTTCAGAAGTCGCGTATCATTCATTCTATACTGATTGTGTCTCTATTAGCTCTTATTTATTTTCTTGTTTAAACTGTAGGCTACTTGTTCAGTTTCTCCTTTATCAACTCGTAGCTGATTGGTTGTAGTTTTGCACATCTTTCGCAAATCTTAGATATTTCATTTCGCTGCTAGAAAGTGGCATTTCTCTTTAATTACCCACGTAGGTTTTTTATTCCTTTTTTTTCGGGTTTTACGCCTCGTCGACGTTGAGGCCATTAAATGCAGGAGAGGGTAGGATACAAGGAACAGAAAGGAATTCTACCATGTACTTTTGAAAAACCATCTCGGCGTTCGCCTGGAATAATTTCGGGAAACATGTAAAACAGAAATACAGATGACCGATAGGGGATTTAAGCCGCGTCTTCCCGAATACAAGGCCCAACTTCTACCACCACTTTCGGTGACTCATATCCATAAAAAAAACCACAGCAAGAGACGTAAAGTTATAAAGTTTTAACTAGACGTCTCTGCAATTCTTTTATCTTAAAATCCTGTCTCGCACATCATTAGAAATTTCTTCACTTTATTATCATTATTATTGTCTCGTTCGTATGGGACCGTGCACAAACTACGTGGCTCGGTCCAAGGGGGGGGGGGGGCGGGGGGGGGGGGTTGCCTGATAGACCACGTAGCTTTCTTTTGATAACATTTTTCACAGTTAAAGTGAGGAAAAGAACTCACAACAGCATGTGAATATTTATTTCCCTCAGTTCATTATCTCCGTATGTAATTTACAATAGTCTGAGTAGAGAAAATAGTACAAAATGTCTTCTGGAATCAAAGGGGAAAAAAGCTACGTGCGGGGGGGTGAGGGGTGGAGGGGGGGGGGAGTAGTTGCAAAAGCCACGTAGGGCTACGTGGGGGGAGGTGGGGTTCACAGGAGGCCAAAATGGAGCTACGTGGTTTATGCACGCTCCCTATGTGATATTACGGTCGATGTAGTTGTAGGATGAAATTTGTTGGGCCAGTTTATCACTCACATTATTTTTGCTCTATCAGAAAATCATTACTTTTATTTTGCTTGGGCAAATCTGGAAGCTGTAATTTGTGGATGAATCTTCGTCCCCAGTTTCCAGTCATTAAATATCACGAGGTTTTTATGGAAAGTAGAAGTGTTGGAATTACTGAATCAAAATAAGTCAACACAGAGACCCACAGGATTTCATCAGATCACATGGCTGCTGTTCATGGTTTCAGACTTATATTCTCTGTTAGTAATAATAGCGAGAGCGAATTTTTATTGGTGCCCATCATCATCTCCCTACTAAACGACATTAGTCGTCTAACAAATAACCACTAACCCATTACCAACCACGCACTACAACACTGCTGCCTTTGCACTCCAACGAAATAAATCTTTGGTTTGCGATTATTGGCAGTTACATCTTTTTTAACGATAGTTCACTTTTAAAATAATTAATATAACAAACAGTACTCAGTACTGTGTTTATTAATAACTGACAGCGATAAACCGAACCGTAATGTTTCCGTACAATTTCTTGGAATCCTGTAACTCATATTTTTCTAGTTGATTTTTTTTTTTTTTTTTTTTTTTTTTTCTAAAACTTTTAAGAGCAGAGTAATTAGCTGCGATATAAACATCTGATCATTTAATGGTCCAATTTCACTCGCACGGTTTGCAGTCACAAGCTGATGTGCTTACATAACACCTTTGTGAAGTCAGCTGTAACTTCCGTTCTTAGCCCCGGAAATCATACGCAACTTCCATAGCACAGCATGCCCTACTATCGTAGTCTGTAGATTCCAGCTGTTCGAATGACGCGGAAGTGACTACTCGTAAATGAAATTGCTTTATACAGATATAAATTTTGGTGCATTCTTCTGAATCACGTGCAACTGCATAACATCTCGTGACATAGCAGTTCCCTTTTGGTTGTTTAAACGAGCACTGATTAATTGTAGTAGATATTATGCAATGCCAATATCATTTTCAATGGTTTCGTTCTTAAATCACTGGCGGTGATTGGTCGTTTAACCCCAGCCGTGCCCCGCTTAACCTGTAAATAGAGAGACTACTGGGTACAAGTGTGGAGTTTGTAAAGTAATTGTGATACATAGTATGTGAGGCTAAGCAATGCGTGGTTTATGTCTAACTAGAAGACGAAAGGAGTTGAAATGAGGCCCACTTTCCTTTATGATGGGGATTAGGACAATACTTTTTCTAGATTAGACGCTGCTGGTGGGACGAAATTACTAAATGGCTGATGAATGAAACTGATGAAACAATAAAAGGAGTAGTTGTAGGAGAGATGGTGAACAGTAATGACTAGAAAATAGGAAAATCAGTTATCAGACTACTACTAGTGAACACTAGATTAATACGGAACAAAGTAATACGGTTCCATTAATTACTAGTTTGTTGTAAGTAAAAACAGTAGATTTAATTTATTTTTTAAATAGATCCAGATGACTGGCTGTAGTGTAAGAAATAATGAAGATGAGATTTTCGGGGGGAAACTAAATACATATTCCAAGTTGAGTATGACGATGTTAAACACACCATGTGTGGACTAGTAGGAAAATGGGATTAATAATACAAAGGAGCAGAAATCTCTAAATAGTTTAGTGAGAGGAAGATGCTTTACACAAGTGATAGAGTTAACAGCAAGAACACAGAACATTTTTGGATGTCTTCCAATATAGCCGATGAGAAATAGGTGGGATCTCAAGTTGCATGAGTAAGTTATCACGAAACAGTAGTGACAGATGTAAGAGGATTTAGTAAATCCGCAGTTAAGGACGAAAGTGGAAGTAGGTATAGTTACAAGAAGGCATGTGTTTCGGAATTGAAGAGACTGAATGTTCGATATCTATAAACAGGACACTAGTAAGGAGAGAAAGTTGACATTTCAAGGGTCATGTAAGGAAACTGTGGGGAAGAGGGGGCAATCAGACGATTAAAAATAAGGAACGAGAAGAATTTTACAAGAATATGAAAAAATTGGGAAGTATTAAGCGACTGGTTTAGAGACTATCATACAGCCGTAGTAAGGGAAATATCAGAGCGAGAGCATGTAGAAACGAATAGACTTATGAATTGTCGCGTTCGCGAACCACCCCCAACAAGAAGATTCTGATTGTGGTAATACTGCAGGAAGATAAACGTGACTAACGCTGCAGGCTTCAAAACTAGAGACAATGCTTCTAAACTGTTTATAGTACCTGATCACAGCAGATTATACTAATTAAACACATAAAGAAAACTGACAGCGAATTTTAAAGCAAATATATTGAAATAAAATGTGCCGTTATCGGGTAACACATATAGCGAGTATAAATAATGCAGTCAAAGAATAATATGTCTTGATGTGTTAGATAACTGAAATTTTATATTTGATTTTAGTTTTCACCATCATTTAAGAATTTTATCTCAGTGAAACCAACTTTTATGATGGATCACGAAGATAAATTCCTTACAAATACATATTTAATGAGAAATCTAATTTCTAAATTAAAGTAAAATTAACTATACTTTATTCCTGTGGTTGTCCATTTCCTTCTCCAACCCACAACGAAAAAAAAAAAAAATGTAAATGAGATGCAAAAATAACAGGATCTGAGCTGTTCAAAGCAAACAAGGACAGCAAGTTGTGAAGCAGGAAAGTCTGTGAAACTCCAACTTCTTTGCTGCTTTACGAGAATAATACAATATTCCATCTAAGAAATAATTTTAGTACGATACTCAAGCCTTTTTATTAATTTTATACCTAAAAATATTTACAATTAATATCTATACCACAAGTCAAAATTAAATTACATTTAGGTAGACTTAAGAAGCCTTTACCAGCTTCTCTTGACCTTTTTTTTAATTCCTCTAATTCTAATCGTGTAGATGTAAACAATTTAAAAAGAAAAAGAATGAATGCCTTAAGTGTTAAATGATATGTATTAAACAATTAATATAGACTCTTGAAAATTATTTTTCTATGTAAGAATTACACAAAATAAAACAACAATTATGTAGTTTATTAAAACACTAGCAGTTTCCCGAGAGTTCGTCTGCTTGGAAGCGTGTACAACAGTTTTCTTTAATAATAATAATAATAAATATTGAAATATTTATCTGCGTTCTATGAGAGAAATATTCAACAATATTAAACCTCTAAAAATAAGTAAAAATTATATGCTGTTTGAATATTGATTTTATTTTGACGATATGTTGATTCGATCAATTATTTCTGCTTTAAAATAGAAATTTGCGTGGATTAAAACTAATCTTACGTGGTATTACATAATTTCGTTAAGAATCGTCTTTAATTTCCTTTACTTTCAATGACGCTATATTACTGACATCATTTCAGCCGCATGTAAGAGGTTCCAGCTCATCATGGTGCAGTGAATGCACTGATGCGCATGTGGAAAAAAGCTATCATTTTCGGGCGGCAACATTAGTGGAGGTTACGGTTAGGTTGAAATACAACCAGGACCAGAATGACAGCTGTCACACTTTGTTAAAACTTACTTAAGTCACGATGGATTTAGTTTTGTAATTCACGCGATGTAGCATAAGGTTTTAAGATTCCTAGTTAATTTTTAATTTCATTGGGTCAATATTGCTGTCGCCTTTGAGTCAATAGCACGCAAGAAATTCCGATTTTACGACAATATAAACTATAACTGAAAACTTACATTATATGAGCAATAGTTAAGTACAATTCTACTTAATTAAGCAACTGCGAATAATAAATTTTTAGAGTAATGCATTCAAACCTTTATTTCTGGCGAACTTCGAAGTTAGTTGATGTATAATCACCATTTTACTTTTTTCCGTAGATAAGACTAAAAAAAATAAGGCGACCACTTTTTTTAACGACGAAGGAATGGTCGCACAGCGGGAAGCGTGATTAGTGTGTGGGAAGGAAGCACGACGTGGACACGGCTTAATTTATGTATAATTACGGAGTGTTCCTACACAGATAAGCGGCGGGGAAGAACATGCCACCTTCCTAACACAGCAGGCGAGGTATTTGACCTCCATTTTAGTGATTCTTGAAGCGTGACAGTCTCAAACCTATCCACGTGAGGAACGCTAACGCGGGAGCGGTCCTTGGTACTGTCCTATTAATTTTAGTTTCCCATCATTTCCCAGGATAACCAGACGAATTCCATCCAGATTTCGGTTTTAATGCAGGGATGTTTCCTTCAAAAGGCCATTTTCGAATTCCTTGCCGCTCCTTGTACCGAGTTCTTTCCCGCGTCTAATAATATCAACAAGCTCTATCAATCAAATTATAAAAAGTGTACAAAAAAGTAGAAGATTCTCCACATGTCTGCCCTCGGATTTGAGTTTAGAAACAGGCCTACATATCAGATCTGCATTAAATTAACAATTTTCAGTTACTACACGATAATTTGTTATTTTTAGCTGACCGTTTTCTGGATTTGTTTTCCCCCCCCCCCCAATAGCTCGAAAATAACGGTGTTCTAGTAATTAATCCATACAAAATCCAATAAAACAAAAAATGTTGAGTATAGCGCAGTGTTTTAATTTAGCTATTATGACAGACGGTAGACATTCGTTCCATAAGTAAAAATACTGATTCCATATTCACGTATAACATAGAGTATTAATTTTAGAAAACTACTAGCAGGATGTCTCTGCGGTATTGGGAAATGTCACTGAGTGAAATTTCTAGAAAGAGAATCATTTTCACTTCTGCAAGGAGCCTCGATCTTTTTTCTAGGAAGTATTAACTCCTGGCGGTTTCGTTGGTGGGCCTGTTCGGGACTTCACCCCCGTCCGAAACGGTTAATACAACGGACCTGCGAGCAGTAAGGAAAAGGCACCAGAACCACCAACGATTTTAGAATTACATCGCACAGGTGACCAATTGGATTGATTTTGCAGACTCTTGGAAGTCATAATTTCGTTGCGAAAATGTTTAAGCGTCTATGGTGACAGTGACAACATCATACCTGGTTGTGTACTAGAACCGGTTCTGACTAACTGCATCAAGGTATCACTATTCTGGACCTTTCCACAGGTCTGTTGTCCATAGTGATTTATGAACGATTTTCCGCACATCATTTTTATGCAGTCTGCGAAGTTGTTCTCCTTGTGCCTCAAAATAGGAAATTTCAGCAACAGGGCAACATAACAAATTTTTATAAAAACTTTGTGCAAGTCATCTTTATAAGCTTTGTTAGCAAAACGTAACATACGTCCCAAAAAAAAAAAAAAAAAAAAAAAAAAAAAAAAAAAAAAAAAAAAAAAAAAAACTTCTGATTAAAACTTTTGCATATGGAGAAAAGTGAAGAATTATATTTATACCAGTTCTCATTCCAATGTGATATGTGCAAAAAGGAATACAGTAAATAGCAGAGTCTTTCCTGATCAGTTAAAGTTTACAGTGTTGTTTACGTTAAAATGCTGTGATTTTTTCACATTTTTTTTTTTTAATTATCGATTGAAAACAATACAAAACACTTGAAAAATATAGGCCATGACCAGAATAGAAAATGTTACTCCGATTAAACTGTAGAAGGAAGGATTGATAATGCAATGTGGTATATACGCTCATCGTATTTTCGTTCAGTACTTAAAACCAGTTGCGTCACCAGTTGAAAATTTTTTTCTCTTTGCAGTCTCTCTACTGCCCACTGTTCCTATTCTCTACGAATCCTTAAGCCCAACTTCCACTTAATAGTGTCTATGCTGAATTATCGACTACAGCTTTCTCACCTTTGTTTCCAACAGTTGTTCTAAATCTCACACTCTGATACCGTACTAATGCCTAAGAATGTTGCACGCCACCGTTAACAGCTTTTGTGAGTTACTTTCAAAAACTGCTCATCATCTCTCACTTAATTTACACAGAAATTTGTGGCTGCTTATGTAGGTTTAAGAAATTCTTCAAGGTCATTTTCTTACTTCTCTTGCGACTTTGCCTTGTGACGGCACTGTTACACGCTATTTTTATAATACGAGTACTTAAGTCTATGGCAGATGTAGCTTCGAATTCGTTTGCAAACTATGTCACAGTAAACACATCTCGCAAAACCAGATTGCTAAATGCTTCCAGTACGAACCTACACGTCTCTATTACTCTAATACTAAAGTGACTTTCAGATTCTTATACGTTTATTACTTAATTCCTGGTTATTAAACCCATTTCTGATGAAGGTTGATCCTCGATCACAACTTTTCTTACTGTGCATACGTTCTTTATTTTGCAGTGATAGTAATTTTGGGTCGCCATCCTCGATGAAACTGTTTGAATGATAACTCCGATCGATCAGATTTATTTTAAGGTTGCTGTAAATAGCACTTTAGAGACGGAAAAAAATCTCGATGTCAATTGCAATATTAATCAATAAGCAAATCTAGACTCGGATCTCATAGCTGGCTCTACCTGGAAACAAATCCACTGGAATCCCGGCCAGAAGTCCGTTGTACGTACATCATTATGGAAACTAATTAATATGTACTTTTCGGGAAACTAACCGAGTAAACACGGTATTTTAACACAATATTTCGGCGATCAAACGCTGTGTCAACATCTTCAGGTGAAGTGTAGACCAGGCCGAAGTGAATCTTATAACTCGCCAACGAGACGCGTTGAAATATTTTCTGAAAACACCACGTTTACTCGATTAGTTCCCTGAGAACGATTTATTAATATCCAACGCGGAAAGACTTCTGTTTTTTTAAGGTTTAATTCCCCGCAGGTTAACCTGGGAGGCGAGCTGCTGGAGGGTCTAGGACCCTTTCAGCCACCTTAACCTAAATGGGAGGGAAGGGAGCCTTGAAGGGAACCATCCCGCCATTTCGCCTGGAGTGACTGAGGAAAACCACGAAAACCCCAGCAAGGCTGCTCGGACGGATTTGACCCCCGTCCTCCCGAAGGTTAGGGGATATCTAACCGAAATCAATATTTCAGGCACAAGGGTGTAGGGAGAGTCTCTTTTTTATGTAAGGGTGTCAGGGATTGGAATACGTTACCAAGAGAAATGATGAATAATTTGCCAAAAACGTTGAAAGAATTTAAAGTTAAAATTTGTAAAGGGTAAATGTAGGTGGATGCAGAAAAAGGGGAAGATGGGTGTTTAGGGAAATTGCCACCGGAGCATGCGCTCCATTGCAATTTAATTTAATTTAATTAATTGAATTGAAGGACAAATTTGTCCTCCTCCTAACTCGCTGAAAGACTTTGCTCTTATTATGGAGACTATAAGCATTAGGTAGCTAAATTCTATGGAGACTAATAATTTATTAGTTTATCTCGTAGCTTGTAGTCTATTCTAAATTCTATGGAGACTACAAGCTACGAGAGAAACTAATAAATTATTACCAATTATGATACACCTCCTGGAGAACTATGAACCACTTGAGAAGTGTCAGTTCATGACTCATGAGTAATTTGGTCGAATGATACTATACTGATATGACCGGTGGAGATATACATAACTTACTTATTTGTTTTAATATGGAAATTGGCTGTCAGTAGGAAGCGTGACTGGCAATGCTTTTAAGATTACAGAATGTTGGGAAAAAATATAATCGCTGGAAAGAAAGAAGAAACTTTCACAGAGACCAGTTAATGGATAAATAGTGCAGATAAATCACTTCCACAGTACTGCCTATTCCTGGATGCTCCACTAAAGTAGACCTGAATCCAGTTATGGAGACATTGCATGTTGTTCAGATGTCGACGACGTAGCAGTGCACCATGCATTCAGTCTCTTTGAAAGCTGTTCCGTTGCTCTCAATACCATCGCTGGCGTTGTTTATCGGTGCCAAGGACTGACGCAGGGGAGCCAAGGCCAATCAGCACTGACCACTGATATGTCAAGGCCCACCGAACTGACCACCACTCACTTGTGTGGCTTCTAGTTAAATGCAATCATCTCAACGCGCCAAGCGTTTATAACTGTCGATCACTTACAATAAGGGAGCGTCCATAAACCACGTAGCTCCATGTTGGCCTCCTGTGAACCCCCACCTCCCCGCATAACACGTAACTTTCTTCCATATTGATTCCAGAAGACATTTTGTACTGTTTACCCTAGTCAGACTATCGTTAATTACATACGGGGATAATTAAATGACGGAAATAAATATTTACATGCTTCTGTGTGTTCTGTATGTCATTTTAACTGTGACAAATAATATAAAAGAAAAGCTACGTGACCTGGTTAGGAACTTCCCTCCCCCCCCCCCACGTAGCCCAGCGAAGATTTCCAGCCAACCCCTCCCCCCCCCCCTCTAGACCGAGCCACGTAGTTTATGCACAATCCCTAATGTTTGCTCTTTCTCAATTTTCTTTTTTTCTGCCATTAGTATTACGACTGGTTTGATGCAATCCTCCATCCCTTCCTATCATGCGCTAACCTCTTCATCTCAATCATCTGTTTCATATATTCTAATATCTGGCCGCCTCTACAGTTTCTTACTTCGCCTGTTCCCTCCACTAACAAATTAACTAATCAAAAAATGACCTACAACCCTGTCTCTTCTTTCTGTAAGTCTCTTTCACAAATTTCTTTTCTCGTCCATCATTTCCAAAAATTGTTCATTTTGTACTTTATCTGTCCACCTAATTTTCAGCATCCTTCTATAGCACTACATTTTAAATGCTTCAATTATCCTCCTTTCTGGTATTCATGAAGTCTATGTTTCGCTACCATAAAGTGCTGTGCTCCATACAAAAAAAAAAAAAAAAAAGTTTTAAAAAGTTCTTTCTAAGTCATAGATCAATCTTTAAAACTAAAAATTCATCTTTTTCATGAAGCGTCATTTTGCTATTGCTATTCTGCTTTTAACATCATTGCTGCTTCGGCCATCAGTTGTAAATTTACTTCCCAAGTAGAAGAATTCACTTACTTCTCCTATCGCATCCAATGCTATTTTTATATTTAATCTACTGTTATTAGTATTATTTCTGCTACATTACATCATTTTTTTCTTGCTGTGATTTATATTTAATCTAAAATCTTCCTTCAGTATTTTATTCATGCTATTCAGTAACTTATCACAATCCTCAGCCTGCTCTACTATCAAGACAAAACACCAGCAAATCGTAGCATACTGATTTTTTCTCCTCGAACACTTATGCCACATTCACATTTCTTTCACTTTCTTTATTGCTTCCTCTACATTGTAAAGTTCCAGGTTGTGGCGCGTTATTTAACAGTTTCAGCCTCATTCATTTTGGGTGCCAGGGGTTAGTAACAGATTGAAATTATCAAGCATTTACATAAATTATGCATAAAACAATTAATAGGAGTGGAGGGATGGTAAGAGAAGGTAAAAAAATGAAACCCCCAATTAATTATTGAAAAAATAATAATGCAATTTATTTGACTAATAATGAAAATTAATATTTATTTAGTGAATCATCTAAAACGGTAACAGATTCCCTCAACAGGCCAGCAAGCAATAGGGTAGTAATGAGATTCTAATCAGGGCGCTCTGGGTCTAAATCAGTCCAATTCCAAGATCTTGCTGTGGACGCAGAATTTGGCGACGTATTACCGCGTGGATGATACGCCGCTGGCAGATGCGTCGTCCGGCGAGAAGCAGCACACAACCAATAGTGTACTCCGTCAGTACCGGGCTCTCCGTACTGCAATGGACAGCGAAACAGGTGAGACGCCACCGATCACACCAGCAACCAGACTGTCCTGGTCAAAAACACAGTCTCTCAGCTGGGAGGCTCTTACCAGTGTGTAAGCGAGACCTCTCGCTCTGAAAGCACACACACGAATCCCCCATCACCGTCGATCCTCTCAGACCGCAGACATCTGGATTCTGGACCTCGTGATATGCCATGGAAAAACACAACAAACCATTAGTTTGTAGTTACCCTAATGCACGCCCTCGGGGTCTGCTTTCAACCAACAGATGACACTCTCCTCGCCAGAGCAAGGGCACCCTTCTCAGAGTGCGCAGGCAAAAAACTATCAGCCGCGAACTCACCGCTCCGTTTGACGAAATTCTCATTATTGTATAATGTCTTTATGATATATTGTCATGCATTAAATCTGACATATTGCAACGTACAAGTTGAATATTAATGGGGGTAGACCTCAAACTTGTCTTACACCCTTTTTACTGTTACATGTCTCTCATGATTCTCTACTTTTATTATACCAACTTGATTCTTATATAGTTTATATTCTTCTATCTCGATATTTAAACCTATTCCCTTAAAGTTTTGAACCTCTTATACCAGCTAACATTATCAACAGCTCTTTTCTGAATAAACAAATGCCGTAAAAGTTTCTCTGTTTTCCTTAATCCGCTCTTCAAGTATTAATCTTAAAGCCAGAATTGCTTAACTTGTACCTCGCTTTTCCTAAACCCAGATAATGCTCACATTTATCGGTTTGTGGTTTCTTCGGAAGTGTGAAGCAGGGCCGGATTAAAACAGCGTGGGGTCCGTAGCAAATGTGAAAAAGGGGCCCTTGGTTTTCGCCCGTCTGGGGCAGTAGAGCCCCCTAGAAGGCGCGGGCCCCCAGAAGGCGCGGGGCCCCCCAGAAGGCTCGGGGCCCGTAGCATTTGTTAACTCCTGATATGTGGCTAATACGGTACTGGTGTGAAGATGATCCTTTTATTGAAATCAGTGGGAATCTCTCCACTTTCATAACTTTTTGATATCAAGTCGAATAATATCTGGATTCCTTCTTCTCCTAAGGATTTTAGAGGTTCTGCAGGAATCTCATCAATTCCAATTGCCTTATTTGATTTCAAGTCATTTAAAGCTCTATTAGACTCTGTCCTCAAAACAGAATCTCCTAAGTCATCAATGTCTATATCGCCTTTCTTTTCCATTGCAGTTTTGTTAAAGTCGTCTGCATAGTACAGCTTCTCTGTGTATTCCTTCCATCGGTTATCTCTCTCTATCTTCTGAGTTTAGAAGATTTTTTCCCATCGGCAGCTTTAATGTTTATACCACTTTTCTTCATTTCCAAAACTCTGTTTGATCTTCCTACACGCCATCTCTACTTTACCAATGACAGTTTCCTTTCCTAATCTTCAAACTTTTATTGCAGCCACTTTTCTTTTGCTTTTGTATTTCCTGTTTATCTGGTTACTAAATTGTCTCCATGACTCTCTTCCTGCTTCTTCTTCACACTTCTGCGGAAAGCACGAGCTGAAAAATGTGAGAATTATCGCACCATTATTCTAACACCACGTACTTCAAAACTACTGACCAAAATAATAAACAGAAGAATGAAAAGGGAAGTAGAAGATATAGTTGGTGAAGATCAGTTTGGGTTTAGTAAAACCTTGGTGCAAGAGAAGCAATTCTAAGGGAGGATCAAGAAAAATAAAAATAATTTTATGGCGTTTTTTGATTTAGAAAAAGCTTTTGGTAATGTTAGGTGGGACAAGATGTTCACAATTGTAAAGAAGTCTAAAATATCGAGATGGAAGAATGTTTTATAATCTGTATTAAAGCCAAGTTGCTATAATAAAAGTAGAGAATCATGAGAGAAATGCATTACAGGATTGTAGTCTATCTCCATTAATAAGCAATAAGGGAAGTGAAAGAAAAGTTTGAATGAAGCATAAGTGTTGAAGGAGAAAAAATTTCCAATTTTGCAATTTGCTGATGACATTACCTGTTATCAGATTGGACTGAGGATCTTTAGAAGTTACTGAGTGGCATGAACAAAATACTGAAGGAGTATTTGGGACTAAATGTAACCAGAGCATGACAAAAGTGATGAAATGTAGCATTTAAGTTAGCATTAACAGTGGATTAAATATAAAAATTGGATCGGATGTGATAGAAGAAATAAATGAATTCTTCTACTTAGGAAGTATAATTATAATCGATGGTAGAATCAATGATGTTAAGAATAGCAATAAACTTCATGAAAAAGAGAAATCTTTTAGTTTCAGATATTCATATAGGACTCAGAAAGAAATTTTTAAACCTTTATGTGTGGAACACAGCACCTTATGGTAGCGAAGCATTTACTTTAGCAACACCAGAAATAAGGAAAGTTGAAGTATTTGAAATGTGGTGCTATAGAAAGATGCTGAAAAATAAGTGGGCACATAAACTACGAAATAATCGTGTTTTGGAAATGGTAAGTGAGGAAAGAAGTTTGTGGAAGAGTCTAACAGAAAGAAGAAACAGCTTGGTGGGTCGTAGTTTGAGACTTACGAGATTGGTTAATTTGTTAGTAGAGGGAACATTCGAAGGTAAGAATTGTAGAGGATGACGGAAATTAGTATATAAGAAACATATAATTACCTCAGTTTAAGTAGTACAGGTGCTATATACAAGAAGTATGATACGTCTGGTAAGGTCTGTTGAATTTTGGATCTATACACGTATTTCCAAGAATTGCTGGCTATTTGAATTAGGACTTTATAAATTCAACAACAAAAAAAAAAAAGATTGTTTTCCTTGACATCGATGTGGATGTCGGCCTATTGTAAAACCGGCATTTTAGTGTCGGTTAAACAGCGTACGTACGCAACACCTGAAATATATTTTTTGGGATAAGTTGGCTTTCGCTGCACCGCGACACTGCTTACTCGCTTGACCGGGGTTTCATAGGTATCACTACTTTGGTTCGTGAAGGAACTCCGTCTCCAACCTTACGGTCGGTATCCCTGTTTAAACTTGGCTCTTTGACTTACACAGGAATGAATTTTTCGTTTTCAGCTCCAGTCCCATACATCTGCACTACTTGACATCAAAATTTTATTAATCAACCCTGTAGATATTTAGGACAGTTGTTAATTAACATATTCCGTAGTTTCAAGTTATATCTCACAGAATTTATACTAAGCATTAAAACCTAACACATATTACGCTAGTCTCCAATCCGCAACACGAAACGAGTCGTTTCCAACGCAGCGTAACAAATTTTTGATCCTGTGGTGTAATTTGATTTTGAAAGGAAGCTATATAGTCAGTGCGTTGGGTAGGTAGTTGGAAAAGGTTTCAAAATCCTTCGCTTGTAGGAGAGAGTGATGAGGGTAAGTACAAGAGAGGTAAATGAAGTGGGTTACAAAACTTTGGTCAGACCATTGCCTGAATATGGTGGTGTAGTATGGGACCCACATTTTGGTTATCAAATGCAGACGTTGGAGGGGGATACAAAGAAGGGCTGCTAGATTTGTCTCTGGAAATTACCGTAGAACACAATCAGCAACCGATATGATAAAAGAGCTGGAATGGGATTCATTGGAAGACAGGAGGAGGGTGAAGAGAGTCATGGGTGTGTGCGTATATTGATGGTGAGGCATGGAAAGATATTGGTGTAAGATTTAAAAGTAATGCATGGAAGGGAAAAGATGACCATGGCCACAAGCTGGCACTCGATTTCAGGCCCAAGTGTGTGGGAAGATTTTCTTTCGTAGGTAAGGGCATCAGGGATTGGACTAAGTTACCAAGAGAATTGATGAATAATTTCCCAAAAATGTTTAAACAATTTAATGTTGGCGTTTGTAGAAGGGAAAAGTAGGCGGGTACAGGAAAAGGGGGGGGAATTGATGTGTAGAGAAATTGCCATCGGAGCGTGAGCTCCGTAGAAATTAAATTAAATTAAGAACAATGCAAAAATGTTTTGTTATCATGGTGTTTTCTGTTATGCTCCCCACTATGGAATCCAGTTTAAAGACTTATCCACGACTAAAGGTAAGGAGCAGAGTTTGCGATGTTGCGGCAGGTCTTGTTAACCGTGAAGGTATCCTTGACCGTGAATGTCTAGTATTTTTTTTTTTAATTTATTTTTGGTTTCTGGTCAATCGACCATTTCACCAACCTTTATTGTACATTTGTTCTTATACATTGATTTACCATAAATTGATTCTCTTAGGTAGTGTGTTTACCTTATTTTACATTAGTTACCAATTTACAATATTGTCGCCTTTTTCTTGCTTTACAAACTTGATTTTCTCCAGTAGCTTTCTTCGTTGAGAGTTGATCTTCATGTGTTTGTGTATCCGTTTGTAGGTCCTTAGTAGAGTGGTGTTTCTTGTATATTTTTGTTTCTTCTCTCTTTTGTCTTCTCCGGCAGTTGGTTTTGTCTTCTGTGAGCCTGTGGTGTCGTGTTGACTATATCGTTATTTGTGCGTCTTGTAAGAATCTTGCTAGTGTCTGGTATATCTTGATTTGGTTTGTAGACAGCAGGCATTGTATCGATGTAGGGAGGGGTACTTGCATCGCTGTTAATTTGCTAATTAGGGTGGCGCGTGGGAGATTATGTTTGCTGCATTTGAAAATAATATGGTTGAGGTCTGAGATTTCTTCCCCGTCTGCTTCGCATCGTGGAGAGTCCAATACTTTTATCCTATGTAGGTGGCTGGGGAAGGCTCCGTGGCCTAACCTCATTCGTATTAATGATGTTGTGAGATGCCTTTTGGATTTAAAGTTCTGGAACCACGTGTTCTTCATGACTGTAGGTTGGATTGTGGCGTAGTGAGAGCCCTTGTGCAGTGACGATGTTTTCCAGTAGTCTTGTAGATCTTCGTAGGCTTTCTGCTTGACGCGGGGGAGGAAATCCGTGTAAGGAAGCGGAAGTGCCAGCATCATCCCCTCCTTGGCTCCCTGTTTGGCTAAGGCGTCCGCTCGTTCGTTATACAGTAGTCCTGCGTGTCCTTTGATCCACATATACTTTATTTCTGGGGTTTGTGAAGACAATGTCATTTCAATTAAGTCCATTATATATTTGTTACTATTAAGGTTCCACTGTGGGTTTTGTAATCTTTGTAGGGTGCTTCTGGAGTCGGAGAGGATTAATATTTTTTTAAACTTTTGTTCCATTCCGTATTTTAAGGCTTCTTTAATGGCGATGATTTCGGCGGTATAAATTGAGGCTTCACAGGGAAGAGAGAAGCAGGCTTCTTGGTTGGTACTGGGGCAGTAGTACGCGCTGCCAACTTGATGTTTGGTCTTGGACCCGTCGGTGTAGATTTGTGTGTAGCCCGGCCAGGTCATTGATAGAAGCATCGACGCTGCTTGATGGTTAAGGTCAGGGGGAAGTATATAAGTGCTGAGAGTTGGAATGGAGCATTCGAACGGTTTCGTGAATATAGGTAGAGCTGATTCTTTCGTTATGAGAGGTTCTATGAATCTGAGTTTGTAATGGCTGTAAACTAGAAGCGGGCATCGTGGGGGTCTTTTCCCTTCAAACGGCCTCATTATATTACTTAAGGTTTGAAGTTTCGATCGTAAGATGTGGTGGGAATAAGAGTAACGTTGGAGAAGATATTTGTCTGCCCGGAGCTGGCGTTGAAGATCTAGAGGAAATTCAGCAGTCTCAATCAGTAGGGCGTTTGTAGGGGTTGTTCTCATTGCTCCGACGCAGATGCGGAGTGCTCGGAATTGTATCTGGTCTAGCTTGCGTAGAGTTTGCTGAGAGGCGTTGCCGTAGACGATGCTGCCATATTCGAGATGAGGTCTTATTAGTGATCTGTAGAGCTGTAGACAGGTGTCCGGGTCTGCTCCCCACCATGTATGTGCGACTGAGCGCAGTATGTTGAGTGCACCGCTGGTTCTAGTTGTTATGTGTTCTACCTGGGGTTTCCAGGAGAGCCTGCTGTCTAATGTTAATCCGAGAAATTTGACTGTTGCGCGGACGGGGAAGGTGCATTGTCCCAGTTGAATTTGTTCTTGCAGGAGAGGATTTTTCCTACGAGTGAACAGTACTGCCGTTGATTTTTGAGGGGCTAATTGTAGGCCATGTTGGTGTAACCATGTTGTGAGTTTTTCCACGGCTTCCGAGATCCATCTGCGAATCAACTCGAACCATGAGGCGTATATATAGATGCATAAGTCATCAGCGAATTGTAAGGTCTTGATGTGGGGTCCTAAGATGTTCTCCAGATCGCAGGTGTATATGATGTAAAGTAGGGGGCTAAGTATTGAGCCTTGAGGGATACCTCGGTTGACGAGATATGGGCCTACTAGTGCGTTGTTATTTTCTCGGAGGTATATTGTGCGCTGGTAGAAAGCTAAGTAAATACCGTTAAGGACGAAAGTCGGGATGCCCTTTGCTTGAAGTTTTCTCACGAGGAGAGAAAGCTGGACGTTATCGTATGCGCTTGAGATGTCTAGGAATAAACCCATTAAAAATCCTTGGTTCTTGAATGTTCGTTCAATGTCTGAGGTAAGGATGGTCAGGTTGTCTATGGTGCTGCGTCCTTTCCGGAATCCGAATTGAGATGTGGGGAGTTGATTGGAATGTTCTAACCACCATTCTATACGGTTTTTTTAAAGTCGTTCGGCGGTTTTGAAGACGCATGATAATAGGGCGATTGGACGGTATGATGTTGGAAGTTTTGGGTCTTTTCCAGGTTTTAAAATTGGAACTGTTATTTGCGTTGACCATGCTTCCGGTAGTTTATTTGATGACCATAGTTTTTGTATCAGTTGTATCAAATGTATTTTTGCTTTTGGGGGGAGTTGTCGAATCATAGCGTAATGTATATGATCGTATCCGGGAGCGGAGTCGCTGGATGCAGTGAGTGCTTTATCTAGTTCAGCTAGAGAGAAAGGTCTTTCGAATCCTTTGTATGTGTTGACTTGTTCTTCTGAATTGATGATTGTCTCGAAGGGAGGGAGGGAGACGATTGGCGGCGCTAATATCGCGGCGATTTCTTCGGCTTTGCATGTAATTGTTGCAGTGGGTGACGGTTTCTTCTTCATTCTATCCTTTCGGTGGCGTGTCCTTCGAGATTCTGTTGCAATAGGTTTTCCAACTGTTTAGTTTCTGATGTTTGAGGAAGCGTTTAACCTGAGCGTTTAGTCTTTTATATTCGTTGTAGGTCTCCCAGGAGGGTTGTTGTTTGTACATTTTAACTGCTAATTTTCTTTTAGCTATCATTTTGGAACATTCCGGGGTCCACCACGGACAGGCGATTGAAGCCTTCCTAGTATATATGCGACGTTCTGGGATAGTTATAGTTGCGGCGTAGTTAATTAGGGAAATAAAGGAGTCATAATTTTCAATTGGAGAAGCGTTTTGTGTGCACATGTGGAGTTGAGCGTCTATGATTTGGGCATAACGGCACCAGTTGGCTTTGCTGATGTTCCATTTGCTGGATGGGTAGATTAGTTTTGGTCCTCTTGCAGTAAGATGTGAGATGGTGATGGCATGATGGTCTGATCCGAGGATATATGGGATGGTGCTCCATTGGAAGTCTGTGAATATGTGGGGTGATACCAACGTCAAGTCCACCGCTGATGGTCGAAGGCCTGGTCTTAAAATTTGGGTTGGGGTGCCGTCATTTAGGGGGATCAAGTTGTATTCGTCTAATAGTTCTTTAATTTCTTTTCCCGATTGGTCTTCGTATTCGCATCCCCACATGGTACTGTGGGCATTGAAGTCTCCGCAGAGCATGTATGGAGGTTCAAGCTGTTTGAAAAGATTATGCCATTCATGTGGCGCTATTTTGCTTCTTGGTGGTCGGTATAGTGAGATTATTGTGAGTTTATACTCTGGGAGCGCCACCTGCACTGCTACAGCCTCTAGGTACGGGACGTTGGTTAGGTCTAGGTCTAGCGCTGTGAAGTCTAGGGTGGTTTTGATTAGGAGGGCCACTCCGCCATAGCCGTCTGTTCGATCTTTTTGTATGACCGAATAGCCCCGAAAGTATGCTGGTTTGCTGAGCCAGGTTTCACTGAGTGCGGCTATAGATATTTGCTGGGTGGCTAGTTCTTTTTGTAGGGTTTCTTTATTTGCCGAAACAGATCGGATGTTCCACTGAAGAATTTTAAATACCTCCATTTACTGAAAAGAGATTTGCTATTAATTGGCGGATTGCCCCAGTAGAGAGTGTTTGGCCAGGAGAGTTGAGTGCTTCTGTTATAATGTGTACTATTAGCTGGAGGAGCTGGTCGATTAAGGTGTCATGGCTTGGGGTGGGAGATACGTTGTGGTACTGAGGTGGATAGGGATTCTGGATCGGTGGAAGAATCTGACCTTGAGTTATAATATTTGATATTTGTTGGTGAGGGGGGGGGAGGCGGTAGATGTTGTATCGCCGCCGTGGGATTGGTCGATATTCTGTCGGCCGAAGGTTGCTTAAGTTGGGGGGGGGGTGGATGTGGCTTTGGGGGGCGGGTGGGATGTGGGGTGGGGGTTATGGATAGGTATGGGGTAGCCTGACTATGTTGATCAGCTGCTTGCATCGTAAGATTTCTATTTTGAGGTGGGCTGGGTAGCCACGTGGTCTTCTGAGTGAGGGGCGGGAATTCCTCCTCCCTCTGTAGTGTTGGGTTGGATATAACTTTCTGCGCGTAACTATGGATTGTTGGGGTGATGGATGTCTGCGTTCCCAAGGCGTTGTAGGCTTCGTTATATTTTACTTGTTTTTGGTGCTGGAACGCTGGACATAGTTTGTCCGAAGCGAAGTGTGGTCCTTGACAATTAACGCATCTAGGTGCCAAATTTTCATTACACAGTTCTATAGAGTGGGGCCCTCCGCACCTGTTGCATCTTACGGAGCTGCGGCAGTTCTGAAAGCGGTGTCCGAATCGCCAACATTTTTTACATATAATTGTTTTAGATATATAAGGCTCCACTGGACAGCGCGTTCCTAGAATGTACACGTATTGGGGAAAACATTGAGCTCTGAAGGAAAGTTGACAGACGGGAATGGGGCGACGTTCGCCATCTTCCTGGTTGTTTGCTTTCCTGGTGAAGCGCTTGACTGCTACTACTGGGTAGTCGGACTCTATTTCTTCCATAATTTCCCTTTCGTTGAGTGTGATGTCTACATTTCTAATAATTCCGAACTTGTGGATAAGAAAATTAGGGATATACGCCTCGAGGTTCTTGGTTGTCAGTACTGGTAATTGCACTAATGTGTTAGCTGCTGCGGCGGTTTTCGTTTCTATTCGGATTCTATTACGTCCAAGTGTGCTAATATTTATTATATTATCTTTAATCTGAGGATTATGTTGGAAAAGAATTTTTCCGATGGCCATCGGATGCAACATCCCGACATTTTTGTCCATACTTTCAATAAACACATAAAAAGGACCTACATCTGCTCCGTTGTATCTATTGTTTTTGCTTGGCTGTTTCTGGATTTCTGTTTGTAGCGGCCTATCATTAGGTTGGTTAAGCTGTCTACTTTCAAGGTTACAATTTTGATTTAGTGCAGTTTCTTTTGCCCGAACGTTGCTTGTCATTTCGGTACATAGTCGTTTACTAGGTACGTCACTGTTATCTGGGATATTTAACGGCACTTCTACTGTAGGTTGGGGCGTTAGTGCTGCGGCTGTACCTGGTACGATGTGATGCTTCCGAAGGTTCTGCTGGTCTGGTGAGTCGTTTACGGCTGCTGTTGTATATTCCATCGACTCGTTCCCATCGGGGAGGGGGGCCTCGCAGCTGTTGCTCTTGTGTCGTATCTGGTGTTGTGGCTGGTAACATCAGGTATTCATCTTGGTTGTAGCAGGTGGTTAGGGCATGCTGGATGGATTGCCCCGTGTCCGGGACTAAATCCATTTGTACTTCTTCTTCTTGCGTTGCTTCTTCTTACACTGATCACTATTATAACTTCACTTTAGGTATCACGCTGTGTTACACACCGGCGCACTCGACGGTACGTGGATAGCGCTGTTTGTTACACTGTCGCTAGAGGTAGAGGAAGTTGTTTCCTCGGCTGCTCGAGTGGAACTCGAATGTCTAGTATGCGTCAGCGGAAGCCGGAACAGAGCTGCAGAAAAAGACGACCGCTTCGTCGTAAACACGGCTTCTGCAAAACCGGTAAGGTCGACAGCCGTGGGGGGTTCCTCTCACATCACAGCGTGCGCTTATCTCACGATACACCGCAGTAATACATGACATTTGCTACAGGTGAGAGGTCCGTTAGCTGAGTAGCGATGTGTGTGAATCATGATCGGAAAGATCGTAGAGAATACCTTTTCTGTGCGTAATAGTACGTTGAGCAGGTGAAGTAAACTTGCCCCATTAGATCAGGTCAGCGCGGCTAGGTAGCACCGAGCGTTTACTCTCTGATCTCTCTTTCGGGAGCACGTGGGTTCGAAACCCCGTCCGCCCATCCAGATTTCGGTTTCGTGATTTCCCACAAATCAATACAGGCGAATACCGGAATGGTTTCTCCAAAAGGCCGTGGACAGATTCCTTTCCCGCCTCTACTGACCTCGAAGTCGACGAGCCATAAAAAAGGCACTACTATGATATACTGAGCCTTACGCGTGGTTAGTCGGGTCGAACAGCGACGATGGGAGAAAATTGGGTACCAAAGTCCTGGGTTGAATCCCAAACCTCTTTGCAGTATGGGCATACGACACTGTTGATAGTGATTCGTACGTCGGATACGAACGTAAAACAAACAGCATTACAGTCATACAAATATACGATAAGACTTTCCCACTGCGAAAGACAACAGGAAACTACCACAGTTCATTTCCACAGTACTCAGCTATGTATAGGTAACACTTTCCATAGTTACTTCCTAGTGCGAATACCGAGTGTGGTTCACACTATGTATTGAAGTCATTATGAATGCTATGAAAGGGAAAAAATGCCCTGTATTTGGTCTGTATCATCGGCTTAACACGTCTCGTGTAGTAGACTCGAATTAACTTTGTGATGATAGACCAAATTAATCAAAAAAAGCTAGTACAGATGTCTGGGGTTGGTAGAACTAGAGCTTCATATTTCCTTTATGGGTAAGATCAGAGTTTCAGGGTCCAGGCAGCACAACCAAGTTGCCACCTCGTGGGGTTAATCAGCGATGCTTAATGGAGGCATTGGAGATGAACCAAAGAAGAGCCGCCTGATTCGCAACAGGTATATATAGTTGGAGGGAAAGCGTAAGTGTGATGTTGACGGAGTTAGGTTGGGAACACATGGAACATGCTCTCGACGGAAGCTAATCGAAAAATTCACGACTGACGTATTTTGGAATGACAGCAAACAAATATTGCTACCAGCAACATTCATAACTAGGAATGACCGCGAAAATAAGATAACAGAAATCAGTACCAGAACCGATTCATTTCTCTACTCATTTTTTCCTCGAGCCATTAGGGAATGGGGTTGAAAGGATTTACCGTGCGAGTAAAGTTAAAATCCGACAGGAGTAGCTCTCGATAAATCACTCCGGCCATCCTGATCTGGGTTTTCCATGGTTTTCCCGGATCACTCTAGGTGAATGCTGGGATGGTTCCTCACAATAGCCCATGGGCGTCTCCTGGCATATCCCGTATATCCCTTCCAAACTATTACCCTTTCGGATAGGTGCAGAGCACCCTCTGCCACACACTTTTAGTGAATCGTGGAGTAAAAATAATGATAATAAATTACATCGAATAGTGGCTTGTCACCAAACATTGACAACAGTCGATAATTTAAACGGAAGCCGGTGGTATTATTTCGTGTGTGCATATTCAACGGAATTGTTCATGGTCCTATACCGGTAACATGATTTCTTGAATCTATCTCTTCCAATGGCGTCAGAGTGATTCTAGCGGAATAAAATCGACCAATCAGCAATATTAATATTCCCGTAAATAAAAAAAGGTGGGACTCAAGGAGAGATTGTGATTAGCACTGAAATAATAGTAAGACTTGTGAAAGTACGTTAAAGTGCAGGAGCGAATATTACTAATTCAATAATGCGGGTCTGTTGTTAATCGGCATAAATAAATATGTGCGAGAAAAAGTTTATTTTTGTTGTGCATCAGTGTGGTCACCCATCCGATGCCATGCGTAGACTTTCATTCTTTATTTTTTATAGCATATTTCAGATATTTTCAAAGGTGCCAACTGTTGCCCGTGATCTGCTGAAGGGTAAGAACTTAGATGCTATGATCTGCTAATTGGTGTGTAATGAACAGTCAGGTAACAGAAATATTCTCACAAGATAGATCAAATTTCTGGGAAATTATTTCCCCTCCTTGACTTCACCCGTTGCCTCTGGTGAAGATTGCAAGTTAATACAGACTCAGGTTTATTGTTGTTATGTCTGTTAACATAGCAGGACAGTCCGCGTGTAGTCGGAAATTTGTTGAAGCGTCATATTAGCTAGACACGTAGGAAATTCTCCTCTTTCATGAGCATGAGCTAGACTGTTTTCCTGTGTTTTCAATGGTCGTTGAAGTTCTTCACTCCACGCCGTCTGTAATAGTACCGTTGTTTTTCGCTTCAACTTCAGCTAAAATAATCTAAGCAAAATATAGCAGTTTTTCATAAACTTTAAGATAGTTTTTTATATCATGATAAGCCAATCCCATGTCTGATAATCTCAACAACAGCCTCTTATACATTATTAACACGGGTATAAATTTCACTGGAATTTTATTATCCTGTTACGTGTTACAATTTTTTGAAACACTAGTATGTTTCCATTCACCTCTAAACAGAGTACGAAAATAGACGAAACAATCTACTGTTAGGTAAATTTCTGGACGCTTCCAGAATACTAGACAGGTAGTTCCTGTGGTTACCTCATTGATAGAGGCAGGGTCGGCGCTAGAATTCTCGGGCCCCGGATAAAGCGTTCTTAGGGCCCCCTCCCTCTCTCCTTCCCCCGACAAAATTTTTTCTTTACATTTTGATTTTTTGATAAAGTCAGAAAATTTTAATGAAAAAAATAATAATTAAAAAATAAGAAAACTCCTTTTTAAGAAAGTTTTTTTAAAGTTTATTTGTATTCAGTTAGTCACCCCGGACGAAGGACCCCCTTCGAACGCTCGGGCCCGGGGTACTTTTGCCCCGCTTACCCCTCGCTAACGCCGGCCCTGAATAGAGGAGGTTCTGCAGAAACCAGTTGTATAAAACATGGGTGCGACATGTAATCGTAGGTTTTCCCGGCGAGTTTGATCGTAATCCAGCGAATTTTCGACGGCGTAACGTGCCATCAAAATTCTCAGTTTGCAAGTATCAACGTAGTGTGTAATCACATACTAGCAGGTTCACAAACAATCGCCAGCACAAAGTTTCAAGACACTTATTATGATAGCTGTAGTTACAATAATTCCAGAAAATACGGCATTTCAAAGTTGAAAATCGCTAAATTGTTATGAAACATCTGAAGCACATTTCGTTCTTTAGTTCTCTTGAAATAGGCATTAATTAAAGACACCAACTACAAAAGAGACGTATAAATAGCTGATTTTTTGTGAATTTGCAATTAAAATCTTAATTTGGTCCACAATTCGAAGGTTGGTTGGATGTTCTCGAAGGAGGTGTATTGAGGCAGTATGTCAGAGTTAGGACGACCAGTCCAGGGAGCTACTGCTTATCGTGAATTCCGAAAAAATGGAACGAACTGGCCCATCTCATATGAGAAAAGCACAATCCTTAGCTACTTCCGGCCATAACGGGATTCGAACCCGGTACTTTGAATTTTTGAAGGCGAACCCCTTATCCACTGAACTACCGCGTCGCTCTTGGGGAAAGAAAAGTGTTTAAATAATTTGGGGGTTGGGGGTAAGATGGGAGAGGAAGTTTGACGGTAGACAATAATGCCACATATCTTTGAATCTAGTAAGCTTCCTCTTTATGTGGCTTCCGTTTGTTATACCATGTAGTTTTATGGCTGAAAATGGGTACCATTCCTGTATTCTCTTAAGGGTGGTTAGGGAAATTTGCGTAATACTGTTAGGCACTGTCGGTACACTGCTGCCGAAATTACAACTCATTCCCGTAGTACCTGCGAGTGTTCAGTATGGGCCGAAGATGATCTCTGCCTTCGATCACTGGACCAAAACGCTGGATAAGAGAATATAACAGCGTTACCTCTGATTACGAGTAACGTTAAATGATGTCCCTGCACACTTAGCGGTCACCCCCACTCTGTTTATCTGTCCCTGTTATCTAACTGGACGGGGATTCCTGTGGCTACGGCATTCCGCAACATCACGCCAAGACCGTGGTTACAACCAGAACAGCGCCGCAGAGAAAAAAAGGGGAGATTCGCCGCTGTCCTTGGTTGCTTTCAAACTAGAGAGCGAAACATTTGCGAGACTGAATTACCAACAGATAAACAACTGAATTATTGACGGTCTAGGAACTGACACTTCAGAAAAAAACAATTGGGGAACCTACAGGCGGCCTTAAATTTATTTTCCTCCCTTGAAGCACACTGTTTTTTTCTTTCTTGTCTCACTGTCTTTGATCTGTATTGTAGAAATGGTCACCCCACAGAAATGCTACTGATTGCCTTCAGCCAAAACTGTACCAAAATTGACTACGTTTTTATCCTTTGCCTAGTGTTTCCTCACTCCATAGGGAGCGTTCATTAATTACGTAGATCCATTTAGGCCTCCTGTGAAATCCCCCTCACGTAGCCCCACGTGCCTGTTGCCTCTACCTCCCCCCCCCCTCCCCCTCGTGGCACGTAGCTTTCTTCGCTATTGATTCCAGGCAGAAGACATCTTGTAGTGTTTTCTCTTGCCAGACTATCGTAAATTACATACTGAGATAATTAAATGACGGACATAAATATCCACATGGTGTTGTGTGTTCTGAACCTTATTTTAACTGTGACAGATAATACGAACGAACAGCTACGTGGCTTGGCTCGGAAACCCTCCCCCCCCCCTCCCTCTTCCCACGTAGCCCAGCGTAGCTTCCCAAAAGCCTCTTCCCCCTCCCCTCCCCCCTAGACCGGGCCACATGGATTATGGACGCTCCCATAGCTGTACTGTATTTTTTAATTTTTTTATTCCATAAAACATTACGTTGGTATAACATTTCACTTTCAGGAATCTTTTTACGTTTCGGATTTATACTTATATCTATACCATGCAATTCAAACAAAAATGAAAACTAATATCTGCTCTGTTGATTCCAGTACCCAACAACACGACAGAACAAAAAAACATACCAGTGTGGCACCTTACTCCTTCATCTTAGTTGTTCTATCATTCTGCTGGGAGAAGAAATGTTTGATGAAAAAAAAATCTTGGGGTAATTATGGCAAGTGGTCACTTCTGTACGTTCTCGATACTATTAATGAATCCCAGTACAACATGTAGACGTTTTGACTGTTTTACATCCTCTTCCTCTATGTGTGTGTGAGAATAAGACACTTTCAGTGCTTTCGTAACGATTAATACACAAATACTAGTTACTGGGTTTCGCTTTCGATGACCTAACTATTAAAAGAAATCTTCCTCAGTAAATAAACATTTAGCAGTCGTACGCAAACATTAGTATTGACGGTAATTTGCCGACATTTAGAGCACACCCGTAAATATGGTCAGATTTAAGAACGAGTTTTTTTCTGCATATTAACAGTTACTGTGTGTGACCGTAATTGCTGCTCCGTTTGTCTTGGAAACATACTTGCCGACATTCTTCATTTTTTGAGAAGATCACATTGTCACTTCCACGGAACTGCTTAAATTAACAATTTAAGAATAGTATTATTTTTTCGCCGGTGTCATTTTGTTTCCTGGTTTAAGAATTATGCTGAGTTCAGCTGTCACACAATGGTGATCAGATCACATAAAGGCAGCAAATGTCAAAACAGTAGGATAAACGGTATACTAGGATGCCAATAGGAGCATATCAGAATTAATTACTACAGACGTGAATATATGGATTAACATCATGTGGCATGATTTTTATAATTTAAAGTAATGCGTAGTTGAAAAATGAATTGCATGGTTTTGCTTGCTTACAGACGAAGACCAGTAGATATCTTATTCCGCATATTTTTAACCTTATATCACGGAGCTAGCCATAATGTAGCAGCCACCAGGTGTCGATAGCAAGAGACGGCACTCAAGACGCAAGACTCGGTTTAAGCGGTTTCAGACACATGGGCAGCAAGAATATTTGAGAACCATCATCTTCCTATTTATACAGTTAACAGTGCTTGGGCGCAAACTGCTTTCATAAGTCGCCAATGCCTTCAAGCGTAGATGTCAACCCTCCTTGGATCGCTCTGGTGGTTCAGTGATTCAGGCGTCTATCTGGAGATCAGAAGTTCCGCGGTTCGAATCCCAGTCTCGGTTGCGATTTTCGAATGCCTTTGTACCGACCTTAACCTCTGGCACAACGTGCTATGTAAGGTGAAGTACGCCAGAACGCCTCCGTGGTTCGGATTCCACGGATAAACTGTGGGTCCCCTAAACTCTGTAGTACTAACGAGTTAGGTTAAGCGACTACGATAGGGGCGGATTGTGCAGGCGGTAAGGAAACCTGTCACCATGTCATTACGAACACACGAGTTTAATAGGCGTTCTCATCCCGGTCATCAAGAGACTATCCTGTTCGAAAATCGTCTTTAGTAGGTTGTACTGTGAAAGTAAACCTTACACTATTCTGGTTTTCTTCTTTTTGTAATTTCCCTTCTGTAATTTTATTTTTACTATGCTATCATGAATAATACTGTTTTTTTAATTTATGATTAACCGAATGGTGGAAGGTTAACGGTGACAGCTTAAGCTTTAGTATGCTGTTCTTGCTCATTACCAAGAGAAAATCGCGTGAATTTTTCTTTCTGGGTTTCTCACATACTTCTAGGTAATTTTCCAAACAACATGGCATTCTGGCCACACACACGACACGTAATAAAGTTATAAGAACCTTCTCTTGGTTAGACAATTATGTATCGCAAGGATTTATTTTGCTGAAATGAACGGTTTGCAGCATGTAATTATATACCAAGCACGGTAGAGGAGCAGGCACTCGAGCCTGGCACGTTGGTTTAAATCCCTGTCTGGTCATCCCGATTTTGGTTTTCTATGGGCTCCCAAAATCACTCCAGGCGAATGCCGGACTAGATCATTCAAAAGCCCATGGTCGAATTCCTTCCAGTTCATTGTCCCCACTCATCACCCGACTTTAATAACCTCAACATCGACGAGGCGAAAAGCCAAAAGAAAAAATCTAGTTTTATCAGTCGAAATATAAAAAAAAAAGTGATTAGAGTTAAAGGACGAATAGCTTTTTGTTTATTGCTTTACACCTATTCGACGGCTAAGGTCATTAGAAGCGGGATGGAACTGGAGACAAGAAACGGGAAGGAATTCGGCCATGGCCTTTTTGAAGGAAGCATCTCGGCATTCGCCTGGAGTGATTTGGGGAAACCATGGAAAACCTAAATTTGGATGCCCAGACGGGGATTCGAACCCGCGTACTTCCGAATGCGAGGCCAGAACGTTAACCGTTCACCCACCACGCTCGATAGACGAATAGCGCTGTATTAAGTATAAAATTGGAGTATGACGGCATAATTTAATTTTTTCGTAGTAAACAATAATTGTGTTGTATGGAAAAATCAACGAACAAAATGTTTTTACAGTTGCCGATGATCTAACCACGTTCTACTCTTTGGTACACCGAAAATTTTTTTGTGTTTAAAAAATCTCCACTTCTTATTGACACAATACACTTACGAGATCACTAAACAAATTATTATTGTTAGATAATCAACAAGGCCGATTTGAAACGTTTTCTAATACTATTTCCCAACAAAGCAGTCTCTAAGTTGAAGAAATGGAAAGCAGACGAAATCGATATTAGATTTCGCTTATGATAGGAAGAAAACACAAAGATATTAAAGGACACAGTAGTTACTATTTTGTTGCGATTATAGCATTCTCTAAATTATTTGGCATTCGTTAAAAAATGAAATTTTTAAAACTACTTTAGTTCACAAACCGATCCTCCCGAAGGTAACATACAAAGCTATTGTATCATAGGTAGGTCAGCCAATTCCGTTAATCTGGGATCTACAGTTTAACATGGAATCCAAACCACGGAACGTCCTGGCGTAGCTCACATGATCAAACACATTTCGTAAACATTTCTGCGCCATTTTTATGGATTCATAACACTAGTTTCAAACAAATCAAAATATGATCAGCTTATTTTCTGCAGTCGGATACACCGAATGTAATGGATATAATTTTAACACGAGAATATGACGCTAACAACTGTCCTTAGAACCCGTCTCCTTTACCAGCGTTCTGTCTAATGAGTAACTCAATTCATCCAGTAAGCCACGCTGGCAGGACGGAAGACTTCATTAACCAGAATGCACAAAGCAAGAAAACTTAATGGAATGAAGTCAGTAGAGGCGGGAGAGTGTTGAGGACAAGGACCGCGGAGGAATTCGGCTATGACCTCTGAAGGAACCATCCCAACATTCGCTTTTTTTAGGGGTGGGGGGAGCCCCCTTAACCCGCTCCTCCAAGCATGGCGGCTTTCCTGTTATCTACTGCTCACCTCTGCGCATGCATTCACTAGGTAATTCTATAGGTGATTACAGGAATAGGATTGTGATGTATTCCATGCTTCCAGGCGTCCGCCTGGAGTGATTTAGGGAAACCATTGCTCCCGAATACCAGGCTGGAGCGTTATCGCTTACCCACCAGCCTCGCTGACTAACTACAGTCAGGAACGAGCGCAATGGAATAACACCGGAAGAGAGGAATCATAATCTTAAAACTAACAGAATAAAGGGAAGCAATATACCTAAATAGAAATGGAAAAAGAATGTCTTGAAATTTAGCTTGTTCGTTTTGTCAAATGATTGTTTTAATTTTTTTGCTTATAGCTTTATTCCTCGTCGAGGACATTGCAGGCAGGAAAGGACTGGGTACAAGGAACGGGAAGGAATTCTACCATAGCCTTTTGAAAGAAGCTTCCCGGCAATCGCCTGGAGTGATTTGGGGAAACCATGGAAAACCCAAATCTGGATCCCCGGACTGGGATTCGAACCCACGTCCTCCCGAATGCGAGGCCAGCGCTCGGTTTCAAATGATTTATGATGGCTTTTACCCAATTACTTACCAACGAAACATCTCGAAAATTCCATAGGTTTTTGTCATATTTACTAAAAATTATCTGAAAAATATGCACGAACATAAATAAATAAACTGCTTGTCGATAGCAGAAAGAAAGCTTTAAACACAAAAGTTGGGAGTTAATTTGTAAATGTATATTGCGTGCCATCAGCAGGCTACAAGGATGCATATTCCCTCTCAAGTCCTAAGGAAAGATGAAACATAACAGCCTTTGTAAGGACTAGAAAAGTATCCTTGCAGAACGCGATACCGCATCGTATTCTGCAGTAGCAAACAATAGCAGCCGCCGGTACTGATAAGGTCAGGCATGTTACGTAACGTACGTTCCAAGGATGTTTGCGCGAGCTAAGAGTGGTGGATTGGCTAACACGGCCTCAGACACGGCGACTGTGTTCTACTTGTTCGAATAAAGGTGTCTCCTTTTTCAAGTATTGAGTTTATTTAGATGATATAAAGATTAGTTGATAAAACGCTGCGATTAGCTGGTGCTAATGACCACGATGTCGACGCGCCCTGAATCTGAAGCGACAGCAGCGTTAACGACTCCTCAAAACACACAACTTTCAGGTTTTTAATTGTTTAGATTGACAGTGGACTGAAGCACTGTACAACCATAACTCTCCTCATAATTACAACACACGAAATATAAATGACTAATACCACTGTAGCCTGTTAAGTATGACAATGTTTGAAGTTATTAATCAGACAAGCTTATTTTGTTATGTTATACCATATATGTTTCGGTTGCAGTATACAGTTGGAGCATCTACTGAATTAGTTACAGCAGAAGTATGGAACCAATGAAACTAAAAATAAATTAGGAATCCCAAAACCTTATGCTCTATCGCATAATATTAGTTTTATTCCTGCTACAGGCCTTATTCGGCTAGATAAATATGGAACTACTTCCATCCGCATGAAGTAATAACTTCAGTAATATGGCGCTTACGAAAGCAGCTTAAATTGTTTATAAAACTACATTAATCGTGAATTGTGCCATAGCAAAGGCTTCATTTCAACTTAACCACAAGCTCCACTAACATAGCCGTTCGAAAATCATAGCTTCTATCACCACTGTATGAATACATTCACTGCATCGCGACCATTATTTGAAGCATTGGAACTATTTACATCCGGCTGATATAATGAATGACATCAGTTATTAAAAGCAACTAATAATTAATATGATAATTTAAACGCAGTACGTAATTTTATTTCAGTGTTTTGGACATTAATTTCTTTGTTCTTTCTATAACAGTGACACTGAATATAACGGAAACATCTAATTCGAACATAAAGACCTTGTAAGCGCGTCAAAAATAATGGGTTGTACATAGAGTACTGGTAGTGCATTCCCTCGCAGGTGCTTAACTAGATACCATTGTTATTAAATAAGGTCCATATCCTAAAAACGATGTTAGTTTGCTGTAATAGCGATATCTCTCGACAGAGAGTATAAGAGAACATCTACATCGACTAAATATAAATAAAACAAAACGCCACTAATACCTTAATTTAAACGCAATACATACTTTTTTCGGTGTTCTAACAATTGTTCTTCGCTGATGCTTAATTAATTAGAACTATTATTAAGTAAAACTATGGGAAATAATGCAAAGAAATGGATATCCACAGCATTTAATACAAGTTATTCAAGATATGTATAGAAGGACACAAATCGTCTTTTACCTGGGAAATAAACTTACAGAAGAAATAGCAATTAACCAAGGAGTGCGGCAAGGTTGTAGCCTGTATATATAGATGACTTAGTTAGGAAATCGAAAGAAAATGTCCATCCTGGTATAAAAATAAGCAACAACACTTACATAAATACTATGTTGTTTGCAGACGACCAATTTATCCTCCAGGAAAATGAAGATGGACTTCAAAAAGCAATTCATATACTAAACATTATCAGCAAAGATTACAATCTGCAGTTGTCTCGTGCAAAAACGAAAGTTATGGCATGGCAGGGGAAATATCCTATCAGAGTTAAAATAGTGGTAGACAATCAGCCAATAGAACAAGTCTCCAGCTTTACTTATCTCGGATGTGAATTATCTTTCAATGAGGATAACGAGGTGAAGAAGAAACTTCACCGATTTCAGTATATGTGTGGAACAATTCGACGAACACTGAAAGGTAAAGCACGAGAGGAGACTCAACTCAAGTTTTATAAAACAATGGCCGTACCGACTCTGCTATATGGCAGCGAAACATGGGTAAATAAAACGCAATACAAAAGCAAAATTCAATCATCGGAAATGAAATTTTTAAGGTCAGTAAAAGGGTATTCCCTAAATGATAGGAGGAGGAACGAGGAAATAAGGGAACAACTGAATATCTCCCCACTAAATGATAGAATTACCCAAAAAAGGGATAACTGGAAGAACCACGTCCTACGGATGAGAAAAGACAGATTTCCTAAGCTTGCCCTGGAGTACCATCCCACTGGCAGAAGGGACATTGGAAGACCTAGGAAGAGATGGTCGGAAGAATGAGGTCGGAACAGGCTTTTTGGCCTATCCATGAAGAGGAAGTAAGTAAGTATTAAGTAATGATCATTAACCTCTGCTATGGAAGACAGAAGGTAGACAAAAGGTAGATTTTACAAATCCGTACAACAATATATTCCTACCAAACCGTGGTTTGAAAATAGCAAATTTCCCAAAAAATTAATTACAACGATCTTCCGCCTGAGAACAAATCACGGGCGCTGGCGTCAACACCTGCATACCTGCAACCTAGTTGATAACCCGACCTGTGACTGTGACAGCAATCAAGATGAAACCCCAGATCACATATTTTTTGGCTGCTGCAAATATACTGTGGTTAGCGACACCCTCATAAGTGCCTTGGTAAGGGAGGGACAGCAATTGCCTACATCAACACAAACCCTACTAGCCTCAAATAACATAAAAGTATACCGGCTTTTGTACAACTTTGTCGCCAGTAACAACATAACGGTCTAACAAAACTCAACTATGGTAAAAGACGGAAATACCCATATTCCATCAAAACCTGATGATCAAGTCAATTCGTTCCTACACATGTAAATGTTGGTTCACAAGTAAATACCGAACCTAAATATGCATATAATTAAACATGTAAATAATTAAATGGTTAAATACGTAAAGGTGTAAATAGTTAAATGTAGAAATACAAATGTATGTGACATGGGTGTATGTATACCTAAATATGTATATACTGAAATATGCAAATATTTAAATATATTGATAGGTAAATATGCAAATATAAACGTATGTGACAAGATTGTATGACTAATCCAAATGTATATAGCTAAATAGGCAAATTGTAAAATATGTATATAGATAAAGATGAAAATACCCAAAATGTAAACAAAATGTACGCAGCTTGGCTGCATGGCTACTTGCCAAATGCCATAAATAAATAAAAAAAAAAAAACCTCTGCTATGTACTAACATCTCTGGCCATTGTTCATCCAGCAACGAATTCTGGGCGCGACATTACGGACATAGTTACACAATGACCAGGCTTAGCCTTTTAGTCGTATATATGCTGCTACGACAGGGGTGGCCTGCGCCGCCATAAAAACCACATTACGACCGCACGGAATATTATTATTATTATTTGCAGTACTATAGATAATATAATAGAAACATTCCTTTTTTTTAATGGCATTCTGCCTTTTAGCCATTCAGCCAGCATAATCTGTGTTTAATTTTCCTCAATTATGTCAGATTCTTCTAGTATTGTTGATTATCTTAAGTGAAAGGATAACGCAGGACGAACACAACACTTATTTAAAACCACCCATACCTGGGCCGGACTCGAACCAGTGACCTCAGCAACGCGAAGCCAGCACCCTCTAGCCCCGAACTACGGAGGCCTAGAGTTTCCTGTATTTTTTTTTTTTTCCTCTCTCTTTACATTTCACCCAGCATCTAGAGGCTAAAATTGACCGCTAAGTTTTCTTCACTAAGGACAAAATTACAGAGAAAGTAATGTTAATAATACTAATTATATAAATAATCACCATAAATGTGGTAGCAACTAAATCAGGAAAAAGTTACGGATTGAATATCTAAACTTAATATATCAACAATACTAAGAAATAAATATGTATTTGAAAAAAATATGTTGCTAATCCTACTTATTAAACTATACTTTGACTATGTAACTTATCTTGCGAAACCTCGTTATTTGTCTTCATATGTCCAGATGGCCAGCCGAACGGTATGTAAGCCTAGAACGCAGCCCTGGCCGTAATTCTCACTCCTGGTATCGACTGCTTTACCCTCCTAGAATACATGAGGGACTCCAGCAGTCACTCAGAGAAACTTCTCTGAAAAACTCAGAGGTGATTACGGCAGGTCGTGATGGATGGCTTCGTCGATTCCCGCCATCAGCTTTCTTCCGCTCCAGATATATTTGCTTTTCATTTTAAGAGGCTATTCCTGCACTTGCATTTAGGAACTGCCATATTCTCTTTGAACGCAGTATGACAAATATCCTCAGACCTTGTAGCTGCTGTTGCTGACACCACGTGCTCTGGTATGGTTTCCTCTCCACGCTCGCATCTGCTGGTTGGTCAAAGTGCACGTTTGTGTAAGAAGCTTCTTCATGGTCTATGGCTGAAAATATATTGAACTGAAGTTTGAAAGAATTCAATGCTGATTCTTTCAGCTACAGGTGGGAATATGTCTTACGTTCTATAAACTGTTTCACTAGCGTCCCACTCGTTTTGCTATTCCTCAATGAGTACATTCAACAATTCCTTCTTTGTGGTTATCTTTTTCGAAATTATTTCCACCACTTTGTCCAGCCTGTTCTTTCTCAGCTAATTCATAGCTCCTCGTATCCTAACTTTTAGATCCAGGTGCAGTACACCTGCTGCAATGTTATGGTTGCTATTGATGTCCGATATGTGCCGGATTTTCTCCCTCGGCTTAACTTTTGTGAGGTGTTGGGCCGAGACGCTCGATGCTTAGCAGACGATGGATGTAAGTATGACGTTGTGGTATGTTTTCATTGCCAAGGCAGGGATCTGGAACTGTCTGTGACCTATACTTATGATTCCATTCATAACTCGTAGAGTTCTTCCAAATGGGCTCGAAAGTTAAGGCTTTCATCTAGCCGCAGACCCAAGTTTCGACTTGCTGGACTTCTGCGTATTTTCGCATTTGTTATCTGTATTATAAGATTTTGTTTCAGTTTCGTATTTTTCGCAATACCATATAATTTGTCTTATTCATCACACGACTATAATTTTTAACACTTTTTCACTTTACGTTTCGATGTCAGCACTTGACAGCCCTTCCACAAGTAGAAGAAGATCAACTGCGACTGCAACCAGTCCTAGCAATTCGGGTATTTCCAGTCCTGGTTCTAATGTTAAATCACAGAAAACGGGTCATCCATATATTACGTTACACGAATTTTATTAGTTTTGTCACAGGTGGTCACATTTGTGTGATCCCTTTCCCTGGTGTGACGTCACATGTTTTACAATTTTAAATTTAGAAATTATTAAATTAAAACAGCAATTCCAAAATTATTTATAGTTGAAACATTTTTTTCATAAAATCATCAATAAATCAACCATTTTACAAAATCGAGAAAACATAAATCAGATGAACGATACAAAATTTAATCATCTTCTGTCCATTGACTTTGAACTCATTCTCTTAAATTATTTATGACTGGTATAGCTGTCACTTCGTTCTCGATTTGGATAATGTTAGGAACATTCAATTTGTCAACATCTTCATCCAACCATACAGTATCATCACCGTTGGGCAAAACCTCTTATTGAGTCTTGTGTGATTGCTTATGTCGGTTAATGGCTTTGAATGAGAAAGATATTAACCACAGAAGACACTCTATCGTTTAAATAAGTATGCGAAGGTCATATTTTGACGAAGCCTCGAAGGCGGTATTGGTTTTTCGGCGTATCAAAGGCGGCTGACGTGCGACACCATAAATCTACATCTACATCTACATATCTACATATATACTCTGCAATTCACAAAATTGTGGGTGGCAGAGGGTGCTCAGCATCAAAGCTAATCTCTTTGTTGTGCATTCCAATCCCTAATGGTACGAGGGAAAAAAGAATTCATATAAGAATCATTGCGGCACCTTATTTCTCTAATCTTATCTTTCCTGTCATTCCGGCTCAAATAGGTTGGTGGACGAAGTATTTCACTACACTCGTGAGTGAAAGTGGGAGTACATATGTTTACCAATAAGTTTAAACGAAACGTGCGTCGTCTATCTACCAGAGACTCCCAGCCTAGTATACTAATCAGTTCTGTGACGCTTTCATAAGGACTGTAGCAAGCGGTCACGAATCGAGCGGCTCTTCTCTGTACCTTCTCTATACTTTCGATCAACCCCTTACGAAACGGATCCCAAATGGCACAACAATAGTCCAAATGTGGACGCACAAGAGATTTGTACGCTATCTCCTTTGTTTGTTCATTACAATTTCTCAAGATTCGACCTATGAATCGCAGCCTAGAATTAGCTCTACCTACTAACGAATTAATGTGTAAGTCCCATTTCATGTTCCTTTGTACTGTTACTCCCAAATATTTCATAGAATCGACCATATCAATAACTGAATTGTTTAACTCGTATTTCTGAACAATTGGATTCTTTTTGTTAGTTATGCTCATTGTCTTGCACTTTTTACAATTTAGCGTAAGTTGCCACTCAGCGCACAATACCAAAATAATATCCAGATCACGCTGAATTTCTAAGCAATCGGCCAAATTCCTTACTTCCCTATAAATAACTGCATCATCAGCAAACAATCTAAAAAGGCTTTTCACTTTGTCTCCGAGATCGTTTATAAAAATTAAGAAAAGAAGTGGTCCTATTACACTTCCTTGAGGTACCCCCGATGTAACATCTAGATTAGAAGAACTTTCTCCTTCAACGACGACATACTGCGACCGACCAGTTAGAAAATCCTTTATCCATTCACAAAGCTGATCCGATATACCGTACGCTCGTAGCTTCGCTAAAAGCCGGTTGTGTGGCACAGAGTCAAAGGCTTTCTGAAAATCTAAAAAAAATGGCATCTACTTGTGAACCTGCGTCAATAACTTTCATTACGTCGTGTGTAAATAGGGCCAGCTGTGTTTCACATGATCTTTTCTTCCGAAATCCGTGTTGATTTGTTGTAAGCAAATTATTATCGTCTAGAAATTTCATAATGTTCGAGCATATAATATGCTCCATAACTCTACTACAAACAGATGTTATAGATATTGGACGATAGTTTCCAGGATCACTTCGATCACCTTTCTTGAAAATCGGAGTTACTTGCGCGATTTTCCAGTCTGAAGGTACTTTTCGCTCTTCTAATGATTTACTGAATATATCAGACAGAAATGGCCCGATTTCCGCTGCATATTCTGAAAATACTCTTACTGGAATTCCATCTGGGCCCGGTGCTTTCTCCCACTTCAGGAGCTCTAATTGCTTTATGATACCTGCAGTATCTATTCGTAACTATTCCATTACCAACTCGACACGGCGTGGGAAAACGGGAAGAGTATCCTTATTTTCATCAGTAAATGAATTTTTGAATACATTATTTAGTACGTTAGCTTTATCGCGGCTTTCATTAACCTCTGAACCTTCACGAATTAGTGCTGGAATATTGCTATTGGTACAATTGACTTTTCGTACATACGACCAAAATTTCTTTGGGTTTTCTGTGAGACTCTTAGAGCGAGAGTGAACTCCACGTGACAAAAAGTGAATCAAATTAAGCATGTGACGTCACAAAACTTATGACTCCCCCCCCTCCCCAACCTGGTCATACGATGCCATACTTTGCAAACCCCTCCCTCCCCCTTAACGTGTGACGTAATTTATGTATGACCCCAAATAGAGCCGCTGACATATTCCGGGGGGCCACCTTTGTTTATTTCTCTTGTGATTACATTATTAGGGCCTTTCATAGTAACAATACTATGGTTGGAGTAGTCTCTCAGACTGTATTGCTGAAGTTCCTCTTTCCAGAAAGCCGTGGCTAAGTCAGCCTGGAATGTACGCCGGTAGTTGTGATAGTGGCGGTACTTTCTGTGCATCCTGATCGTACGTAGAATGAGGAAACGCTTTGAGGAAGATGGCTGGAAACAGTCTATCAATGGCGATAGCTACAGAACAAACGACGTATTTCGAAATGTTTTTTTTTTTTTTTTTTTTGTAACAGTTTAACGTCCCTTTTTAACAACGTGGTCTTTAGAGACGGGAAAGGATGGGGGCAAGGAATGGGAAGGAATTCGGCCATGGCCTTTGGAAGGAAGCATCCCGGCATTTACCTGGAGTGATTTGGGGAAACCATGGAAAACCCAAATCTGGATGCCCGGACGGGGATTCGAACCGCCGTCCTCCCGAATGCGAGGCCAGAACGCTATCCGTTACACCACCACGCTCGGTATTTCGAAATGGTAGACACCGGAAACTGGTTGGCTCTTATCTTTATCTGAAGGAAGAAAGACGCTAGGGCGAAACTTTATGGAGAATGAAGAAAGCTACGGTGATTATCCAATCTTCTATGCTACTCAGTATGACTGCTAATTTCAACAAAAATCTTAAAGCTTTTGATTTAAACGTAATTCGGAAATTACAGATACTCGTACTAGGTGATGGTTCTGATATCTACGTTAACTGTAATTCCCAAGAACAATTCAAGAAACTATTTGAGAAAACGAATTTAACTCTCTAGGTATTGACAGCAATCATATTTACAGGTCTTCTTAGATCCCTTTAGTTGTCTGGCCTCGCATTCTGGAGGACGCGGGTTCGAATCCCCGCCGGGCATCCAGATTTGGGTTTTCTATGGTTTCCCCCATTTCACTCCAGGCGAATGTCGATATGATTCCTTCAAAAAGGTCATGGACGAATTTCTTCCCATTCCTTGCCCCAATCCTTTCCCGCCTCTAATGACCTTGAAGTCGACGAAACGTAAAGGATTATTTTTTTTAAAGAATAACCTTTAGTTCTATGTTTGACGCTGACTCACGAAAAATGTCAACGATTAATATCAGACACTGGAAAACCAAAGTACAAATTTATTTTACCGCTGCATCTAAGGGGAAAAGCTAATGTAATTTATTTCGTAGTGACAGAAACTAGTTTCAATAATTATTTCCAGAACAGCGGTACGGCAATTATAATCAAGTAAATTAATCTGTAACATAATCGTCACATATGTTAATTACGCGCCATTATAACATTATAAGCGTGTGAAATTATTAGACTGATGATCCACTGTCTTTGCGTGAAATTGTTGTATAAAAACTGAAAAATAACGCTAGTTATTAGAAGGCAAACTGTCAGTGAGGGTGTCTAGAGTAAAATAACGGAACAGCATTTTTTTTAGCTGTAACGGGCAGTCTGCGAATTAGGGATTAAAATGAGAGTTTTAGTGAACAATGTTATAAGTCGCTCCTAGCGGGAGCGCAGGCAAGCGAGATGCCTACGTGCGTAAGAACTGCAGAATTGCAAGATTACTGCAGCGCGTAGCAAACATCATGCGTCTAACACGTGATTTCACGCATAAGTACACCTGCGTGACGTGATGTCAGTCTATTCTGCGATTGACTATTCTGCCAGCAGCCATGTAGAAGGTAAGACTTGTGTCTTGTTTGTGCCTATGGCACTAGGCAAAGCGATGCTTTGCCCCTTGACTTGTCTCATGTTAGTTATCAGTTGGTTAGATCCATTATTCAGTCTGTGTAACTTGAATGAGTTGTTTGCCGTTGTTTGTAATAATGCTGTAATGCCTCGTAGTAATCTTATTTCGTAATGTCGGGTTATATTCGTGATCGTTATTTAACCATTCAGTAAAGCCATGTTTCCGTTATATTCGTATGAAGAAATTATTCATTTGTTTAGTAAGATCAAGTTAGTAACATTGTAGTCATGCGTGCGTGTCGATTCCTTTCAGCATAATTTTAGGTAGATCTGCGGATACTTATACGGTTAGGTTTTATAATTAAAGTACTGTTTAAATTATCCATTGTGTCGTCTAAGTCATTTACAGTCGTTAGGTTAGAACCCAAGTTATTTCAGATAGTTGTGTGGAAGAGTTTGTGATATAACGGCAAGGTAAGAACTATGATAAATATCACAATTAAAGCAGTTCGGGATCCCTGCTATATCAAAGATCGCTCTGGTGTCAAATATCCTTATCCTGACAATCAACATCTTGGTGTCCACGTAGTATAATCTGTTATAATTAGGACGATCGCCTAAAACCCTGATGAACACTTCTAAGAACCCCTCCAAATCAATCATAATACCCACATAGTGGACTGCACGGCCATAACCTCCTTATCACATATAGTCGCCACGTAGTTGCAAGACGAAGAAACTGTAGTATACCAGCCAAGGAAGAAAGTCCTAGAACACCAGCGTGATAGCATCAACAAACTTAAATAGTATTTTGTTTATATTGATCAAATTTCAGCCTAAGGAAGAGTCGGGTAGTCCGATTGAATTGTTCATCAGTTCCTAAGCCAACGAGAGTGTTGAATACTCACGCACGCAATACAACTGTGTTCTAAGCGGTCTCTTTCTCAATTAATAGTCAGCGGATGTATTTAGCTTCTGTTGTGAATTATGTCAGGGGAGGTCGACAGATCTGTTAAATTAATTTCACTTCTTAACTGTTATTCACCAAGAATTTAGTGTAAATCACAAACTATAAATTCTTTGGTAAATGTCAATTGGTGAGCCGTTAAAATGTATTCCGCTTCCATAGTTGCAAGATGAAGTTAAAAACTTCAAAATGTTTCTGTTAACTTGGTTCCTAGCGTGTTCTATGTTTACCCCAGAATGTCGTTAGTTCTATTCATTCGTCCTCCATTTCATGTCTTTCTTCTGAGAAAAATAGGTCAGGATGACATTTTTTTTTTCTTTTTAATTTTTGATTGGCGTGTATTGTATGCATTTTGCAATTTCTTATATCAGGAGTAAATCGGCCATGTGTTGAAGCCTCCTTCCTCTACAAAAGCCAAGATTTAATCATTTTATCTGAACAGGCGGTGTGAACGACTGGTAATGAAGCTTCTAGTAAATCACTCCAGGAATCATCTAGTCTGTAGTTAATGTTAAGTGGTTGCGGCAGAACGCCAGAAATTATCAGAAAGTACTGTAAGCATTAGATATACGAGGGTTAGGGACCAAGACCTTGGAAGTGAGGATAAACTGTACTTATTTCTATGGCACTCATAGCGGCCACATATTTCGTTTGTTGGTTGCCTTCAGCTCTTCATCCCGTTGAGTCTCTGTAATAGGAATTAGAGACTCCCCCAACCAGCCTTCCCAGAGTTTAATACAAAAACTCGTTTAAAAAAAACTATTATCACTCCATTCATGAGCCAATAATAACATATTACTTCTCCTCTTGCTTGATGAAGGGTCACACAAACCTACTTTATCAAATTACATTCTTAACTTGTGATTATTCCCATCTCTACTCAGCAGTGTAATCCGAAGAGTTTGTAAGAAAGTTCGTTGATTAGTGATAAATTAATGTCCTGGTGGTACTACTCAACACGACGTGTATTTCAGTCTTAATTAAATGTTCGTAAGATTACAGGTTTGATACCGTCAGGTCGCCAGTGGGGATTCCACAAATAATACTAATAATTCATAGTCACTCACAAAATCAATCACGTAAACAGTTGGCAGTAGCAGTTAGCTGGAATTGCCAACACATAAATCACACAAAAGTTTACATTCAGAACACACATTTATTTTCTGGATAAGCAAAAGAAATACGTCGCCGAAGTAACCACCAGTTACAAAGACTCGTGCTATCGAAACTTCTTTACCAAAGCGTGCAAGATTCGAACCGAGCAGGTACAAGTAACATGTGGAGCCAATATCACAATAGTTTATCCGGAACACTGTTCTTGTTCTCATCCACCAACACTCCAAATACTTCTTCAAATCACCGTACAAGTTAATGGAATAGTTATAAGCACTTTTTAAATATTCGTCCCCGCGGCATCGTTCTTAACAGTCGACCACTTTCGACATTCGCTTCCCGCGTTCCCGCCGCGAACTATACTCCTCTGCCATCTTGCTCTCACTGTCCAAAGATAATCTCTCACAGACGCTCCTCTCGAATCGCGTCGGTTCGATTGCATCGTTACGAAGTTGATAGCAATATGATGTAGTTACTGTGACACACATATATTGGGTATCAAAGAGTGTACGTGATAATGGAAGAAGGTTGTTTCCCGAGCACATTGAAACACGTGAAATGAATATGTTTACCCTCCTGTTGGAATAAGAAAGATGCAAAGTTTTTTCCCGCTTATGTCAGGCACCTACAGCTACCAGCATGTTGAAAACTAGCGGCGCTGACAAACATATGTTCCCCTGGTACTAACAAGCGGCTGATTCGGTAAGTAGACCATATTGCGAAATAACTCTCTGGTGAAAATTTTTTTCGCGAGTATAATAACTAGCTGATATCATAAAAAACAACGGTGTAAAAGTCACAACAAATGTAATTCATACACACAAATACCTACATCTGAGATATATTTTAAAGTAATTTTTTTTTCGGTGCCGTTTGGAAAACGCTAAAAATAATTCCGCTACGTTTCATAGACTTCTGACGCTGTTCTGGTCTATAATTATCTTAAACACTGATAGAAGTCGTTAGAATTTTCTTTAATAAAATTCGTTGAACGTAGAGGCTGCACGTGAACTAGATAACTCGGAAACCTTGGACGAGTTCGATGATACCCGAACTGTTAGTTAAACTGGCCGCCACCACAGCGCTGCTCGACTAACCTGAATGACTGCATTCACTTTATTGTGCTTATACTGTTAAAAGGAAAGACAGACAAATAATTGAATCTGGTTTGATTTGCACTTACGTTGTTAAAAGGAGTTGTAATTACTAAGCTAACTGAAAGACAACTGTTTGTTGTGGAAGTAAATGCACAAAAATACGATGGAAAGAGATTTAAAAAAATATATAGCAATGTCAGTTTAAATTTACTGTTGCTTTTTGTTTATTTACCATGTCTAAATACATAAATCCATACTCTGTATTATCGGTAGCAGGTAGTAGAATTGGGTACAATACTACCATTTATAATTTTGTATTTTTGCATATTCAAAAGATAAATATTTAATAACTTAGCAAGTAGGTAAAGAATCACTGAAAAGAAAATACGAGTACTAATTTTTTTGAGAGTCAATTTATGTAAGGATTATAAAGAGCCAGCAGCTGATCTGTTTCCTTGTTTATTGTAGAAAGGGGAAGCACAGTTGACATACTTATCACTAACGACCCGTGACACAAGAGCTATTGACCATTTTCCTGTATGTAATTAAACCTGGATATGGGAAATAGCTTACGCACATCAGAATCAGAATATCTCGTTCAGTATCCACTACGGAATGATTTTACGCCACAGCTGAAAGCTCACTAGAATGTTTCGAAAGCTTTACACATGAGAAAGCTGTAAAACCTGTGCTACAACTAATCGCAGGAAGTAAATCAGAAATGAAAATCAATTAAGTCATGAAAAGCGTCCTACTAGTATTATTTTTAAAATGAGTTAATAATCATAAAATTTCTCCAGCATCGTCTCAAAAAATCTTCTTTTGTGTCCCACCTTCATGTAAATACGGAGGTCATATACATTTATGACATAACATTTTACATTTATCTGCACACCAATGAAGATACAAAGTAAACTGAAGAGCTGTGTGTACTTCACTTAGAATATTAAAGTCTAAAATCATATCATCAAATGTTTCAAATGATACCGCATATTCTGTCATTTCACGACAAACTTACAAGCCCTTCATACTTTGACATCTCATAATAACTCAACACGTACTGTTTGAACTATGTTGTCACCTCATAAGATCTCTAACTGTGGGAGTTGTAAAGTAGTACTAATTTTTCTTTGTAATGTATAACAAATGTGATCGTAAAACATCTTGAACGGCATTGAAGGATGCGCTCAGAGGTTCGTAGGCTTCTCTACAGTCGCAAAAACTGACTAGCGATTTCACTATTTGTGTGTAAGATAAACACATCTTCCTCTCGTGGTTCGAAAGCATATGGCAGTACTTTTTTTATTTTTGTGTATAGCTTGTTTGGCCTGGAGACCTCCGTACGAATGTTGGCCAACCAGTGGCTGAATTTTAATTGCCCATGTCTACCCCGGACATTATCCTCGAGTAGGAAATAAAGTGTCACCAGCTGTTTGAGAAACTTGCAAGCCATATTCTGTATAGTGTAGCTTTTGTCTGTGAAATACAAGTTTATGAGGCGGTTATTGGGTTCCGGCCCAACATTTGCCTCGAGAAATGTGGAACCCGCTTACAGGTAAAAACCGTAAGGGTGCAGTCAATACGCCTGAGGTGAGATTTCAACCTCGGCCCGTTGTATCTCCATAGTCCAGTGTTGTGGCGGTTTAACGTGCACAGCCATATTGATGGACTGAATAATACCGTTTACCAGCGCTTTAAATGGAAGTCAGATTTGTTGGATATTTGAGTCCTGAATGAGATGTCCACTCAGAGCAAGATATATATTTCAAATTGTCCTCCAGTTACATTTGATCTCAAAGACCGAGCGTGGTGGGTGAGGGGTTAACGTTCTGGCCTCGCATTCTGGAGGACGCCGGTTCGAATCCCCGTCCGGTCATCCAGATTTGGGTTTTCCATGGTTTCTCCAAATCACCCCAGGCGAATGCCGGGATGCTTCCTTCAAAAATGCCATGGCCGAATTCCTTCCCGTTCTTTGTCCCCATCCCGCCTCTAATGACCTCGATGTCGATGAGGCGTAAAGCCATAAGTTAAAAAAAAAAAAAAACTCAAAGTTCGCTGCAACCAATGTGGTGTCTAATGTCCATGGGGACTTGCATAACAGAGTGCTAAAGAGTGCTTTGCATCTCACAGTAGGTGAAACACTGAATTGCATTTGCACAAAGAACAAAAAGACTATTGCAACCGAGATCGTTCAAGCATGCTAGCAGAAATTTAAATCTCCGGATTAGGGGAAAAAAAATATTTCGTGTTTGAGGAGCTGCAGACAGCAAAATACCAACACGCGCTTGTTGCCATTGCAAGCAGCTTATCTGGTCTCCATAAGAACAAGTAACGGATGTGGAATAGAGAAATCTATGTCACAATGTTGCCACACTGCTAGCTCTAGGTTCTTCCCCTTTGGACTGAAAGAACTGCTGCAACCCATTAGAGTGATAGCATAATCTAAATAAATAGGCTACGCTAATACCCTTATTTTCTGTGCTGTGTTTTTAATGTTTTTACGATGTTAATATTTTGCTTTAATTTGGTTCAATTTGTAAAATGATACTATCGAACTTATTAATCTTTTATTGGTTATAGATAGTAGAAGTTAAATTCAGTTGTAACTGATGGTTTCAGTGAAACGTTTGTGAATATTGAAGTAACCTTAATCTACGCATCTCACATTTGACTAATACATCTCAGAATTAATTAAGATGTCCAAGGAGTTTTTTACTCAATTCTGGTGTCAGTGGTGATCTCAGCTAATAGGTACGGTAGTATATAAAATTACTGTATCCATTTGAAATTCCAGTTTTCAAATTTTCTGTCAGTTTTTACCCTTGTAGCGACAGACGTTTGTGAACTATATGGTTAAGATGATAACAGATACACATCCATTATGGAACACCAAGTGCTGTGTTCTTCAAGCTTTTAGTGGTTTAATTAGTACTACAAGACGACGTTTCAGTCACCCTGTTAGGTAAAGTTGTTTTTCGACAGTCCTCTCTTGCGTTTGTTAGATACACAGATAAAAAACTAAAGGCTGGTTATGATTGTAAGGTGGGGAAGGAATCGCTTGGCATAACTTTTGATAATAAACTCAACTGAGCAAGTAGTAGGAAAAGGTTACAAACTCGATTTCAGTCATAAGGGTGCGGGAAAATTTTCTTTCGTAGGTAAGGGCGTCAGAGATTGGAATAATTTACCCAGGGAAATGTTGAATAATTTGCCAAAAACGCTGAAAGAATTTAAGGTTAACATTCGCAGAGAGAAAAGTAGACATACACAAGAAAGGGGGAAAATGTGTGTAGGAAAACTGCCACCGGGGTTTGCGCTCCGCCTCAATTAAATAAATGAAGTTAAATTAAAATAAGAAATTCGTATGGAAAATATATTCCAAATCTAAAATAAATCAACGCAAACTTTACGTTAAAGCCAAGTTTTCGAGTGCCTTCGAGTATCTTCTATCGCTATGGCATTACCATTCGCTTCTATTTTAATTCTCAAACGCTCTTTTTAATATCTAATACAACTTGTGAAAGGTATTTCCAGTTTTACACAGCGTTCACAGTACTGCTCGCTCATTTCCGTCTGAAAAAAAAAAAATCGCACAGGAATACATAATCAATGACAAACGTTGATGAAAAACAACTACTAACAGAATACAGTTGAGAAAATTTCCACTGGAGTTCATATTCGGTAAAAGCTCATAAACTTTTTGAGTATGCACTCTATTATTTGGTACGTACTTTATGAATTTCTGAGTTAATTCTAAGGTGATTTCTACAGATAAATTTAACTTTCCTCCCATTCACCCTGTCCAGCTCCTGTAATTGATATCGACAATGTGGGTCCCTTCAAGCCACAGTGTGACCAAAGTTTTGTTGCCCATTTCCCTCCTTTCCCTCTTACATGTTCATTTCACCTTTTACCTTCTTCACCTACCTCGCACACGTTTAAAATCGAGGAGACCTGCCTACATGGAAGCAGCCAGTCTCAAACATAACAGCTTTAACTTGTATGAAGAGTGGAGAAGGGAGTGGGAATCCAACAGCCCACACAATTGTGAGCTTATATAAGATCCGACAACCTGTGTTCCAGGGTTTGACTTGCCTAGGCGTCTTTGGTGTCGACTGAACAGATTTCGCACAGGTAACGGAGTGTTCAATGCAACATTGCATAAATGGGGTCTCCGTGAAGATGCGTTGTGTGACTGTGGTGGTATCGAAACTGCTGACCACATTGTGATGGATTGTCCAGTAAGAGAACTATCTGGAGGCCTTCTCACACTGCATCAAGCTGGACCAGCTGCTAGAAGTTGGCTTGAATCTATAGATATAGTTATTTGATTGTACATGTCTTTTGTTGTACATGTCATTTGATACACCTGGCATACGATAATAATAATTTTACCTCTACGTGACTGAAACTGTTTTCCGCCACCTCCCAAGTTTTCTCTGCACAAATGATATCAACCAGGAAAGGAAGCACTGCTATAGTGTTGGCCAACCTGCATACCAGCCAGTTACTACCTACCAGGAAATCAGCAGGGGATGCACTGAGACACTCAACTGGGTGGGAGCGTTGACGAAACACTAGAGAGTCAAGTGTTGTCAGAGAAATTACGCCACCATATAAGCTGTCACTGCTTTAGTTATTTAATAACATCTAGGAGACAACATCTAGGAAACAACATCCAGGAGACAATAGAGCATAGACCTGATGCTGCGTCGAAATCTGGTTTCAAATCTCGGATCAGAATCTCGAATCTTTGAAATTATTCGAGGCGAATGACAGAATAGGTCTCGTACGTAGTAATGCGCCCAGCTCTGATAACAGCGACGTCGACGCCGCAAGATATTTGACCAACATCACCAGCACTCACTAAAAGCTTCATACAACCATTTTCTGAGTCACGCTGTATACTATGCATACAAATCGCAAAAATATCAATGAATAAACTCACTGGAGTTTTATTAAATAAACGCATTACTCGATAGATCCAGTTCTGAAAAAGAAATGTTTAATATGAACTGACAGAAACAAATTTCATTAATAAATGAGTGATATTAGTTAAAATGATTTTTATGCTAGATACATAAAATTTTCAGAATACAGTTCTTTACTGTCTGATATAGCCAACAATTTGCCTCAGTTCGCCACAACCTATACTAGGCTATCGGAACCCTGTCACGTATACTTTAAGGTTTGCAGTCTATTACGCAGGTTTCCAAAATCTGTAACAGGAGCATAGTTCACTGATTACATGCATTTCGACAACAGTGAAGGAGATATAGTGTACATCGTGTGGCAGGTAAAGATTCTGATCTATATGAAGTTTCTTCCATTATAAACTGGTTTAATTTAACCATGGTCTCCATGCGCTCTACTACTATCTCCACTCCCAATGTATCCTCAGATTTGTTTCACGTATCTCTTTTTACACAAATCTGTTTCTCCAGGTATTATTAACAGAACGTACCGCTATGCCAAGTCGTTTAATTTTTAATATCTCTATACCGCTTCACACATGCAGTTTTACTTCATCACTCCTAGATCAGTATTTCACACTTATATATTACTCCAATTTTCGCTGTCTTTTATTTCATTTTTGATCTCCCATCTGCTGTAATATGCAAAAAATAGAATTTACTTACTTCTTCTGCTGTATTGGTTATAATTTTTAATATTTATTGGCGACAATAGGTGGATTCTTGGCTTCTAGGACTGGGGCCCCTGCAGCCGAGATCGGGGCCCCCCATCAGCCGGCGGGCCCGGGTACATAGGACCCGCTTAACCCCCCCCCCCCTAACGCCGGCCCTGATGGCGTTCAATAACTTCCTTATGTTTCCATTCTCATTTGGAAACAGACAAATCATAGAATAAGTTCTCCTTGATTCTAAATCATTTCTTTGATTGCGTCTTCAACACATAATATCAATACAGCCTTATCTCACTTCATATTTAATTTGTGATTTTTTCCCCCCTCATTATTCTACTCTCTCGTGCTAGATACCTGATTCGTACATGAGTTATTCTTCTATCTCCATATTTTAGTGCTGATATTTTAATATTCTAAACTGGATGCTTGACAAACTTTTATATGATGAGGCATCCAATGTTTGCCAGAAGCCTCGTAAATTTAGGGAGGAGAAGTTGGTAACTGGTCCGTAGCTCCCACTTATCTTTGCAGTTGCAAGCAGACCCTAAATTATTTACAATGCGGAGGAGTTCAAGTCAGTTTGAAACCACTTACACGGTGCATGTAATGAAAGCATTTTGATCAAGGCGGATTGTTTACAGATTTTAAAGACAAATTTCACTTGAATGCTCTAAATAAACAAAAAAATAAAAAATAAAAAACAAAAAATAAAGTAGGCTCAAAAGAAAGGACAGAAGTGAAAGGGTAAAAAATTACCCATAAAAGCAAGTTAATGAAGGCAGTGCAAAAAAGGTAAATACTTCTACAAATGAATTCCTTAGCCTAAGGGCTATTGAAGAAAGGTGGGACCTCAAAAGGAAATATTTCGGTAAACCGAAATCTCTATGGACGGACGGGGATTTGAAGCCGTGTACTCCCGAATGCCAAATCCTTGCGATACCGCTAACCGTCCCGGCTTAGTTGTTGTGACTAATCAGTTTAAACCGGTAATCGACGGCTAAAAGGGATAAACTTTAATAATGGATCATTTCAGTTAATTATTCCTTCAAATTTATTAATTAATGTTTGTTAATCAAAACATGGGATTATAAATTAAATGAATTGTAAATGAAAAGGTCTCTAACAGATTTTTACATTTACGGTATTATGATTCCAAAGATATGTCTGATTGTTCAACACGAATAAACTCTAGTTGAAGGAAAAGCACATTTATTTTACAAGGTTAGCAATAGTAGGTAGGAACGGGGGAAGCTCTATAATCCCAACTTCCGGTCACGTGACACAAAATGGCGGCTTCCCTTCCCCTTTTCTCCCTCCCCTCCATGACGTCACTTCCGGTTGGCGGGAAATTCAAATCTAGTGCAGTGTTGCCACGTTGACGGCATGACTACAGCATATTTCAAATTAAACATATATAACTGTTATTTACTCTATATTATAGCTGTTATTTCACTTATCTCCAACAATGTTAATCTGAAATCAGCGATATTATTTCCGATTTTGTCCTATGTGATGTAGACATTCCACCTGCACAAATGTTGCAATGTAGCATATACACACATCCTTCCACCAGGTGTCTCCACCGAACAGCCGATGCCACGAGAAACTTCATCTGCGCATGCGCCGGCCAGAGATATTCCACTTCGCCACGAAATCTTCTATCCTTGTCTTGCGGGGGAAAACCCTAGCCTAAGGCGTATTTGCACAGGTGTCGGTCGACATGTACGTACTTGCTCGGCCGCCGAGACCCTGTTGCGACATGCGCGATAACTTGCATAACTGTCGCTAGAGGTCAGCACACGGCAGAGCGTTATAGGCACTTGTCGCTAGATGGCGGGGGGTGTCCCAATATGCGTGAAATATTTCGACGTTTGCGTGAGCGGCTATTGTTTGCTCGGGAGTCCGACAGGTTACGAAATGGCTCCATTACAGAGCGATACAGCTAGGCTGGTGTGTGTTTACCATCCACCATTATGAACCATCCACCATTATGAAAGCATAGCTGGGTGCCTGGCTGGCGGACAAAGAAATTAGGGCGTCCAATACATATTGCAGAGTCTCAGGCTTGCAAAAATTTCATGTGTATTTGTTATTTGTTCAGGTGTCCTGCTATCGGGTTGCGCCATCGAAACCGTTCCTACCGAGCGTGGTGGTGTAACGGATAGCGTTCTGGCCTCGCATTCGGGAGGACGGCGGTTCGAATCCCCGTCCGGGCATCCAGATTTGGGTTTTCCATGGTTTCCCCAAATCACTCCAGGCGAATGCCGGGATGCTTCCTTCAAAAGGCCATGGCCGAATTCCTTCCCATTCCTTGCCCCCATCCTTTCCCGTCTCTAAAGGCCACGTTGTTAAAAAGGGACGTTAAACTGTTACCAAACAACCCCACTCGAAACCGTTCCAGCAGGATACGTAGAAATTCACTGCGGTTCAAGAAGAAATTATTACGAGATGAGAATAATTATTATATGTCAGTTTTCGTAGAACAAATATAAGAATCTTTTATGGTAGCCTAATCCCTCGCCAGAATAACGTGTTTTAAAAACGAAATCCGAAAATTTAGTTTTCATTCTGGGGTGAACAGAAAAACTGCTTGAGTCTTTGTATTTAATTAAAAAATAAGACATAGACCATGAGAAAGCGTAACTTTTACGTTTAAAACGTGATAATGAACTATGGAATGTCCTGACTTAGCTCAAATTCATATCTATACAATGCAGTTCTGATATTCCAGGATGTTTATAACTCTGAGCGAATATAAAGAGGAAATAAGCATCAGTAAGGTGGGTTTCCAATATAATTAATCGTTAACAGCGTTAATGATAGAGAGAATTCAACTAACGACCTCGGCAGTGTTGGGGCTAGAATGCCGAAGGTCGCCGGTTCGAGTCCGGCGGCGGTGTTTAAGTGTTTTTTGAAAAAGCCGTTCCAACTCCTCAAAGTTACGTAATTTCCACGCCTAGAGAGTATGGCGCCAGCTTTACTTGTTATAATTGAATAAAAAAATAATTTGAAAAGCATACATTCTTCCTTTTAACGTTCGATATGGAAAAAAAACAGTCATAAACTCCAGATATAAAACCGAGTAAGAATTCTATGTGTACCTGTTTTCATGAAATTATTTAGCGTTCTGGCCTTGCATTCGGGAGGACACCGGTTCCGAGCATCCAGATTTGGGTTTTCCATGGTTTCCAAAATCACTCCAGGCAAATGCTGGGATGCTTCCTTTAAAAGACCATGGCCGAATTCCTTGCCCCCCATCCTTTCCCGTCTCTAAAGACCTCGCTTGGCAAAGCTCATGGAATGCAGTGAGGGAAGAATGAATTCATATTAGCATCAGTACGACACCTTATTTCTTTAACTTATCTCTGCTGCCAGTGGTATAAAATATTTAATCACACTCGTAATTGTTGCCATCCAGGTCAAACCTTTGTCGTTTGTCTATCCAGGCCAATCTATGTATCAATTCTGTTATGCTTTCGTAAGCAATCACAAATTGAGTGTCCTTAGCTGTACTTTGTCTAAAATTCCAATAAATCCCTTGTGACACATCAGTGATTGACACCTTTAACTGTATTTTACAGTACAGCACTTATGTTCCAGGAACGAAATACCGTCTGTTAATCTTACTAATTTCACCCCTGTGGAATCGAAGTAAGCCAGTCCTATGTGATAAAAAATCGAGTCACGCTAAGCACAGAACATGCCTGAGACCATCGCCTGTGACCAAGGTGGAGATACTCCCTTATAGAAGAAATCCAGTGCACTATTCCTAATTCTTTCACCAAGATCCACCTCTAGCCTCATCGCCAACATACCCACAGCACTTCCCCAAACTTCATTCTGTTTTCCAATGATTCCCATTCAAACCTCAGATCAGTTACCTTTTGTTCGTGTGTTAAAGTAAACCAAAAACTCATACAGTCTTCTCCTAATCAGTAGCCAGGTACCAAAATGTTCACTTAAGGTGGTTCTACTGCAGTTTTCCAGGAAAATTCTCCCTTTTTCCAGGAAATTATTTTTCAATAAATCAGGACCCAGGAGAGTTCTCCATTCGGTTTAAATGTTCCCATCTAACGCCAACCTTCGGATTCAGGACCAAGTGTGACATTTGATTGTAATTGCATGCTTCATCCAACTAACCACGATAAAAGTGACATAATGCCCTTAGCTAACTTGGTCATCAACAGACATCATAACCCACATTTTCATAGAAGACCCCCCCACACATCAACAAGTATCCATAGGTGTAGACACTAGTTCTATTACACCTAAGATAGCGCTCACACTTGAACTGTCGTAAATTGTTAGGTCAAAGTGGGTGTTTGGATATTTTATCCACTCAGACCTCATCACTTAAAGTCTAGTGCGAGATTGTGGTCATGGTCAACTTAGGCTCCATACACCACTCAGAATTATTCCACCAATATCCATTCTAACAGCATTATACGCCACATACAGCCCCTCAACACTCTTCCTATCTTCCAATGACATCCCAGCCCCAGCTCCTTTATTATGTCACTTACTGAATATTTTCCACAGATAAATCTAGATGCCCTCCTTCGCACCTTGCATTTGATGTACAAAAAATGTGGACTGGTCAAAGTGGGTGTTTAGATATTTTATCCACTCAGGCCTCATCACCTAAAGTCTAGTGCCAGATTGTGGTCATGGTCAACTTAGGCTCCATACACCACTCAGAATTATTCCACCAATATCCATTCTAACAGCATTATACCCCACCTACAGCCCCTGACACTCTTCCAATGACATCCCAACCCCAGTCCTTTATTATGTCACTTACTGAATATTTTCCACAATAAATCTAGCTGCCCTTTTGCACCTTGCATTTGATGTACAAAAAATGTGGTCCATACTACACCACACAAGCAATGGTCTGACTGTGGGTTTGTACCCAAGTCCTTCGCTTCTCTGGTACATACATCACCCTCTCTGTTAAATGATTTTTATGTAGTGAAACGTGACAAATTCGTATGCCAACACAAACGGCAGTAAACTGTAAAGAGTACAGTGAAATGGGAGATGCCAAGCCCTGAAGCAATGGTTAGAAGCACACGTTGATGGTGAGCATAATTCTATAACCATATATTTTAGACTCAAATAGACAGAGGAAGTAGACACACGCATACACTTGTACATGCATACAGCGAGGTCGACAGAACTAACAGCAAGCATCATGGAAACGATGAAGTGGGGCAGAATTGTCGTTACCACTGATTAACTGGGCAGAACTATCGTTAAAAAAAATCATCAGACAGACGAGTTTAAGTCAGGTATCACAATACTTACACTTACATGCACAAAGAGAGACGCAGATATACATGTACAAGTCTACATAAAGTTC
>JARYHS010009186.1:156614980-156692737 GCA_031002005.1 Vandiemenella viatica
TGGGAACACGACGCTTTGCCTGTGTTGTCTGGCGACATTAATCTCCCGAGGAATCTAAGACCATATTTCTCGGGGTAAATTATATTCCTCCCGCACAATCGTGAAAGTTGAAAAAATGTTTTAGCTTTTAACACACACATACCTTCCGAGGAGGCCAGGTGGTATTTATGAAGCCTGGCGCGCGGATAAGGGAATATTTATGAGTGTGGGCGCGGCGAGCCGACTACTTAAAATTCAGGCCGGGAGGGGCTGGCGCGGCGGCGTGGGAGCCTTTGATAGCGTGGGAAGCGATAATTAATGGCTTGCAGCTGCGCGCGGGCGGCGCGGCGGCCGGCTACTTAAAATTCAGGCCGGGAAGGGTGGGCGCGCCGGATAATATTTATGATGCAGGTGTGCTGTATCGGGCGGCTATCCCTGAGAAACGAAACAGAGTTTAAAAAAACATACGCTAATACTAAAATTCATATCTCGGAAAGTACTTATCCGATCTTTTTCGGATAAATACCACTGTAACGGCCAGAAAAAATCCTTATTACTTGACATGTAATAACGCTATTTTAAAATTGTGTTATAAAAATATTGAACCAAGGTCCTCAGAAGCGAATATTATACGGCATTTCGAATTGAATTTGAGGTTTATTACTCTGACCGCGTGACGCCACACCACAAGAATGTAATGTAAAGTGAATATTGTACCGTAATTGAGGTTTAAAAATAATAAAGCCATTTAGACGATTTGGTCACACGACACTCATTAGCATACAATTTATGATCTGAGGCGAACACCTGCGCGACGTGGGTGGTCTGGCGAACACCTGCGCGACGTGGGGGGTCCTGAGCTCACTCCGGCGCCCATAAGGAATACATGGGGTGTTTTGGTCCGGGGTACGAGCTCACACATACGTAAGGGCACTACTACTAAAACAACGTATTATTTCTCAAAAACTCTAACATTTACATTATGTATTTGGCATTTTTAAAAACCAATTTAAATTTAACGTTAAAACGCTTAAGACTGTCATGACGTCTTGAATGACGTCACACCACCCTAAACAAAATAGTAGGATCGTGTCTGTGCATGGCAGATTTTAGTTTCCTTTCGTTTTCTTTCATTAAAAATGAATTCCTCTTATTATAAGTACTGTATATCACCCAAGTGTATATGTACAACTATAAAAACTCCAACAATGAACAAATACGGAAAAAGTGGTTAAAACTTGCAAGGCAGAAGGATGCTCACAGTTTATCTGAAGATTCAAGAATTTATTTTTGTGAAGATCATTTTGATGTAAGCGTTTGCGCATAATATATATATATATTTTTAACTGTTTAACGTCTCTTAACAGCGAGGTCTTTAGAGACGGGAAAGAATGGGGGGCAAGGAATGGGAAGGAATTCGGATATGGCCTTTTTTGAAGGAAGCATCCCGGCATTTGCCTAGAGGGATTTGGGAAACCATGGAAAACCCAAATCTGGATGCCCGGACGGAGATTCTAACCGCCGTCCTCCCGAATGCGAGGCCAGAACGCTAACCGTTACAGCACCACTCTCGGTGAATATATTTCTGAGTCTAAAGCAAAACTGACGTGTTTTATGGAATCATTATAAAAATAAAAGTTTATGATCTGTATTTTACACTTTTCTATACTTACATCGTAGTTTTAATATTGCGAAATACTGATTTTACGCGAAAAATCTGCCAACTGTCATGTCGTCAATGATGGGTAAATTACTACTGTTTGAGTTGCTAAATCCTGATTCCATAGCGAATTACACTTATTTCTTAACATATAATTGTAAATAACCGTATTAATTTGACAAAAATTTCTACAAACGAAAAATTTATCAATTAACCTGTTCTGTTCTGCAAAAATGTCAGCAAATACTACGGAGTTTCGCAGGGAGTGACGTAATGCTTTCTGATTGGCGTTCGCGGTCACGTGACCGAATGCCTAATTTTGACGAATTTATTTTCGAAAACTAATAATAATCTTAATATTTTATAATGAATAATTTTGTTTTATGTTATTTCCTTAGCATGATTAATCATTAGAAACTGCAATCCTTGTTAGTGGACACAAGACTAATAATTTAACAACGTATTGATCGTCATATATTACCAGAATAAGTAATAACTTTACGCTTTGTTGCTGCAATACAACTTCATTAAACAATACTAATTTCCTTCTGCACTTAAAAGTTTCTAAAAATCAGTACAGTTATTAATGCAAACAATATAAGCCAACAGCAAACAATTTTTGATGTTCAGTGATAATTTTAGCTGGTTTATTAAATACTAACTTGTAACGATTCGCTAAGCTCCCTGTTACATATCACTTTTTATTGTATATAAAGTAAAGGATTAGAAAATTTTTCCATTTCTTGGGATGTCCACTGTATGTTCGAAAGATGCGCATGAAAGTGTGAAAGGCACGGATTTTACGCTTCAGTGAAGGGCAGTCTGGCTGGCGCCTTTTTGACAGAGTGGTAAGAGGATTAGGGGTTTCTGTCGGGCAGGCCGTAAACAGAATTCCTTCCTCCCGAAGGAGGCATCGGCTCTCGAAGATTGCCGAAACTTAACGTGGCGAAGAGAAGCTACAGATTCATATGACGTCAGATGGTCAGCCAATCACAGGGAACATAGTACTAAGATCGGGGAATTTTATGTTCTATGTCGTCTTCGAGCCACAAGAGGCGGAGTCAGAGTTTACCTCCGTGGCGGCAGAAAAAGACGAGAGGTACTTCCTTCCAGTCGGAAGGCCAGGCAAGATCACATCAATTCCGGAGCCCAGACGAGTCACTGGCGACTTGGGGTCCATGTGTGCTGGGCTGACTTGTATTCTGGAGACCATCTGAGGCGCACTTTTAACTTGCGACTTGCCGCGTACTGCTGGCGTGGCCAGTTACGACAATCGACCAGGTGGTCATCTCCGCTCAGCGCTACCTGCCGTGGAACGGTAATGTGTTTCTACGAAGCCATTCAGCCTGCAACTCCCTTTTTGAAACTGTACCCTTAAGCGCATCTGAGATAAAGATCCTTGCTCTGATCTGATAAAACCACTGAGCTAGACTGTGTAACTGTCGAATGACAGGTTAATCATTCGTGGCGTCCCAACCCATTAAAATTCATTACTGTTTGCTATCATAATAACTGGTAACATACTTTGTATTAGAATAATTGTGAGATTTGTAAAGTACAACTATACTTGTTTGCTTGCATTTAAAGGGCTCATTGTACGTCTGAGCGTTGCTTAGAAAATTGCACAACCTCTTGTTTATTAACGTAATGGTAAATACGCCCAGATTTGTAGATGCCATTGTAAAAATCTTGATTAAAATGTCTTTTTGTGACAGTTTTCAAATCCCAGAATCATCCAATTCTCATTTGAATAATTTACATTTTGATATTCAATTATAGTACCCTGTATAGCGTAAAACATTAAAAATTAATTAATAATTCTCTCCCCCCCCCCCTAGTGATACGCTACAAACTGTTACCCGCGACTTCGTCCGCTTGAAAGTGTGTTATGGTATAAAAGTTTTTGTTATTATTCGGAGTACGACAAGCAGAAAAATTTCGTCTTAAGGGTTGAAAATATGTACTACTGCTTCCATGGTTTTTATTCTTCAATGAAAAGTGGATCTCAAAGCTGGTACATGGGTAACAAAGGTGTAACGGGTTTCAAAAGATACGGTTACATACGTTACTCACTTACCAGCAATAGACATCGTGAGCAGATTCTGGCATTATTATAGTCAGACTTCAGAATGGCGGGCGCCTTCTGCATTCCAAATCCACTGTGCACCAGGGAATATTAGTAATCATTTTGGTCCAGGCTGTATTTAAACCTTAACACAACCTTCTTCAATACAGCTCCTTGCAAATCAGCAAATTTTGATTTTTCACATATGTTACGAACGGAAATATGGTGTGATTCCTGAAATGTTATACTATTTCATGTCCACAACTGAAGGCAGTTTCTTGTGAGCTTTAAATTTTTTTTAGGTTAAGTACTGATTTATATTTCCTGTTCTGGAACTATGACTATTGATCATTTGATACAATTTAAGTACAACGCGATACATGTTACTAAATTGGCGCTCATGAAAGCAGCTTAAATTACTAATAAAGTTTCAGTTGTCATTCTGGTTCAAGCTGTATTTAAACCAAGCCACAAATTCCGCCAATATTTTCCCTAGAAAATCAAGAGTTCTATCACCAGCCAATTTATACTTCCTATATTGCATGCTATTGACGTCATGAACTGCGATATAAACTTGACCCACATTTCCATATCGTGATTTGAAAGAAAATGCTAAAAATTGGCTGAAAAATTATCTTTGCAATAAACGAATAAATAATGAATACATGTGAAACGACATTCAGTCACATGAAGTATGGCATCAGCATCATGACAATTATTAAAGTAACGTAATTAAAAAATGTGTACTAAAATGCTCGTAACTTACGCTGTAGGACGGAAAGTTCAGAATTCATTACAACTCTTAACACAGTTTACGTTAATATTGCAGGTCAAGTTTACATCACGATACAGTGATTTTGTTAGTGCGCGTGCTTTAGTCCAGCTGCAATTAATAGTGAAGGTGTATAATAAAATTAATTGTGATAATTTATTCTAAGCTAATAAGGAGTCCTGATATAGAAAATGTTGCAACTACTCGAAATGACTTTATCATAGGCTACTGTTTGAATTGAGTTCTACAAACATTTTGGACAAAAAGCAAAAAAAGGAAGTTAGTTATCTTGCGGTTAAGTTTTAAATTTTGGAAACAATAATTTGAAATGTTACGGAGAGTGTACAGTAAAGAAAAGAAAAAAACGACACAGGCAATATTAAATTGAACAGAGGTGGAATCAAAGCAGTTACCTAATATTTGTCACGAACATACAAAAACGTTTCGCACACAATCATTTTGTCACTTTTAGTGAACCAACTTTTGTGCTGGTATACTCTTGCTAATGGGTTTTTTTAAAAAAAATCTCGTATATTAAGATGCAAATATTAGGAATGGAATTAAGCTGTGATACCAGAGGCGTCATATCATTTCGTGTACGCGACTGAAGACGTCTCTTTGTTAACTTACCGACAGTATAATTTTTTTAAAAAAATAAGGTTAAGTACAGATTTATATCATGGAGGTAGGAAATTGCACCACGATTTATATTTCTTGCTTCCTAACTTTTATTTGTCAAGTGATCTGTTTTAGCGCTTTTAAACTAAACACATACATGCATATTTCAGAAGCGTTTTTGCTTTCATTTCTGAAAAGAAGTGTTTGTGAAGTACGTAAAAAGCAAAGAGTAAACGTGGCACTGCCGTGTGCGAAGTATGAAACTCTTTGGAGTTTGCGAATTTGTAATGGCAATTTTTAAAGGAACAATTCGTTTTTTTCCAGGATAAAAACTATCCTCTATCACTTAGCACACAATTTATTAACTTCGCACAAATTTGATTTAAATCTGTTGAGCAATTAATGCGTGCTTGAGGCCTACAGTACATTTAAACATACGTCCAAACTTACTCATTTATATAGATAGTTGTAAAAATCATCCATGAAAATGTACTAAATAGCGGGAAACATGGTATCTAATTCTAATCCAGTTGAGACTCATTGCCTATAACAAATTATCGGAATAATAATAATTACTCAAACCAGCTATCACAACAATTTAGTGGCCGAATTCAAGCCCAAGACTTCTGTCACAAACAGATTTGTTTCTACTGAATTCGAAATAAAAAATCAAAAGCTGTAACTTATTCTTATTTGATTATTTTTGATGGCAGTAAACTTGGAAACAAATTTTTGTGCCTTAATAATTTCGATTGTCGTTTCCAAATAGAAAAATATATTCTACACAGTCAGCCTTAAATATATATAGTGACTCGAATCACCTGATCATAAAAGAGCTGATTTAAATGACGGAAGGATGCATCAGAACTTAAGCGAGACTATTTACTTTCAAAACGAATTAGGATAAAATTATTTATATACTACAAATTAATAATATGAAAATGAAAACAGTTACACATAAAAATAATTTTTAAAATACTTTATTGAAGTCATAAAAAATTGTTTTATATAAGAAAGAACGAAACTCTGGGATACAGGCTTCATCCAAGGAATATTAACCGATTTAAAACTAATTCACCAAATATCAAGAAATTTTCTTATTCTTCAGAGGTATAAGTGGCTTATCATATTGACAGTGAGATCTGTTAGCACTCCGCTAAAAATAGGAACGGCGTAAAGAAATACTAAAGTGCTAAATAAAATAAGGAACATACGATTACTTCTTGTTTTACAATTTTTTCTCTCTGAACGAAATTATATTAAAAAAAAACATCGTATTGTATCAAAAATTCTTTCATTTGATGAAATCGCTATAGGATGCGTGAAGTCGGTTGATAAATTAGTTCAACAATTTTCTGTAAATTAAGTAAATACTGTAGATGCTAATGTGTACTTTTCGATTCGTTGGGATCAAATATATAGGTTGAAACCCTACTGCAAGCAAACGCACTAGAACTAAACTGGCCATGGCCTAGTTTTAGGAACCATCCCGGCATTTGCCTAGGGTGATATCGGAAAACCATGGAAAACCGAAATCTGGATGGGTAATTCGAATAGGATAACCATATTTTATAAACTTGTTGTTGGGGAATATTATATTAAAAGTAGAATTAGCTTTTCCTCGATCACATTTACAGGTAATTTGTATTTTTCGTAGTAGTCAAATGCTGCTTTCAGTTCACCACCATCCACTTCCAGCACACGATTGCTCACTTCGGATAACCACCATTGCTGATGCGTCGTAGATGAAGAATGTTTGGAAGAACCACATTCGCTATAGAGCTGGTGACTAATGCAAGGAGTCTGCATCGCAAACATTCTGTTAATAGGTGGCTCCCAACCAAAGGCAACACTCGGACCTGGTTCATCTTTTGTTGTCTTTGAGGCGGTGTAACCTGTTATCGACGACAGAAACATGTGGTGGAATGACAAAACTACACTTGTACGCTGTTCCATCACACAACCACTGCTACACATTTTACAGAGAGTGAACAAGCGAGGTGTTCGTGGGTTTGGTCTACTTGTTGATCGTCGCTTAGTGGACCACAACATGTTGGGATGTTCACACTGCTTGCGGATGTCGGTTCACAGCAACAGTATGGCAGCATACCCAGCATGCACTAGGGGTGAGAGGAACGGCTCGAGTTTTCGAGGTAGAGGGTGAAGTCAGCAGTTGATGACAGTGAGGGTGTATTTACTTGCTATTAGTCATTTATTGCCGGGGACGAAGGGAAGCATCTCGAGGCATTTTCACTTCTTACAAGTCTACGGGAGACAGCCACTGTTCGATTCGTTGCTGAGGAGCTGAAAGTGACGTTACGCGACGGTGATACTTGTGGCGAAGCCAAAGTACTGAGAATGAAGCCGGAAAGCGTCAGTGAAGAAGGCAGCTTCTGTCGGCGTCGCCTTGCGTGCTGTGCGTCGTCGTGATGAGGGGGTGGGAGAGTTCGACGTTGCGGTCGGTGCCGTGCTGGTTGATGACTCCCGGCTGACTGGGGTCGTCTTTGGTGATGACTCCTTGTGGTACCGACTGGTTGGTGCCGCATGCGTCTGGGATGAACTGCTAGGGCCTGGTGGCGCTGGAGCGTTGATGCGTCCCCCAGTGCCCCTGTAGGTGACTTGCCCTCCCTCTGACATGTTGACTATCCGGATACGTCCTCCGTTGCCGATGTAGGTGACGTCGCCTCCGTTGATCTCCACGAGGACCCTGCTGTCGTTGCCAGTCACCTGTATGGAGCCAGAGTTGGTACGAACGCGCACGGAGTTCCCGTTGCCCACTACCTGTACAACAGAAGGGAAAAAAAATCAGTCAAGAACTATTAACAGAACGCGAGCGTTATTCTTGGAGTGCAGCGGCAGATTAATGACATGAAACAGGCTAGCAAAATTGAAAATACACATATTAACACGCGACGTCTCAACGATTGTGCTAGCAATCATCTGTTAATGTTGATATTTGCAGATCATTAAGTTATAGTGCACCTTGGAAATATCGATCAGCTAAAATTAGAACCATTTCAAAGTGTTTGCCATCCTGATTAGTGTAATTATTTGGACAAATACTAGAATGGTCCATTGTTCGTTACCGGGGAATTATTTTTCTCGTAAATTTGAGTAATATTAATGCAGAGCTCACACCCTTTACGAGCTGACATTGTCACTTCACTATCCCTAGTATCGCGATGATTGTAATATTCTACAGATATACAATGGATAAAAAATCATGCAAAAGTGGAGTTCCAATTTAAGGAAACTTCTATCATGATTGTAATGCATGAAGAAACCTTATCCAAAAACAAGGAAGCTAGAAACGTATGTTTCGAGCATCGTTTGAGAATCAGCCTTTTAACTTTATTCCAGTGGTATTGTCTTATAATCACTGTTATTTATCACCACTGTGAACAATCTACAGGTTTAAACAAGTTATCGAGAGCAGATAAGACGTTATGTAGCTATTGCAAAGTTTCACTTTTTACAAGAAAATACTGCATTATCTTTAAACACTTCGGTTCATTTTTGAAGACCAAAACTGAAGTATTTTATACAACCAAATTCAATGAATAATTCAAAACTGACCTAACGCTCCCTACCCTTCCCATCACCACCACTCACAAACTTGATAGTCAGTATGTGTTTTATATTAATGCCGATTTAAGTTATACGTGGTTTACCGAAAACAGCACAAGTGAATGAATGCCGGAAAGGTTCTTTCAAAAGGTCAAGGCCGATTTCGTGCACGTTCCGTGCCCTCAATCCTCTCCGATCCATAATGACGCAGACTTCGACTTACCGTAAAGACCTAATAAAAAAATGTATAGAATCCTTTCAATGCTATTACCACGGTAGAAGTGTATAAAATGATTCAGACAGCTTCCGTTCTTTTCGTTTACTTATAGTTCTCAGTCTTTATACTGTTAATATGCGCTATATTAAGAATAACAAAAGTTGACCATGCAACGCGAGTTCAGCGCTAAGCTCGCTCGGCTAGTATATAATTTGAAAATGCGTGAAATTACCTTGTCGAGCTATTCTCGGTAATTGCAACATTAGTGAAGGTCGTTAGAGACTCTACCTGCTTTTTGCACAGTACTTAAACAAGAATTGTCCGCCATTGTCCTTCAGGAAACTATTTTCGCTTTGCTTCATTGCAGCTACAAAATCTACATTCCAGAACTATTTTACCATCTTCGTTGAGGATGTTTTGAAACTTGGATATCATTTGGCAGTTTGTACAGGCAACAACGCAGTTTATTGTTGCTTCGAATATCCAATTCTGATGATATAATGCAGTTAAAATGCTAACTGTATGACTAACAATCAAAGCAAAAAATGAATATGAAAACTTTTGAATGAATTGTATGAAAATTTAAAAGTGTTAACATTTGGTATGGATAAGAAACAAGTGTTGAGTTTGGATGCCTGACGGGAAATGCTTGGGAACAAGATCATAAAAAATATCAAGGCTAGTGATGTATTTTATCTGACACGCCGGAGAAAGTTTGTTCCACCTTTCAAAGATACACAGATGGGCAATAGAACCTATAATCACACCGGATTCCTGCTGTGCTTTAGCAATGGTAGAACTTCCAAAACTTTGAATTTTTTTTCGGGAACCTAAATGCAAAAAAAAGCAATGTGAAATTATATTTCTTTATTAAGTAACGATCAGAAATAAATTACTCCGTCGCAATTTGCGGATACTTTTATCTTCCTTCATGTCCTTCATTAGGAGAGGTGGCTGATACAAAGTGTAAACAGATTAATGAGTGTCATTAAGTAAGCGTAATTAAATCTTCCGTTGAGTGCTGTCTTAGTCGTGTTGCCTGAGTGAGTTCAGCAACTGAGCGTCCATACCGAGCATAATGAAACAAAATTGTTGTTTTTGCTGTCATCAGCCTCTCGACTGGTTTGATGCAACCCTCCATCCCTTCCTATCTTGCGCTAACCTTTTCATCCCAACATACTCCTTACAACCTACGTCTTCAATTATATGCTTCATATATTCTAATCTTTGACTACCTCTTCAGTTCTTACCTTCGACTGTTCCCTCCACTAATAAATTAACCTATCCCGCATGTCTAAAAATTTGGCCCAAACTCTTCTCCAGAATTGATATATCTCTAAAATTTACATTAATTATTATGCAGGAACGGTTGGCGTTCAATATGAAAAACACACCGAATGTCGTGGGTAAACGGTAACGCTCTGGCCTCGCATTCGGGAGGACGGGAGTTCGAATCCCCGTCCGGCCATCCAGATATGGGTTTTCCATGGTTTCCCCAAATCACTCCAGGCGAATGTCGGGATGGTTTCTTCAAAAGACCGTTGCCAAATTTCTTCCGTTCCTTGCTCCAAGACCCCTTCCCGCCTGTGATGACAACTACCTCGACGAGGTGTAAAGCAAAAAAAAAACTTAGATCAGTTACTTCTAAGACAACTGAACAGCTTAAACACTATTTCAACTTTCTTTTCAATAAGTTATTTTTTTAAAGAATTTTATAAAAAAAGGCGCAGTCGTTAACAAAATAATTTAAAAATATGACAAGCCAGGAACTAACTACAAGAATATTTTTCTACAATCAGTCTATTCACAGAATAAATTTTACGGGATTACTGGAGATCGCGATTCCGCCAGGAATTGTCATCATAATACTGCAGTGGTCAAACGCAAGACTCCACTAGAAATTCTTTCCGAAGTACATTTAACGGTTTCATGCTGGTCCAGGCTGTATTACAACCTAATTTCTACTTGAAAAAAATGGTTCAGTCTGTATTACAACGAATTACTGCTTGAAAATAATACGTCTTGCGACTGACTACAGCAGTATTCCAACGATATTACTGAATGTTGTTGTAGCGGAATCGCGATCTCCAGTAGACCCAATTTTACCTTCACATTATCCATTTACGTTACGAGTGTGTGTAGTCATAGGTATTTAATGGGAAATGGCTAAGATGTATAAAAAAATTTAAGCATTTCTCAGTTCATTAATAAACCAAAAATCTTAAATAACCTATGGCAGATCCGAATTTACTTTTCGAAACTGTTGAAATCTCAGTGATGCGTGGTAATATCATTTCACGGTCAGCTAACGTGTTATATCTGCAAAGAGCTACCTTTTTTGGGGCAATTTCTCATCCTGCTGACAAGCATAAATTCAAAGCGAAGAAAATGAGATTAATTTTCGATATGAAATTGCTTCCCTTGTTTTGCCCTATCTTTATCTCCAATTGAAGTGTTAATGTAACTAAGAGAAATTCTGTCAGACTAATTAAATAAAAATACTACAAGACGATTTAGTAATTTAAAATTTTCTATGTTTCTTCATGTCGGCCAGATACTCGACAGCGGTTTTTCACGCAGATCATGTTGAAGCGCCACTATCATGGACACAGGAGCTTTAGATCAGGTTTATATCCTGGCTACGATTGGTAGGCGGTTCTAGATAATGACCTTCGTCAATGTCTGTGTAACCCGAGAACACCACGTCAAATTCTTCACTTTACACATACACAAATTAATTGAAAACTGAGAATTGATGGTTGAATTAGAAACAAACAAAGCTGATGGCAAACTTGGCGTCTAATATATCTCAAAAAATCACCAGTTGTTGCCAAATGAAGTTAACATATATTGTATACCAATTAAAAAATTAGAAAAAAGAATAAGTTGCCATTGATGAACAGCAAGAAATCAGACCTTTTGTAAGTCAAGTTGTTACTTCTATTGATTACAGCTTTGTTTACATTCAGTCAGTTTCGGCAGAGTTAATAAATTAATGCCTTATGGAGATGTAGCATAAATCAAGAGCCTCAAAACAGAATTTTACAGGAATAAGATTAATATTTGAGGCAATTCATTTCGCATTTTATGACTATTAGTCCCGCTACGTTTTGATGAACAAATTACGCACATAATAAACATCTTAAGACAGTCGCAAGCTCCTAGCTACACCGAAATCAGTGTCTTTTGAAATTTCTACTTGTGTAGTGTTCTCACCTCGAGGTGTCCCATGTTGGTCTCCAAGCGCAGTGTTTTGCCGTTGCCGATGACGAGTGATGCCGCCGGCGCCATTAGACTAGTCAGTGTGGAGTCTGTAGTTGACTGCTGCTGATGCCGGGAGTGTGGAGCGTATATCAACGCTCTAGCGCGCCGCGCAGTTCTTCCCCGGCCAGGAAGTCCCCCTCCCCCCGCAAGACTCGCCAATAGTTGCCAAACGAGCCGTCCCCACCACACGGCCAAGTGTTTTGACTGGCCCGCTGTCGGAGGCTTGTCCCACCGGCAGGGTAGTGGCAAGACGCCACGCTGCAGTAGGGTTACCTGTAGCTAATACCTGCTTGTGGAGACTAGTTTGCTCTGTAGCTTATCGGGTGATCTGCTTTGTTATGTACGTATTCCTCAAGTACTCTCAGTCAGCAGATAGGCTCATCCACCAGCTCCGGCTTTGTTTGAAATTATTCTCACCTTATTCTATCAATTTTTTATTCTCTATTAATTTACTGCTTTCAGAAGTCGCGTATCATTCATTCTATACTGATTGTGTCTCTATTAGCTCTTATTTATTTTCTTGTTTAAACTGTAGGCTACTTGTTCAGCTTCTCCTTTATCAACTCGTAGCTGATTGGTTGTAGTTTTGCACATCTTTCGCAAATCTTAGATATTTCATTTCGCTGTTAGAAAGTGGCATTTCTCTTTAATTATCCACGTAGGTTTTTTATTCCTTATTTTTCGGGTTTTACGCCTCGTCGACGTCGAGGCCATTAAAGGCAGGAGAGGGTAGGATACAAGGAACAGAAAGGAATTCGACCATGTACTTTTGAAAAACCATCTCGGCGTTCGCCTGGAATGATTTCGGGAAACATGTAAAACAGAAATACAGATGACAGATTGGGGATTTAAGCCGCGTCTTCCCGAATACAAGGCCCAACTTCTACCACCACTTTCGGTGACTCATATTCATTAAAAAAAAAAAAAAACTCACAGCAAGACACGTAAAGTTATAAAGTTTTATCTGGACGTCTCTGCAATTCTTTTATCTTAAAATTCTGTCTCGCACATCATTTGAAATTTCTTCACTTTATTATCATTATTCTTGTCTCGTTCGTATGGTACCGTGCACAAACTACGTGGCTCGGTCCAGGGGAGGGAGGAGGGGTTGGCTGAAAAGCTACGTTGGGCTACGTGGGGGAAGGGGGGCGGGGGTTCCGAGCCAGACCACGTAGCTTTCCTTTGATAACATTTTTCACAGTTAAAGTGAGGAAAAGAACTCACAACAGCATGTGAATATTTATTTCCCTCATTTAATTATCTCCGTATGTAATTTACAATAGTCTGACTAGAGAAAATAGTACAAAATGTCTTCTGGAATCAAAAGGGAAAAAAGCTACGTGTGGTGGGGGGGGGGGGGGAGTAGTGGCAAAAGCCACGTAGGGATACGTGGGGGGGGGGGGGGGGGTTCACAGGAGGCCAAAATGGAGCTACGTGGTTTATGCACGCTCCCTATGTGATATTACGGTCGATGTAGTTGTAGGATGAAATTTGTTGGGCCAGTTTATCACTCACATTATTTTTGCTCTATCAGAAAATCATTACTTTTATTTCTCTTGGGCAAATCTGGAAGCTGTAATTTGTGGATGAATCTTCGTCCTCAGTTTCCAATCATTAAATATCACGAGGTTTTTATGGAAAGTAGAAGTGTTGGAATTACTGAATCAAAATAAGTCAACACAGAGACCCACAGGATTTCATCAGATCACATGGCTGCTGTTCATGGTTTCAGACTTATATTCTCTGTTAGTAATAATAGCGAGAGCGAATTTTTATTGGTGCCCATCATCATCTCCCTACTAAACGACATTAGTCGTCTAACAAATAACCACTAACCCATTACCAACCACGCACTACAACACTGCTGCCTTTGCACTCAAACGAAATAAATCTTTGGTTTGCGATTATTGGCAGTTGCATCTTTTTAACGATAGTTCACTTTTAAAATAATTAATATAACAAACAGTACTGTGTTTATTAATAACTGACAGCGATAAACCGAACCGTAATGTTTCCGTACAATTTCTTGGAATCCTATAACTCATATTTTTCAGGTCTAATTTTTTTTTGGTAAAACTTTTAAGAGCAGAGTAATTAGCTACGATATAAACATCTGATCATTTAATGGACCGATTTCACTCACACGGTTTGCAGTCACAAGCTGATGTGCTTACATAACACCTTTGTGATGAAGGAAGTCAGCTGTAACTTCCGTTGTAAGCCCCGGAAATCATACGCAACTTCCATAGCACAGCATGACCTACTATCGTAGTCTGTAGTTTCCAGCTGTTCGAATGACGCGAAAGTGACTACTCGTAAATGAAATTGCTTTATACAGATATAAATTTTGGTGCATTCTTCTGAATCACGAGCAACTGCATTACACCTTGTGACATAGCAGTTCCCTTTTGGTTGTTTAAACGAGTACTGATTAATTGTAGTAGATATTATCCAATGCCAATATCATTTTCAATGGTTTCGTGATTAAATCACTGACGGTGATTTGTCGTTTAACCCCAGCCATGCCCCGCGTAACCTGGAAATAGAGAGACTGCTGGGTACAAGTGTGGAGTTTGTAAAGTGATTGTGATACATAGTATGTGAGGCTAAACAAGGCGTGGTTAATGCCTAACTAGAAGATGAAAGGGGTTGAATTGAAGCCCACTTTCCTTTATGATGGGGATTAGGACAATACTTTTTCTAGATTAGACGCTGCTGGTGGGACGACATTAATAAATGGCTGAAGGGTGCCGATTTCAAATGAACAAATGAATGAAACTGATGAAACAATAAAAGTAGTGTTTGCAGGAGAGATGGTGAACAGTAATGACTAGAAAATAGTAAAATCAGTTATCAGACTACTACTAGTGAAAACTAGATTAATACAGAACATAGTAATACGGTTCCATTAATTACTAGTTGTTGTAAGTAAAAACCGTAGACTTAATTAAAAATAGATCCAGATGACTAGCTGTAGTGGAAGAATTAATGAAGATGAGATATTCGGGAGAAAAATAAATACATATTCCAAGTTACAGTATGACGGTGTTAAACACACCATGTGTGAACTAGTAGGAAAATAGGATTAATAATACAAAGGAGTAGAAATCTCTAAATAATTTAGTGAGAGAAAGATGCTTTACACAAGTAATAGAGTTAATAGCAAGAATACAGAATATTTTGGGATGTCTTTCCAATATAGCCTATGAGAAACAGGTAGGATCTCAGGTTGCATGAGTAAGTTATCACGAAGCAGCAGTGACAGATGTAAGAGGATTTAGTAAATCCATAGTCAAGGACGAATGTGGAATTAGGTATAATTACCAGAAGGCATATGTTTCGGGATTGAAGATACTGATTGTTCGATATCTATAAACAGGACAATGGTAAGGAGAGAAAGTTGACATTTCAAGGGTCATGTAAGGAAACTGTGGGGAAGAGATGGCAATCAGACAATTAAAAATAAGGAACGAGAATAATTTTACAAGAATATGAAAAAAATTTGGAAGTATTGAGCGACTGGTTTAGAGACTATCATACAGCCGTAGTAAGGGAAATACCAGAGCGAGAGCATGTAGAAACGAATAGACATGAATTGTCGCGTTCGCGAACCACCCCCAACAAGAAGATTCTGACTGTGGGAATACTGCAGAAACATATACGTGACTATCGCTGCAGGCTTCAAAACCAGAGACAATGCTTCTAAACTGTTTATAGTACCTGATCACAGCAGATTATACTAATCAAACACATAAAGAAAACTGACAGCGAATTTTAAAGCAAATATATTGAAATAAAATGTGCCGTTATCGGGTAACACATATAGCGAGTAAAAATCATGCAGTCAAAGAATAATATGTCTTGATATGTTAGATAACTGAAATTTTATATTTGATTTTAGTTTTCATCATCATTTCAGAATTTTATCTCAGTGAAACCAACTTTTATGATGGATTACGAAGATAAATTCCGTAGAAATACATATTTAATGAGAAATATCATTTCTAAATTAAAGTAAAATTAACTGTACTTTATTCCTGTGGTTGTCCATTTCCTTCTCCAACCCACAAAGAAAAAAAATAATGTAAATGAGATGCAAAAATAACAGGATCTGAGCTGTTCAAAGCAAACAAGGACAGCAAGTTGTGAAGCAGGAAAGTCTGTGGAACTCCAACTTCTTTGCTGCTTTACGAGCATAATAGAATATTACATCTAAGAAATAATTTTAGTACGAGACTCAGCCTTTTTATTAATTTTATACCTAAAAATATTTGCAATTAACATCTATACCACAAGTCAAAATTAAATTACATTTAGGTAGACTTAAGAAGCCTTTACCAGCTTTTCCTGACCTTTTTTTTAATTCCTCTAATTCTAATTGCGTAGATGTAAACAATTTATTTTAAAAAGAATGACGGCCACAAGTGTAAAATGATATGTATTAAACAATTAATATAGACTCTTGAAAATTATTTTTTTATGTAAGAATTACACAAAATAAAACAACAATTTTGTACTTTATTCAAACACTAGCAGTTTCCCGCGAGTTCGTCTGCTTGGAAGCGTGTACAACAGTTTTCTTTAATAATAATAATAATAATAATAACAATAATAAATATTGAAATATTTATCTGCGTTCTATGAGAGAAATATTCAACAATATTAAACCTCTAAAAATAAGTAAAAATTATATGCTGTTTGAATATTGATTTTATTTTGACGATATGTTGATTCGATCAATTATTTCTGCTTTAAAATAGAAATTTGCGTGGATTAAAACTAATCTTACGTGGTATTACATAATTTCGTTAAGAATCGTCTTTAATTTCCTTTACTTTCAATGACGCTATATTACTGACATCATTTCAGCCGCATGTAAGAGGTTCCAGCTCATCATGGTGCAGTGGATGCATTGATGCGCATGTGGAAAAAAGCTATCATTTTCGGGCGGCAACATTAGTGGAGGTTACGGTTAGGTTGAAATACATCCAGGACCAGAATGACAGCTGGCACACTTTGTTAAAACTTACTTAAGTCACGATGGATTTAGTTTTGTAATTCACGCGATGTAGCATAAGGTTTTAAGATTCCTAGTTAATTTTTAATTTCATTGGGTCCATATTGCTGTCGTCATTGAGTCAATAGCACGCAAGAAGTTCCGATTTTACGACAATATAAACTAGAACTGAAAACTTACAATAGTTAAGTACAATTCTACTTAATTAAGCAACTGCGAATAATAAATTTTCGAGTAATGCATTCAAACCTTTATTTCTGGCGAACTTCGAAGTTAGTTGATGTATAATCACCATTTTACTTTTTTCCGTAAATAAGACTAAAAAAAATAAGGCGACCACTTTTTTTAACGACGAAAGAATGGTCGCACAGCGGGAAGCGTGATTAGTGTGTGGGAAGGAAGCACGACGTGGACACGGCTTAATTTATGTATAATTACGGAGTGTTCCTACACAGATAAGCGGCGGGGAAGAACATGCCACCTTCCTAACACAGCAGGCGAGGTATTTGACCTCCATTTTAGTGATTCTTGAAGTGTGACAGTCTCAAACCTATCCACGGGAGTGAGCGCTAATGCGGGAGCGGTCCTTGGTACTGTCCTGTTAATTTTGGTTTCCCATCATTTCCAAGGATAACCAGACGAATTCCATCCAGATTACGGTTTTAATGCAGGGATGTTTCCTTCAAAAGGCCATTATCGAATTCCTTGCCGCTCCTTGTCCCGAGTTCTTTCCCGTCTCTAATAATATCAACAAGCTCTATCAATCAAATTATAAAAAGTGTACAAAAAAGTAGAAGATTCTCCACATGTCTGCCCTCGGATTTGAGTTTAGAAACAGGCCTACGTATCAGATCTGCATTAAATTAACAATTTTCAGTTTCTACACGATAATTTGTTATTTTTAGCTGACCGTTTTCTGGATTTGTTTTTTTATCCCCCAATAGCTCGAAAATAACGGTGTTCTAGTAATTAATCCATACAAAATCCAATAAAACAAAAAATGTTGAGTATAGCGCAGTGTTTTAATTTAGGTATTATGACAGACGGTAGACATTCGTTCCATAAGTAAAAATACTGATTCCATATTCACGTATAACATAGAGTATTTATTTTAGAAAACTACTAGCAGGATGTCTCTGCGGTATTGGGAAATCTCACTGAGTGAAATTTCTAGAAAGAGAAACATTTTCACTTCTGCAACGAGCCTCGATCTTTTTCTCGGAAGTATTAACTCCTGGCGGTTTCGTTGGTGCGCCTGTTCGGGACTTCACCCCCGTCCGAAACGGTTAATACAACGGACCTGCGAGCAGTAAGGAAAAGGCACTAGAACCACCAACGATTTTAGAATTACATCGCACAGGTGAGCAATTGGATTGATTTTGCAGACTCTTGGAAGTCATAACTTCGTTGCGAAAATGTTTACGCGTCTATGGTGACAGTGACAACATCATACCTGGTTGTGTACTAGAACCGGTTCTGACTGACTGCATCAAGGTATCACTATTCTGGACCTTTCCACAGGTCTGTTGTCCATAGTGATTTATGAACGATTTACCGCACATCATTTTTATGCAGTCTGCGAAGTTGTTCTCCTTGTGCTTCAAAATAGGAAATTTCAGCAACAGGGCAACATAACAAATTTTTATAAAAATTTTGTACAAGTCATCTTTATAAGCTTTGTTAGCAAAACGTAACATCCGTCCCAAAAAAAAAAAAAAAACCTTCTGATTAAAACTTTTGCATATGAAGAAAAGTGAAGAATTATATTTATACCAGTTCTCATTCCAATGTGATAATGCAAACGATATGTGCAAAAAGGAATACAGTAAATAGCAGAGTCTTTCCTGATCAGTTAAAGTTTACATGAAAATGCTGTGATTTTTTTAATTATCGATTGAAAACAATACAAAACACTTGAAAAATATAGGCCATGACCAGAATAGAAAATGTTACTCCGATTAAACTGTAGAAGGAAGGATTGATAATGCAATGTGGTATATACGCTCATCGTATTTTCGTTCAGTACTTAAAACCAGTTGCGTCACCAGCTGAAAATTTTTTTCTCTTTGCAGTCAGTCTCTCTACTGCCCACTGTTCCTATTCTCTACGAATCCTTCAGCCCAACTTCCACTTAATAGTGTCTATGCTGAATTATCGACTACAGCTTTCTCACCTTTGTTTCCAACAGTTGTTCTAAATCTCACACTCTGATACCGTACTAATGCCTAAGAATGTTGCACGCCACCGTTAACAGCTTTGTGAGTTACTTTCAAAAACTGCTCATCATCTCTCACTTAATTTACACAGAAATTTGTGGCTGCTTATGTAGGTTCAAGAAATTCTACAAGGTCATTTTCTTACTTCTCTTGCGACTTTGCCTTGTGACGGCACTGTTACACGCTATTTTATAATACGAGTACTTAAGTCTATGGCAGATGTAGCTTCGAATTCGTTTGCAACCCATGTCACAGTAAACACATCTCACAAAACCAGATTGCTAAATGCTTCCAGTACGAACCTACACGTCTCTATTACTCTTATACTAAAGTGACTTTCAGATTCTTATACGTTTATTACTTAATTCCTGGTTATTAAACCCATTTCTGATGAAGGTTGATCCTCGATCACAACTTTTCTTACTGTGCATACGTTCTTTATTTTGCAGTGATAGTAACTTTGGGTCGCCATCCTCGATGAAACTGTTTGAATTATATGAATAACTCCGATCGATCAGATTTATTTTAAGGTTGCTGTAAATAGCACTTTAGAGACGGAAAAAAAATCTGGGTGTCAATTGCAATATTAATCAATAAGCAAATCTAGACTCGGATCTCATAGCTGGCTCTACCTGGAAACAAATCCACTGGAATCCCGGCCTGAAGTCCGTTGTACGTACATCATTATGGAAACTAATTAATATGTACTTTTCGGGAAACTAACCGAGTAAACACGGTATTTTAACACAATATTTCGGCGATCAAACGCTGTGTCACCATCTTCAGGTGAAGTGCAGACCAGGCCGAAGTGAATCTTATAACTCGCCAACGAGACGCGCTGAAATATTTTCTGAAAACACCACGTTTACTCGATTAGTTCCCTGAGAACGATTTATTAATATCCAACGCGGAAAGACTTCTGTTTTTTAAGGTTTAATTCCCCCAGGTTAACCTGGGAGGCGAGCTGCTGGAGGGTATCTAGGACCCTTATCAGCCACCTTAACCTAAATGGGAGGAAAGGGAGCCTTGAAGGGAACCATCCCGGCATTTCGCCTGGAGTGACTGAGGAAAACCACGAAAACCCAAGCAAGGCTGCTCGGACGGGATTTGACCCCCGTCCTCCCGAAGGTTAGGGGATATCTAACCGAAATCAATATTTCAGGCACAAGGGTGTAGGGAGAGTCTCTTTTTTATGTAAGGGTGTCAGGGATTGGAATACGTTACCAAGAGAAATGATGAATAATTTGCCAAAAACGTTGAAAGAATTTAAAGTTAAAATTTGTAAAGGGTAAATGTAGGTGGATGCAGAAAAGGGGGAAGATGGGTGTTTAGGGAAATTGCCACCGGAGCATGCGCTCCATTGCAATTTAATTTAATTAACTGAATTGAAGGACAAATTTGTCCTCCTCCTAACTCGCTGAAAGACTTTGCTCTTATTATGGAGACTATAAGCATTAGGTAGCTAAATTCTATGGAGACTAATAATTTATTAGTTTATCTCGTAGCTTGTAGTCTATTCTAAATTCTATGGAGACTACAAGCTACAAGCTACGAGAGAAACTAATAAATTATTACCAATTATGATACACCTCTTGGAGAACTATGAACCACTTGAGAAGTGTCAGTTCATGACTCATGAGTAATTTGGTCGAATGATACTATACTGATATGATCTGTGGAGAGATACATAACTTACTTATTTGTTTTAATATGGAAATTGGCTGTCAGTAGGAAGCGTGACTGGCAATGCTTTTAAGATTACAGAAGCCGGCCTCGGTAGCGTAGAGGCTAGAGTCCTAGCTCCACGTGCCGAAGGCCGCCGGTTCGAATCCGGCCGTGGGCATGGATGTTAAGTGTTGTGTGTCTGTGTGAATGTCCTGTCTGTCCTGTGGCGTCAATACATTGGAGAAATACAATAAATACTGGATGACGACTTACACACTTAAAAGCAATTATAATTACATTGAGCTGGCTGTATGCCCTCCGTTGCCAAATGCCATAAACTTAAAAAAAATAAAAAAAAGATTACAGAATGTTGGGAAAAAAAAGAAAATATAATCGCTGGAAAGAAAGAAGAAACTTTCACAGAGAGCAGTTAATGGATAAACAGTGGAGGTAAATCACTCCCACAGTACTGCCTATTCCTGGATGCTCCACTAAAGATAAGTAGACCTGAATCAAGTTATAGAGACATTGCATGTTGTTCATATGTCAACGACGTAGCAGTGCACCATGTATTCAGAGTCTTTGAAAGCTGTTCCGTTTCTCTCAATACCATCGCTGGCGTTGTTTATCGGTGCCAAGGACTGACGTAGGGGAGCCAAGGCCAATCAGCACTGACCACTGCCCACTGCTATGTCAAGGCCCATCGAACTGACCACCACTCACCTGTGTGGCGTCAAGTTAAATGCAACCATCTCAACGCTTCAAGCGTATCATGACTGTCGATCACTTATAAATAATGTTTGCTCCTTCTCAATTTTCTTCTTTTCTGCAATCAGTCTTTCGACTGGTTTGATGAAATCCTCCATCCCTTCCTATCTTGCGCTAACCTCTTCATCTCAATTATCTGCTTCATATTTTCTAATATCTGGCCTCATCTACAGTTTCTTACCTTCGCCTGTTACCTCCACTAAAAAAAAATTAACTAATCCCGCATGTTTCAAAATATGACCTACCATCCTGTCTCTTCTTTCTGTAAGTCTCTTCCATAAATTTCTTTTCTCGCCCATCTTTCCAAACATTGTTCATTTCGTACTTTATCTGTCCACCTTATTTTCAGCATCCTTCTACAGCACTACATTTTAAATGCTTCAATTATCCTTCTCTCTGGTATTCATAAAGTCTACCATAAAGTGCTGTGCTCCACACACAGAGTTTTTAAAAGTTCTTTCTAAGTCATAGAACAATCTTTAAATCTAAAAATTCATCTTTTTCATAAGCGTCTTTTTGCTATTGCTATTCTGCTTCTAACATCATCCTTGCTTCGGCCATCAGTTGTAAATTTATTTCCCAAGTAGAAGAATTTACTTACTTCTCCTATCGCATCCGATACTATTTTTTGTATTTAATCTACTGTTATTATTTCTGCTACATTACATCATTTTTTTTCTTTCTGTGATTTATATTTAATCTAAAATCTTCTTTCAGTATTTTATTCATGCTATTCAGTAACTTATCACAATCCTCAGCCTGTTCTGCTATCAAGACAAAATCACCAGCAAATCGTAGCATACTGATTTTTTCTCCTCGAAAACTTATGCCACATTCACATTTCTTTCACTTTCTTTATTGCTTCCTCTACAATGTAACGTTCCAAGTGTTCATAGCGTTATTTAACAGTTTCAGCCTCATTCATTTTGGGTGCCAGGGTTTGGTAACAGATTGAAATTATCAAGCATATACATAAATTATGCATAAAACAATTAATAGAAGTGGAGGGATAGTAAGAGAAGGTAAAAAAAATGAAACCCCCAATTAATTATTGAAAAATAATAATGCAATTTATTTGACTAATAACGAAAATTAATATTTATTTAGTGAAGCATCTAAAACGGTAACAGATTCCCTCAACAGGCCAGCAAGCAATAGGGTAGCAATGAGATTCTAATCAGGGCGCTCTGGGTCTAAATCAGTCCAATTCCAGGATCTTGCTGTGGACGGCAGAATTTGGCGACGTATTACCGCGTGGATGATACGCCGCTGGCAGATGCGTCGTCCGACGAGAAGCAGCACACAACCAATCGTGTACTCCGCCAGTACCGGTCTCTCCGTACTGCAACGGACAGCGAAACAGGTGAGACGCCACCGATCACACCAGGAACCAGACTGTCCTGGTCAAAACACAGCCTCTCGCTCTGAAAGCTCACACACGAATGCCCCCATCACCGTCGATCCTCTCAGACCGCAGACATCTGGATTCTGGGCCTCGTGGTATGCCATGGAAAAACACAACAAACCATTAGTTTGTAGTTACCCTAATGCACGCCCTCGGGGTCTGCTTTCAACCAACAGATGACACTCTTCTCAGAGTGCGCAGGCAAAAAACTGTTACCCGCAAACTCACCGCTCCATTTGACGAAATTCCCATTATTGTATAATGTCTTTATGATATATTGTCATGCATCAAATCTGACATATTGCAACGTACAAGTTGAATATTAATGGGGATAGACCTCAACCTTGTCTTACACCCTTTTTACTGTTGCATGTCTCTCATGATTCTCTACTTTTATTATAGCAACTTGATTCTTATATAGTTTATATTCTTCTATCTCGATATTTAAACCTGATTCCCTTAAAGTTTTGAACCTCTTGTACCAGCTAACATTATCAACAGCTCTTTTCTGAATAAACAAATGCCGTAAAAGTTTCTCTGTTTTTCTTAATCCGCTCTTCAAGTATTAATCTTAAAGCCAGAATTGCTTCACTTGTACCTCGCTTTTCCTAAACCCAGATAATGCTCACATTTATCGGTTTGTGGTTTCTTCGGAAGTGTGAAGCAGGGCCGGATTAAAACAGCGTGGGGTCCGTAGCAAATGTGAAAAAGGGGCCCTTGGTTTTCGCCCGTCTGGGGCAGTAGGGCCCCCTAGAAGGCTCGGGCTCCCCATAAGGCGCGGGGCCCCCCAGAAGGCTCGGGGCCCGTAGCATTTTGTTAACTCCTGATATGTGGCTAATACGGTACTGGTGTGAAGATGATCCTTTTATTGAAATCAGTGGGAATCTCTCCACTTTCATAACTTTTTGATATCAAGTCGAATAATATCTGGATTCCTTCTTCTCCTAAGGATTTCAGAGGTTCTGCAGGAATCTCATCAATTCCAATTGCCTTATTTGATTTCAAGTCATTTAAAGCTCTATCAGACTCTGTCCTCAAAACAGAATCTCCTAAGTCATCAATGTCTATATCGCCTTTCTTTTCCATTGCAGTGTTGTTAAAGTCGTCTGCATAGTACAGTGTCTCTATGTATTCCTTCCATCTCTATCTTCTGAGTTTAGAAGAGGTTTCCCATCGGCAGCTTTAATGTTTATACCACTTTTCTTCATTTCTCCAAAATTCTGTTTGATCTTCCTATACGCCATCTCTACTTTACCTATGACAGTTTCCTTTCCTAATCTTCAAACTTTTATTGCAGCCACCTTTCTTTTGCTTTTGTATTTCCTGTTTATCTGGTTACTAAATTGTCTCCATGGCTCTCTTCCTGCTTCTTCTTCACACTTCTGCAGAAAGCACAAGCTGAAAAATGTGAGAATTATCGCACCATTAGTCTAACACCACGTACTTCAAAACTACTGACCAAAATAATAAACAGAAGAATGAAAAGGGAAGTAGAAGATATAGTTGGTGAAGATCAGTTTGGGTTTAGTAAAAACCTTGGTGCAAGTGAAGCAATTCTATGGGAGGATCAAGAAAAATAAAAATAATTTTATGGCGTTTTTTGATTTAGAAAAAGCTTTTGGTAATGTTAGGTGGGACAAGATGTTCACAATTGTAAAGAAGTCTAAAATATCGAGATGGAAGAATGTTTTATAATCTGTATTAAAGCCAAGTTGCTATAATAAAAGTAGAGAATCATGAGAGAAATGCATTACAGGATTGTAGTCTATCTCCATTAATATTTAACTTGAATGTAGAGGAAGCAATAAGGGAAGTGAAAGAAAAGTTTGAATGAAGCATAAGTGTTGAAGGAGAAAAAATTTCCAATTTTGCAATTTGCTGATGACATTACCTGTTATCAGATTGGACTGAGGATCTTTAGAAGTTACTGAGTGGCATGAGCAAAATACTGAAGGAGTATTTGGGACTAAATGTAACCAGAGCATGACAAAAGTGATGAAATGTAGCATAAATGTTAGCATTAACAGTGGATTAAATATAAAAATTGGATCGGATGTGATAGAAGAAATAAATGAATTCTTCTACTTAGGAAGTATAATTATAATCGATGGTAGAATCAATGATGTTAAGAATAGCAATAAACTTCATGAAAAAGAGAAATCTTTTAGTTTCAGATATTCATATAGGACTCAGAAAGAAATTTTTAAACCTTTATGTGTGGAACACAGCACCTTATGGTAGCGAAGCATTTACTTTAGCAACACCAGAAATAAGTAAAGTTGAAGTATTTGAAATGTGGTGCTATAGAAAGATGCTGAAAAATAAGTGGGCACATAAACTACGAAATAATCGTGTTTTTGAAATGGTAGGTGAGGAAAGAAGTTTGTGGAAGAGTCTAACAGAATGAAGAAACAACTTGGTGAGTCGTATTTTGAGACGTACGAGATTGGTTAATTTCTTAGTAGAGGGAACATTCGAAGGTAAGAATTGTAGAGGATGACGGAAATTAGTATATATGAAACATATAATTACCTCACTTTAAGTAGTACAGGTGCATTATACAAGAAGTATGATACGTCTGGTAAGGTCTGTTGAATTTTGGATCTATACACGTATTTCCAAGAATTGCTGCATATTTGAATTAGGACTTTATAAATTAAAAAAAAAAAAAAAAAAGATTGTTTTCCTTGACATCGATGTGGATGTCGGCCTATTGTAAAACCGGCATTTTAGTATCGGTTAAACAGCGTACGTACGTAACATCTGAAATATATTTTCTGCGTAAAGTTGGCCTTCGCTGCATCGCGACACTGCTTACTCGCTTGACCGGGGTTTCATAGGTATCACCACTTTGGTTAGTGAAGGAACTCCATCTCCAACCTTACGGTCGGTATCCCTGTTTAAACTTGTCTCTTTGACTTACACAGGAATGAATTTTTCGTTTTCAGCTCCAGTCCCATACATCTACACTACTTGACATCAAAATTTTATTAACCAAACCTGTAGATATATACGACAGTTGTTAATTAAAGTACAACATATTCCATAGTTTCAAGTTATATCTCACAGAACTTTTACTAAGCATTAAAACCTAACAAAGCTTACGCTAGTCTACAATCCGCAACACGAAACGAGTCGTTTCCAACGCAGCGTAACAAATTCTTTGATCCTGTGGTGTAATTTGATTTTGAAAGGAAGCTATATAGTCAGTGCGTTGGGTAGGTAGTGGGAAAAAGTTTCAAAATCCTTCACTTGTAGGAGAGAGTGATGAGGGGAAGTACAAGAGAGGTAAAGGAAGTGGGTTACAAAACTTTGGTAAGACCATTGCCGGAATATGGTGGTGTAGTATGGGAGCCACATTTTGGTTATCAGATGCAGAAGTTGGAGGGGGGTACAAAGAAGGGCTGCTAGATTTGTCTCTGGAAATTACCATAGAACACAATCAGCAACCGATATGATAAAAGAGCTGGAATCGGATTCATTGGAAGACAGGAGGAGGGTGAAGAGAGTCATGGGAGTGTGCGCATATTGCTGATGAGACGTGGAAAGATATTGGTGTAAGAGTTAAAAGTAACGCATAGGGAAAAGATGACCATGGCCACAAGCTGGCACTCGATTTCAGGCACAAGTGTGTGGGAAAATTTTCTTTCGTAGGTAAGGGTGTCAGGGATTGCAATAAGTTACCAAGAGAATTGATGAATAATTTCCCAAAAACGTTTAAACAATTTAATGTTGGCGTTTGTAGAAGGGAAAAGTAGGCGGGTACAGGAAAAGGGGGGGGGGAATTGATGTGTAGGGAAATTGCCATCGGAGCGTGAGCTCCGTAGAAATTAAATTAAATTAAGAAACAATGCAAAAATGTGTGCCCCCATTTTGTTATCATGGTGTTTTCTGTTATGCTCCCCACTATGGAATCCAGTTTAAAGACTTATCCACGACTAAAGGTAAGGAGCAGAGTTTGCGATGTTGCGGCAGGTCTTGTTAACCGTGAAGGTATCCTTGACCGTGAATGTCTAGTAATTTTTTTTTTAATTTTTTTTTTAATGGCTTTCGGCGGCTAAGGCCATTCAGCCAGCTCAATGTGATCATATTTTAGCTTCCAGTGAACAATTAGTCATCCAGTGTACATCGTATCTTTCTATGTATGGACACCACAGGACGGACAGGACATTCACACAGACACACAACACTTAACATCCATGCCCGCGGCCGGATTCGAACCGGCGACCTTCGGCACGTGGAGCTAGCACTCTAGCCCCCACGCTACCGAGGCCGGCGTGAATGTCTAGTATGCGTCAGCGGAAGCCGGAACAGAGCTGCAGGAAAAGACGACCGCTTCGTCGTAAACACGGCTTCTGCAAAACCGGTAAGGTCGACAGCCGTGGGGGGTTCCTCTCACATCACAGCGTGCGCTTATCTCACGATACACCGCAATAATACATGACATTTGCTACAGGTGAGAGGTCCGTTAGCTGAGTAGCGATGTGTGTGAATCATGATCGGAAAGACCGTAGAGAATACCTTTTCTGTGCGTAATGCTACGTTGAGCTGGTGAAGTAAACTTGCCCCATTAGATAAGGCCAGCGCGGCAAGGTAGCACCGAGCGTTTACTCTCTGACCTCTCTTTCGGGAGCACGTGTGTTCGAAACCCCGTTCGTCCATCCAGGTTTCGGTTTTCATGATTTCCCACAAATCAATCCAGGCGAATACCGGAATGCTTTCTCCAAAAAGCCGTGGCCAGATTCCTTTCCCGCCTCTACTGACCTCGAAGTCGATTTTTTTTAACTGCTTTACGTCCCTCAACAGCGAGGTCTTTAGAGACGGGAAAGGGTGGGGGCAAGGAATGGGAAGGAATTCGGCCATGGCCTTTTTAAGGAAGCATCCCGGCATTTGCCTGGAGTGATTTGGGAAACCATGGAAAACCCAAATCTGGATGCCCGCACGGGGATTCGAACCGCCGTCCTCCCGAATGCGAGGCCATAACGCTATCTGTTACACCACCACTCTCGGTCTCGAAGTCGACGAGCCATATACATGGCACTACTATGATATACTGAGCCTTACACGCGTTTAGTCGGTTCGAACAGTGACGATGGGAGAAAATTGGGTACCAAAGTCCTGGGTTGAATCCCAAACCTCTTTGCATTATGGGCATACCACACTGTTGATAGTGATTTGTACGTCGGATACGAACGTAAAACAAACAGCATTACAGTCATACAAATATACGATAAGACATTTCCACTGTGAAAGACAACAGGAAACTACCACATTTCATTTCCACAGTAGGCCTACTCAGCTATGTATAGGTAACACTTTCCATAGTTACTTCCTCGTGCTAATACCGAGTGTGGTTCGCACTATGTATTGAAGTCATTATGAATGCTATGAAAGGGAAAAAAAATGCCCTGTTTTTGGTCTGTATCATCGGCTTAACACGTCTCCTACAGTAGACTCGAATTAACTTTGTGATGATAGACCAAATTAATCAAAAAAAGCTAGTACAGATGTCTGGGGTTGGTAGAACTAGAGCTTCATATTTCATATTTCCTTTATGGGTACGATCAGAGTTTCAGGGTCCAGGCAGCACAACCGTATGACCACCCAAGTTTCCACCTCGTGGGGTTACTCAGCGTTGCGAAAGGAAGGTGAAGTAAACTAGAGGTTAATGGAGGCATTGGAGATAAACCAAAGAAGAGTCGTCTGATTCGTAACAGGTATATACAGGGTGTTACAAAAAGGTACGACCAAACTTTCAGGAAACATTCCTCACACACAAACAAAGAAAATATGTTATGTGGACATGTGTCCAGAAACGCTTACTTTCCATGTTAGAGCTCGTCGTGCTCGTATTGTGGACGGCTGTGATACAATATGCCATTCTCCAGGGCTACATCAGCGCATCAGGGATTCCATGCGACGGAGGGTGGATGCATGTATCCTCGCTAACGGATAGTGTTGCCCAAATGCAAGAACAAGACGAGACTTGGCCAGTCTTGGTCTTGGTCTTGCATCAATACACCTGGTCTTGGTCTTGGTCTTGCAAAAATGCAAGACCAAGACCAAGACTGCAAGACCAAGACCGATTTTGGGCAACACTACTAACGGAGGACATTTTGAACATTTCCTGTAACAAAGTGTTTGAAGTCACGCTGGTACGTTCTGTTGCTGTGTGTTTCCATTCCATGTTTAATGTGATTTGAAGAGAAGTAATAAAATGAGCTCTAACATGGAAAGTAAGCGTTTCCGGACACATGTCTACATAACATATTTTCTTTGTGTGTGAGGAATGTTTCCTGAAAGTTTGGCCGTACCTTTTTGTAACACCCTGTATAGTTGGAGGGAAAGTGTAAGTGCGATGTTGAAGGAGATAAGTTGGGAAGACTTGGAACACCGAAGGCGTTGCTCTCGACGGAAGCTAATTGAAAAATTCACCACTGACGTATTTTGGAATGACAGCAAACAAATATTGCTACCAGCAACATTCATATCTAGGAATGACCGCGAAAATAAGATAACAGAAATCAGTACCAGAACCGATTCATTTCTGTACTCATTTTTTTCCACGAGCCATTAGGGAATGGGATAGAAAGGATTTACCGGGCGAGTAAAGTTAAAATCCGACAGGAGTAGTTCTCGATTAATCACTCCGGCCACCCTGATCTGGGTTTTCCATGGTTTTCCCGGATCACTCTAGGTGAATGCCGGGATGGTTCCTCACAATAGCCCATGGGCGCCTCCTGGCATATCCCGTATATCCCTTCCAAACTATTACCCTCTGCCACGCACTTTTAGTGAATCGTGGTGTAAAAATAATGATAATAAATTACATCGAATAGTGGCTTGTCACCAAACATTGGCAACAGTCGATAATTTAAACGGAAGCCGGTGGTATTATTTCGTGTGCATATTCAACGGAATTGTTCATGGTCCTATACCGGTAACATGATTTCTTTAATCTATCTCTTCCAATGGCGTCAGAGTGATTCTAGCGGAATAAAATCGACCAATCAGCAATATTAATATTCCCGTAAATAAAAAAAAGGTGGGACTCAAGGAGAGATTGTGATTAGCACTGAAATAATAGTAAGACTTGTGAAAGTACGTTAAAGTGCAGGAGCGAATATTACTAATTCAATAATGCGGGTCTGTTGTTAATCGGCATAAATAAATATGTGCGAGAAAAAGTTTATTTTTGTTGTGCATCAGTGTGGTCACCCATCCGATGCCATGCGTAGACTTTCATTCTTTATTTTTTATAGCATATTTCAGCTATTTTCAAAGCCCGTGATCTGCTGAAGGGTAAGAACTTAGATGCTATGATCTGCTAATTGGTGTGTAATGAACAGTCCGGTAACAGAAATATTCTCACAAGCTAGATCAAATTTCTGGGAAATTATTTCCCCGCCTTGACTTCCCCCGTTGCCTCTGGTGAAGACTGCAAGGTAATACAGACTCAGGTTTATTGTTGTTATGTCTGTTAACATAGCAGGACAGTCCGCGTGTAGTCGGAAATTTGTTGAAGCGTCATATTAGCTAGACACGTTGGAAGTTCTCCTCTTTCATGAGCATGAGCTAGACTGTTTTCCTGTGTTTTCCATGGTCGTTGAAGTTCTTCACTCCACGCCGTCTGTAATAGTACCGTTTTTTTTCGCTTCAACTTCAGCTAAAATAATCTAAGCAAAATATAGCAGCTTTTCATAAACTTTAAGATAGTTTTTTATATCATGATAAGCCAATCCCATGTCTGATAATCTCAACAACAGCCTGTGATACATTATTAGCACGGGTATAAATTTCACTGGAATTTTATTATCCTGTTACGTGTTACAATTTTTTGAAACACTAGTATGTTTCCATTCACCTCTAAACAGAGTACGAAAATAGACGAAACAATCTACTGTTAGGTAAATTTCTGGACGCTTCCAGAATACTAGACAGGTAGTTCCTATGGTTACCTCATTGATAGAGAGGAGGTTCTGCAGAAACCAGTTGTATAAAACATGGGTGCGACATGTAATCGTAGGTTTTCCCGGCGAGTTTGATCGTAATCCACCGAATTTTCGACGGCGTAACGTGCCATCAAAATTCTCAGTTTGCAAGTATCAACGTAGTGTATAATCACATACTAGCAGGTTCGCAAACAATCGCCAGCACAAAATTTCAAGACACTTATTATGATAGCTGTAGTTACAATAATTCCAGAAAATACGGCATTTCAAAGTTGAAAATCGCTAAATTGTTATGAAACATCTGAAGCACATTTCGTTCTTTAATAGGCATTAATTAAAGACACCAACTACAAAAGAGACGTATAAATATCTGATTTTTTTTGTGAATTTTTAATTAAAATCTTAATTTGGTCCACAATTCGAAGGTTGGTTGGATGTTCTCGAAGGAGGTGTATTGAGGCAGTATGTCAGAGTTAGGACGACCAGTCCAGGGAGCTACTGCTTATCGTGAATTCCGAAAAAATGGAACGAATTGGCCCATCTCATATGAGAAAAGCACAATCCTTAGCTACTTCCGGCCATAACGGGATTCGAACCCGGTACTTTGAATTTTTGAAGGCGAACCCCTTATCCACTGAACTACCGCGTCGCTCTTGGGGAAAGAAAAGTGTTTAAATAATTTGGGGGTTGGGGGTAAGATGGGAGAGGAAGTTTGACTTTAGACAATAATGCCACATATCTTTGAATCTAGTAAGCTTCCTCTATATGTGGCTTCCGTTTGTATACCATGTAGTTTTATGGCTGAAAATGGGTACCATTCCTGTATTCTCTTAAGGGTGGTTAGGGAAATTTGCGTAATACTGTTAGGCACTGTCGGTACACTGCTGCCGAAATTACAACTCATTCCTGTAGTACCTGCGAGTGTTCAGTATGGGCCGAAGATGATCTCTGCCTGCGATCACTGGACCAAAACGCTGGATAAGAGAATATAACAGCGTTACCTCTGATTACGAGTAACGTTAAATGATGTCCCTGCACACTTAGCGGTCACCCCCACTCTGTTTATCTGTCCCTGTTATCTAACTGGACGGGGATTCCTGTGGCTACGGCATTCCGCAACATCACGCCCAGACCGTGGTTACAACCAGAACAGCGCCGCAGAGAAAAAAAGGGGAGATTCGCCGCTGTCCTTGGTTGCTTTCAAACTAGAAGAGCGAAACATTTGCGAGACTGAATTACCAACAGATAAACAACTAAATTATTGACGGTCTAGGAACTGACACTTCAGAAAAAACAATTGGGGAACCTACAGGCGGCCTTAAATTTATTTTCCTCCCTTGAAGCACACTGTTTTTTTCTTTCTTGTCTCACTGTCTTTGATCTGTATTGTAGAAATGGTCACCCCACAGAAATGCTACTGATTGCCTTCAGCCAAAACTGTACCAAAATTGACTACGTTTTTATCCTTTGCCTAGTGTTTCCTCACTCCATAGGGAACGTTCATTAATTACGTAGATCCATTTAGGCCTCCTGTGAAATCCCCCTCACGTAGCCCCACGTGCCTGTTGCCTCTACCCCCCCCCCCTCCCCCTCGTGGCACGTAGCTTTCTTCGCTATTGATTCCAGGCAGAAGACATCTTGTAGTGTTTTCTCTTGCCAGACTATCGTAAATTACATACTGAGATAATTAAATGACGGACATAAATATCCACATGGTGTTGTGTGTTCTGTACCTTATTTTAACTGTGACAGATAATATGAACGAACAGCTACGTGGCTTGGCTCGGAAACCCTCCCCCCCCCACCCCCTCCCTCTTCCCACGTAGCCCAGCGTAGCTTCCCAAAACCCTCTTCCCCCTCCCCTCCCCCCTAGACCGGGCCACATGGATTATGGACGCTCCCATAGCTGTACTGTATTTTTTAATTTTTTTATTCCATAAAACATTACGTTGGTATAACATTTTACTTTCAGGAATCTTTTTACGTTTCGGATTTATACTTATATCTATACCATGCAATTCAAACAAAAATGAAAACTAATATCTGCTCTGTTGATTCCAGTCCCCAACAACACGACAGAACAAAAAAACATACCAGTGTGGCACCTTACTCCTTCATCTTAGTTGTTCTATCATTCTGCTGGGAGAAGAAATGTTTGATGAAAAAAATCTTGGGGTAATTATGGCAAGTGGTCACTTCTGTAAGTTCTCGATACTATTAATGAATCCCAGTACAACATGAAGCCGTTTTGACTGTTTGACATCCTCTTCCTCTATGTGTGTGTGAGAATAAGGCACTTTCAGTGCTTTTGTAACGATTAATACACAAATACTAGTTACTGGGTTTCGCTTTCGATGACCTAACTATTAAATGAAATTTTCTCAGTAAATAAATATTTAGCAGTCGTATGCAAACATTCGTACTGACGGTAATTTGCCGATATTTAGAGCACACCCGTAAATATGGTCAGATTTAAGAACTAGTTGTTTTCTGCATATTAACAGTTACTGTGTGTGACCTTAATTGCTGCTCCGATTGTCTTGGAACCATACTTGCCAACATTATTCATTTTTCGAAAAGATCACATTGTCACTTCCACGGAACTGCTTAAATTAACAATTTACTAATAGTATTATTTTTTTCGTCGGTGTCATTTTGTTTCCTGGTTTAAGAATTATGCTGAGTGATCAGATCACAAAAAGGCAGCAAATGTCAAAACACTAGGGTAAACGGTATACAAGGATGCCAATAGGAGCATATCAAAATTAATTACTACAGACGTGAATATATGGATTGACATCATGTGGCATGATTTTTATAATTTAAAGTAATGCGTAGTTGAAAAATGAGTTGCATGGTTTTGCTTGCTTACAGACGAAGACCAGTAGATATCTTAATCCGCATATTTTTAACCTTATCTGAGCCATACATCACGGAGCTAGCCATAATGTAGCAGCCACCAGGTGTCGATAGCAAGAGACGGCACTCAAGACGCAAGACTCGGTCTAAGCAATTTCAGACACATGGGCAGCAAGAATATTTGAGAACCATCATCTTCCTATTTGGGCGCAAACTGCTTTCATCAGTCGCCAATGCCTTCAAACGTAGATGTCAACCCTCCTTGGATCGCTCTGGTGGTTCAGTGATTCAGGCGTCTATCTGGAGATCAGAAGTTCCGCGGTTCGAATTCCAATCTCGGTTGCGATTTTCGAATGCCTTTGCACCGACCTTAACCTCTGGCACAACGTGCTATGTAATGTGAAGTACGCCAGAACGCCTCTGTGGTTCGGATTCCACGATAAACTGTGGGTCCCCTAAACTCTGTAGTACTAACGAGTTAGGTTAGGCGGCTACGATAGGGGCGGATTGTGCAGGCGGTAAGGAAACCTATCACCAGGTCATTACAAACACACGAGATTACTAGGCGTTCTCATCCCGGTCATAGTCAAGAGACTATCCTGTTCGAAAATCGTCTTTAGTAGGTTCTACTGTGAAAGTAAACCTTACACCTATTCTGGTTTTCTTCTTTTTGTAATTTCCCTTCTGTAATTTATTTTTACTTTGCTATCATGAATAATCCTATTTTTATAATTTATGATTAATTTCATGCTACCAAATTTCTAAACCGAATGGTGGAAGGTTAACGGTGACAGCTTAAGCTTTAGTATGCTGTTATAGCTCATTGCCAAGAGAAAATTGCGTGAATTTTTCGTTCTAGGTTTCTCACATACTTAAGTAAATTTTCCAAACAACATGGCATTCGGGCCACACACACAACACGTAATAAAGTTATAAGAACCTTCTCTTGGGTAGACAATTAGGTATCGCAAGGATTTATTTTGCTGAAATGTACGGTTTGGAATATGTAATTATATACCAAGCACGGTAGAGGAGCAGTCACACTCGAGCCTGCCATTCAGAAGGACGTTGGTTTAAATCCCTGTCTGGCCATCCCGATTTTGGTTTTCTATGGGCTCCCAAAATCACTCCAGGCGAATGCCGGACTAGATCATTCAAAAGCCCATGGTCGAATTCCTTCCAGTTCATTGTCTCCACTCATCACCCGACTTTAATAACCTCAACATCGACGAGGCGAAAAGCCAAAAGAAAAAAATCTAGTTTTATCAGTCGAAATATAAAAAAAAAGTGATTAGAGTTAAAGGACGAATAGCTTTTTGTTTATTGCTTTACACCTATTCGACGGCTAAGGTCATTAGAAGCGGGATGGAACTGGAGACAAGAAACGGGAAGGAATTCGGCCATGGCCTTTTTGAAGGAAGCATCTCGGCATTCGCCTGGAGTGATTTGGGGAAACCATGGAAAACCTAAATTTGGATGCCCAGACGGGGATTCGAACCCGCGTCCTCCCGAATGCGAGGCCAGAGCGTTAACCGTTCACCCACCACGCTCGATAGACGAATAGCGCTGTATTAAGTATAAAATTGGAGTATGGCGGCATAATTTAATTTTTTCGTAGTAAACAATAATTGTGTTGTATGGAAAAATCAACGAACAAAATGTTTTTACAGTTGCCGATGATCTAACCACGTTCTACTCTTTGTACACCGAAAATTTTTTTGTGTTTAAAAAATCTCCACTTCTTATTGACACAATACACTTACGAGATCACTGAAACAAATTATTATTGTTAGATAATCAACAAGGCCGATTTGAAACGTTTTCTAATACTATTTCCCAACAAAGCAGTCTCTAGGTTGAAGAAATGGAAAGCAGACGAAATCGATATTAGATTTCGCTTATGATAGGAAGAAAACACAAAGATATTAAACGACACAGTAGTTACTAGTTTGTTGCGATTATAGCATTCTCTAAATTATTTGGCATTCGTTAAAAAATGAAATTTTTAAAACTACTTTAGTTCACAAACCGATCCTCCCGAAAGTAACATACAAAGCTATTGTATCATAGGTAGGTCAGCCAATTCCGTTCATCTGGGATCTACAGTTTAACATGGAATCCAAACCACGGAACGTCCTGGCGTAGCTCACATGATCAAACACATTTCGTAAACATTTCTGCGCCATTTTTATGGATTCATAACACTAGTTTCAAACAAATCAAAATTATCAGCTTATTTTCTGCAGTCCGATACATCAAATGTAATGGATTTAATTTTAACACGAGAATATGACGCTAACAACTGTCCTTAGAACCCGCCTCCTTTACGAGCGTTCTGTCTAATGAGTAAGTCAATTCATCCAGTAAGCCACGCAGGCAGGACGGAAGACTTCATTAACCAGAATGCACAAAGCAAGAAAACTTAATGGAATGAAGTCAGTAGAGGCGGGAGAGTGTTGAGGACAAGGACCGCGGAGGAATTCGGCTATGACCTCTGAAGGAACCATCCCGACATTCGCTTTTTTTAAGGGTGGGGTGGGGGGTGCCCCCATAACCACCTCCTCCAAGCATGGCGGCCTTCCTGTTATCTACTGCTCGCCTCTGCGCATGCATTCAGTAAGTAATTCTATAGGTGATTACAGGAACGGAATTGCGATGTATTCCATGCGTCCAATCGTCCGCCTGGAGTGATTTAGGGAAACCATTGCTCCCGAATACCAGACTCGAGCGATATCGCTTACCCACCAGCCTCGCTGACTAACTACAGTCAGGAACGAGCGCAATGGAATAACACCGGAAGAGAGGGAATCATAATCTTACAAATAACAGAATAAAGGGAAGCAATATACCTAAATAGAAATTGAAAAAGAATGTCTTGAAATTTAGTTTGTTCTCTTCGTCAAATGATTGTTTTTATTTTTTTGCTTATAGCTTTACGCCTCGTCGAGGACATTAGAGGCGGGATGGGACTGGGGACAAGGATCTGGAAGGAATTCTGCCATAGAATTTTAAAGTAAGCGTCCCGGCAATCGCCCGGAGTCATTTGGGGAAACCGTGGAAAACCCAAATCTGGATCCCCGGACGGGGATTCGAACCCGCCTCCTCCCGAATGCGAGGCCAGCGCTCGGTTTCAAATGTTTTATGATGGCTTTTACCCAATTACTTACCAACGAAACATCTCGAAAATTCCATAGGTTTTTGTCATATTCGCTAAAAATTATCTGAAAAATATGCACGAACATAAATAAATAAACTGCTCGTCGATAGCAGAAAGAAAGCTTTAAACACAAAAGTTGGGAGTTAATTTGTAAATGTATATTGCGTGCCGTCAGCAGGCTACAAGGATGCATATTCCCTCTCAAGTCCTAAGGAAAGATGAAACATAACAGCCTTTGTAAGGGCTAGAAATGTATCCTTTCAGAACGCGATATCGCATCGTATTCTGCAGTAGCAAACAATAGCAGCCGCTGGTACTGATAAGGTCAGGCATGTTACGTATCGTACGTTCCAAGGATGTTTGCGCGAGCTAAGAGTGGTGGATTGGCTAACACGGCATCAGACACGGCGACTGTGTTCTACTTGTTCTAATAAAGGTGTCTCCTTTTTCAAGTTTTGAGTTTATTTAGATGCTCTAAAGATTAGTTGATAAAACGCTGCGAGTAGCTGGTGCTAATGACCACGAGGTCGACGCGCCCTGAATCTGAAGCGACAGCAGCGTTAACGCCTCCTCCAAAAACACAACCTTCAGGTTTTTAATTGCTTAGATTGACAGTGGACTGAAGCACCATACAACCATAACTCTCCTCATAATTACAACACACGAAATATAAATGACTAATACCACTATAGCCTGTAAAATATGACAATATTTGAAGTTATTAATCATTCAAGCTTATTTTGTAATGTTATACATGTTTCGGTTGCAGTGTACAGTTGGAGCTTCTACTGAATTAGTTACAGCAGACGTATGGAACCAATGAAATTAAAAATAATTAGGAATCCCAAAACCTTATGCTCTACCGCATAATATTAGTTTTATTCCTGTTACAGGCCTTATTCGGCTAGATAAATATGGAACTACTTCCATCCGCATGAAGTAATAACATCAGTAATATGGCGCTTACGAAAGCAGCTAAATTGTTTATAAAACTAAATTAATCGTGAATTATTCCATAACAAAGACTTCATGTCAACCTAACCACAAGCTCCACTAACATAGCCGTTCGAAAATCATAGCTTCTATCACCAATGTATGAATACATTCACTGCATCGCGACCTAAATATGACGCATTGAAACTATTACATTCGGCTGATATAATGACATCAGTAATTAAAAGTAATAATTAATATGTTAATTTAAACACAGAAAGTAATTTTATTTAAGTGTTTTGGTCATTAATTTCTTCGTGCTTTCTAAAATAGTGACACAGGATATAGCGAAAACATCTACTTCAAACATAAATGCCTTGTAAACCCGTCAAAAATAATGGGTTGTACATAGAGTGCATTCCTTCGCAGGTGCTTAACTAAATACCATTGATATTGAATAGCGTCCATATCCTAAAAACGATGTTAGTTTGCTATAACAGTGATATCTCTGGACAGAGAATATAAGAGAACATCTACATCGACTAAATATAAATAAACAAAACGCCACTAATACCTTAATTTAAACGCATTACATACTTTTTCTGAGTTCGCTGATGTTTAATTAAATAGAACTATTATTAAATAACGATCATAAACCTCTGCTATGTACTAACATCTCTGGCCCTTGTTCATCCAACAACGAAGGCTGGGCGCGACATTACGGACATAGCTACACAATGACCAGGCTTAGCCTTTTAGTAGTATATATGCTGCTACGACAGGGGCGATCTGCGCCGCCAGAAAAACCACATTACGACCACACGGAATATTATTATCATTATTTGCAGTACTACAGATAACATAATAGAAACAATACCTCTTTTTAATGGCATTCGGCTTTTTAGCCATTCAGCGAGCATAATCTGTACTTCATTTTCCTCAATTATGTCAGGTTATTCTAGTGTTGTTGATAATCTCAAGTGAAAGGACAACACAGGATGAACATAACACTTAATTAAAACCACCCAAGTCCTGAGCCGGTCTCGAACCGGCGATCCCTGCAACGCGAAGCCAGCACCCTCTGGCCCCGCGCTACGTCGTACGTTCTACAAACTGTCTCACTAGTGACCCTCTCGTTTTGCTATTCCTCAATGAGTACATTCAGCAATTCCTTCTTTGTAGTTATCTTTTTCTCAATTATTTCCACCACCTTGTCCAGCCCGATCTTTCTCAGCTAATTCATAGCTCCTCGAATCCTCACTTTTAGACCCAGGGGCAGTACACCTGCTGCAACTGTTATGGTTGCTATTGATGTGCGATATGCGCCGGTATTCCTAAATAGTATAGTTTGCTGCAGGCTTCTGATTTTCTCCCTCGGCTTAACCATTGTGAGGTGTTTGGCCCAAACGCTTGCTGCTTAGCCGACGATGGATGCAAATATTATGTTGTGGTATGTTTTCATTGCCAAGGCAGGGATCTGGAACCTTCTGTGACCAATACTTATGATTCCATATTATTTATAACTGGTATAGCAGTCACTTCGTTCTCGATTCGGCTAATGTTAGGAACATTCAATGTGTCAACATCTTCCAACCATACAGTATCATCATCATCGTTGGGCAAAAACTCTTGTGTGATTGCTTATGTCAGTTAATGACTTTGAATGTGAAAGATATAAACCACAGAAGGCACTCTATCGTTAAAATATGTATGCGAAGGTCATATTTTGACGAAACCTCCAAGGCGGATTGGTCTTTCGGCGTATCAAAGGCGGCTGACGTGCGACATCATAAATAGAGCGAGAACTCCACGTGACAAAAAGTGAATCAAATTAAGCATGTGACGTCACAAAACTTATGACTCCCCCCCCTCCCCAACCTGGTCATACGATGCCATACTTTGCAAACCCCTCCCTCCCCCTTAACGTGTGACGTAATTTATGTATGACCCCAAATAGAGCCGCTGACATATTCCGGGGGGGCCACCTTTGTTTATTTCTCTTGTGATTACATTATTAGGGCATTTCATAGTAACAATACTATGGTTGGAGCAGTCTCTCAGACTGTATTGCTGAAGTTCCTCTTTCCAAGAAGCCATGGCTAAGTCAGCCTGGAATGCACGCCGGTAGTTGAGATAGTGGCGGTACTTTCTGTGCATCCTGATCGTACGTAGAATGAGGGAACGCTTTGAGGAAGCTGGCCGGAAACAGTCTATCAATGGCGATAGCTGCAGAACAAATGACGTATTTCGAAATGGTAGACACCGGAAACTGGTTGACTCTTATCTTTGTTTGAAGGAAGAAAGACGCTAGGGCGAAAATTTATGGAGAATGAAGAAAGCTACGGTGACGAAATCGTAGAAAAAGTTATGTAACAATGAAACAGGTAATCAGGGAAATCACTGATAAATTACCTAATTTTTTCAAAGGATTGTCCAATGTTCTATGATAGTCATTATGACTGGTAATTTCAACAAAAATCTTAAAGCTTTTGATTTAAACGTAATTCGGAAATTACAGATACTGGTACTAGATGATGGTTCTGCTATCAACGTTAACTGTAATTCCCAAGAACAATTCAAGAAAATATTTGCGAAAAAGAATTTAACTCTCTAGGTATTGAAGGAAGTCATATTTACAGGTCATCTTAGATCCCTTTAGTTGTTTGGCCTTGCATTCGGGAGGACGTGGGTTCGAATCCCCGCCGGGCATCCAGATTTGGGTTTTCCATGGTTTCCCCCATTTCAGGCGAATGCCGAGATGATTCCTTCAAAAAGGTCATGGACGAATTCCTTCCCATTCCTTGCCCCCAATCCTTTCCCGCCTCTTAATGACCTCGAAGTCGACGAGACGTAAAGGTTTTTTTTTTAAATTAGTTTTATGTTTGACGCTGACTCACGAAAAATGTCAACGATGAATATCAGACACTGGAAAACCAAAGCCCACATTTATTTTACCACTGCATTTAAGGGGAAAACTTATGTAATTTATTCCGTAGTGACAGACACTATTTTCAATAATTATTTCCAGAACAGCAGTACGGCAATTATAATCAAGTAAATTAATCTTTAACATAATCGTCACATATGTTCATTACGCAGCATTATAACATTATAAGCGTATTAAATTATTAGACTGATGATCCACTCTCTTTGCGGAAAATTGATGCATAAAAATTGAAAATCAACGCCTTAAACCTGCTAGTTATTAGAAGGCAAATTTTCAGTGAGGATGTCTAGAGTAAAATCACGGAACAGCATTTTTTTAGCTGTAACGGACAGTCTACGAATTAGGGTTTAAAATTGGAGTTTTAGTGGAGAATGTTATAAGCCGCTCATAGCGGGAGCGCAGGCAAGCGAGATGCTTACGTGTCGAAAGAACTGCAGAATTGCAAGATTCAGATTAATGCAGCGCGTAGCACACATCATGCGTCTAACCGTGATTGCATTCATAAGTACACCTGCATGGCGTGATCTCGGTCTATTCTGCGATTGACTATTCTGCCAGCAGCCATGTAGAAGGTAAGACTTGTGTCTTGTTTGTGCCTATGGCACTAAGCAAAGAGATGCTTTGCCCCTTGACTTGTCTCATGTTAGTTATCAGTTGGTTAGATACATTATTCAGTCTGTGTAACTTGAATGAGTTATTTGCCGTTGTTTGTAATAATGTTGTTACCGTGCGTGGTGGTGTAATGGCTAGCGTTCTGGCCTCGCATTCGGGAGGACGGCGGTTCGAATCCCCGTCCGGGCATACAGATTTGGGTTTTCCATGGTTTCCCAAATCACTCCAGGCAAATGCCGGGATGCTTCCTTCAAAAGGCCATGGCCGAATTCCTTCCCATTCCTTGCCCCCATCCTTTCCCGTCTCTTAATACCTTGCTGTTGAGAGACATTAAGCAGTTTAAAAAAATGTAATAATGTTGTAATTCCTCGTAGTAATCTTATTTGGTAATGTTGGGTTATATTCGTGATCGTTATTTAACCATTCAGGTATTAATTCAGTAAAGCCATGTTTCCATTATATTCGTATGAAGAAACTATTAATTTGTTTAGTAAGATCAAGATGGTAACATTGTAGTCATGCGTACGTGTCGACTCCTTTCAGCATAACTTTAGATAGATCTACGGATACTTGTAATGTTAGGTTTTTATAATTAAAGTATTTGTGTCTTAAATTATCCATTGTGTTGTCTAAGTCATTTACAGTCGTTAGGTTAGAACCCAAGTTATTTCAGATAGTTGTGTGGGATATAACGGCAAGGTAAGAACGATGATAAATATCACAATTAAAGCAGTTCGGGATCCCTGCTATATAAAAGATCGCCTTGGTGTCAAATATCCTTCCTGACAATTAACATCTTGGTACCCACCTGTATATAATCTGTTATAATCCGGGCGATAGCCTAAAACCCTGATGAACACTTCTAAGAACCCCTCCAAATCAATCATAATGCCCACGTAGTGGACTGCACGGCCATAATAAGCCTCTGAATACATAAATCCGCCACATAGTTGCAAGACGGAGAAACTGCAGTATACTAGCCGAGGACGAAAGTCCTAGAACACCAGAGTGATAGCATCAACAAACTTAAATAGTATTTTGTTTATATTAATCAAATATCCAGCCTACTAGGAACAGTCGGGTAGTTCGATTGAATTGTTCATCAGTTCATAAGACAACGAGAGTGTCGAATTCTCACGCGACACAACTGTGTTCTAAGCGGTCTCTTTCTCAATTAATTGTCAGCGGATGTATTTAGGTTCTGTTGTGAATTATGTCGGGGGAGGTCGACAGATCTGTTAAATTAATTTCACTTCTTAACTGTTATTCACCAAGAGTTTAGTGTAAATCACAACCTATAAATTCTTCGGTAAATGTCAATTTAGGAATTTAATTAGATTGGTGAGCCGTTAAAATGTATTCCACTACCGTAGTTGCAAGATGAAGTTAAAAATTTCAACATGTATCTGTTAACTTGGTTCTTAGCGTGTTCTATGTTTACCCCAGAATGTCGTAGTTCTATTCAGTCGTCCTCCATTTCATGTATTTCTTCTGAGAGCAAAAATAGGTCAGGATGAGATTATTTTTTTATTTTATTTTTAATTTTTGATTGGTGTATTGTATATGCATTTTACAATTTCTTATATCAGGAGTAAATCGGCCATGTGTTGAAGCCTCCTTCCTCTACAAAATCAAGATTTAATCATTTTATCTGAACAGGCGGTGTGAACGACTGGTAATGAAGCTTCTAGTAAATCACACCAGGAATCATCTAGTCTGCAGTTAATGTAAAGTGGTTGCGGCAGAAATTATCCGAATTATCAGAAAGTATTGTAAGAAATAGACATACGAGGCTTAGGGACCAAGACCTTGGAAGTGAGGATAAACTGCACTTATTTCTGTGGCACTCATAGCGGCCACATATTTCGTTTGTTGCTTGCCTTCAGCTCTTCATCCCGTTGAGTCTCTGTAATAGGAATCAGTGCCTCCCCCAACCAACCTTCCCAGAGTTTAATACCAGAACTCGTTTAAAAAAAACTATTATCACTCCATTCATGAGCCAATAATAACATATTACTTGTCCTCTTGCTTGATGAAGGGTCACATAAACCTACTTTATCAAATTATTTTCTTAACTTGTGATCATTCCCATCTCTACTCAGCAGTGTAATCAGAAGAGTTGATAGCAATATGTTGTAGTTACTGTGACACACATATATTGGGTATCAAAGAGTGTACGTGGTAATGGAAGAAGGTTGTTTCCCGAGCACATTGAAACATGTGAAATTAATATGTTTACCCACCTGTTGGAATAAGAAAGATGCAAAGTTTTTTCTCGCTCATGTCAGGCGGCTACAGCTACCAGCATGTTGACAACTAGCGGCGCTGACAAACATATGTTCCCCTGGTACTGACAAGCGTCTGAATCGGTAAGTAGGCCATACTGCGAAATAACTGAATGTCTCTGGTGATAAATTTTTTCGCAAGTATAATAACTAGCTGATATCATAAAAAACAACGGTGTAAAAGTCACAACAAATGTAATTCATACACACAAATACCTACATCTGAGATATATTTTAAAATAATTTTTTTTTCGGTGCCGTTTGGAAAACGCTAAAGATAATTCCGCTACGTTTCATAGACTTCTGACGCTGTTCTGGTCTATAATTATCTTAAACACTGATAGAAGTCTTTAGAATTTACTTTAATAAAATTCGTTGAACGTAGAGGCTGCACGTGAACTCGATAACTAGGAAACCTTACGGCGAGTTCCATGATACCCGAACTGTTAGTTAAACTGGCCGCCACCACAGCGCTGCTCATCTAACCTGAAAGACTGCATTGACTTTATTGTGCTTATACTGTTAAAAGGAAGTGTAAATTCCAGACAAATAATTGAATCTGGTTTGATTTTCACTTACATTGCTAAAAGGAGTTGTAATTACTAATCTAACTGAAAGACAACTGTTTGTTGTGGAAGTAAATGCACAAAAATACGATGGACAGAGATTTAAAAAAATATAGAGCAATGTCAGTTTAAATTTACTGTTGCTTTTTGTTTATTTACCATGTCTAAATACATAAATCCATACTCTGTATTATCGGTAGCAGGTAGTAGAACCAGGTAGTGTACAATACTACAATTTATAATTTTGTATTTTTGCATATTCAAAAGATAAATATTTAATAACTTAGCAAGTAGGTAAAGAATCACTGAAAAGAAAATACGAGTACTAATTTTTTTGAGAGTCAATTTATGTACGGATTATAAAGAGCCAGCAGCTGATCTGTTTCCTTGTTTATTGTAGAAAGGGGAAGCACAGTTGACATACTTATCACTAACGACCCGTGACACAAGAGCTATTGACCATTTTCCTGTATGTAATTAAACCTGGATATGGGAAATAGCTTACGCACATCAGAATCAGAATGTCTCGTTCAGTATCCACTACGGAATGATTTTACGCCACAGCTGAAAGCTCACTAGAATGTTTCGAAAGCTTTACACATGAAAAAGCTGTAAAACCTGTGCTACAACTAATCGCAGGAAGTAAATCAGAAATGAAAATCAATTAAGTCATGAAAAGCGTCCTACTAGTATTATTTTTAAAATGAGTTAATAATCATAAAATTTCTCGAGCATCGTCTCAAAAAATCTTCTTTTGTGTCCCACCTTCATGTAAATACGAAGGTCATATACATTTATGACATAACATTTTACATTTATAGGCACACCAATGAAGACACAAAGTAAACTGAAGAGATGTGTGTTCTTCACTTAGAATATTAAAGTCTAAAGTCATATCATCAAATGATTCAAATGATACCGCATATTCTGTCATTTCACGACAAACTTACAAGCCCTTCATACTTTGACATCTCATAATAACTCAACACGTACTGTTTGAACTATGTTGTCACCTCATAAGATCTCTAACTGTGGGAGTTGTAAAGTAGTACTAATTTTTCTTTGTAATGTATAACAAATGTGATCGTAAAACATCTTGAACGGCATTGAAGGATGCGCTCAGAGGTTCGTAGGCTTCTCTACAGTCGCAAAAACTGACTAGCGATTTCACTATTTGTGTGTAAGATAAACACATCTTCCTCTCGTGGTTCGAAAGCATATGGCAGTACTTTTTTTATTTTTGTGTATAGCTTGTTTGGCCTGGAGACCTCCGTACGAATGTTGGCCAACCAGTGGCTGAATTTTAATTGCCCATGTCTACCCCGGACATTATCCTCGAGTAGGAAATAAAGTGTCACCAGCTGTTTGAGAAACTTGCAAGCCATATTCTGTATAGTGTAGCTTTTGTCTGTGAAATACAAGTTTATGAGGCGGTTATTGGGTTCCGGCCCAACATTTGCCTCGAGAAATGTGGAACCCGCTTACAGGTAAAAACCGTAAGGGTGCAGTCAATACGCCTGAGGTGAGATTTCAACCTCGGCCCGTTGTATCTCCATAGTCCAGTGTTGTGGCGGTTTAACGTGCACAGCCATATTGATGGACTGAATAATACCGTTTACCAGCGCTTTAAATGGAAGTCAGATTTGTTGGATATTTGAGTCCTGAATGAGATGTCCACTCAGAGCAAGATATATATTTCAAATTGTCCTCCAGTTACATTTGATCTCAAAGACCGAGCGTGGTGGGTGAGGGGTTAACGTTCTGGCCTCGCATTCTGGAGGACGCCGGTTCGAATCCCCGTCCGGTCATCCAGATTTGGGTTTTCCATGGTTTCCCCAAATCACCCCAGGCGAATGCCGGGATGCTTCCTTCAAAAATGCCATGGCCGAATTCCTTCCCGTTCTTTGTCCCCATCCCGCCTCTAATGACCTCGATGTCGATGAGGCGTAAAGCCATAAGTTAAAAAAAACTCAAAGTTCGCTGCAACCAATGTGGTGTCTAATGTCCATGGGGACTTGCATAACAGAGTGCTAAAGAGTGCTTTGCATCTCACAGTAGGTGAAACACTGAATTGCATTTGCACAAAGAAGACTTCAAGACTTGCAACTGCACCTGAAGATGGCGACGGAGATAAAAGTCGCCGAAATATTGAGTATTAATAACAACATCACTCGGTTTGTTTCCCGAGAAACGTTTATAAACAAAAAGACTATTGCAACCGAGATCGTTCAAGCATGCTAGCAGAAATTTAACGCCCTTATATAAAATCTCCGGATTAAGGAGAAAAAAATATTGCGTGTTTGAGGAGCTGCAGACAGCAAAATACCAACATGCGCTTGTTGCCATTGCAAGCAGCTTATCTGGTCTCCATAAGAACAAGTAAAGGATGTGGAATAGAGAAATCTATGTCACAATGTTGCCACACTGCTAGCTCTAGGTTCTTCCCCTTTGGACTGAAAGAACTGCTGCAACCCATTAGAGTGATACCATAATCTAAATAAATAGGCTACGCTAGTACCCTTATTTTCTGTGCTGTGTTTTTTAATGTTTTTACGATGTTAATATTTTGCTTTAATTTGGTTCAATTTGTAAAATGATACTATCGAACTTATTAATCTTTTATTGGTTATAGATAGTAGAAGTTAAATTCAGTTGTAACTGATGGTTTCAGTGAAACGTTTGTGAATATTGAAGTAACCTTAATCTACGCATCTCACATTTGACTAATACATCTCAGAATTAATTAAGATTTCCAAGGAGTTTTTTACTCAATTCTGGTGTCAGTGGTGATCTCAGCTAATAGGTACGGTAGTATATAAAATTACTGTATCCATTTGAAATTCCAGTTTTCAAATTTTCTGTCAGTTTTTACCCTTGTAGCGACAGACGTTTGTGAACTACTGTATATGGTTAAGATGATAACAGATACACATCCATTATGGAACACCAAGTGCTGTGTTCTTCAAGCTTTTAGTGGTTTAATTAGTACTACAAGACGACGTTTCAGTCACCCTGTTAGGTAAAGTTGTTTTTCGACAGTCCTCTCTTGCGTTTGTTAGATACACAGATAAAAAACTAAAGGCTGGTTATGATTGTAAGGTGGGGAAGGAATCGCTTGGCATAACTTTTGATAATAAACTCAACTGAGCAAGTAGTAGGAAAAGGTTACAAACTCGATTTCAGTCATAAGGGTGCGGGAAAATTTTCTTTCGTAGGTAAGGGCGTCAGAGATTGGAATAATTTACCCAGGGAAATGTTGAATAATTTGCCAAAAACGCTGAAAGAATTTAAGGTTAACATTCGCAGAGAGAAAAGTAGACATACACAAGAAAGGGGGAAAATGTGTGTAGGAAAACTGCCACCGGGGTTTGCGCTCCGCCTCAATTAAATAAATGAAGTTAAATTAAAATAAGAAATTCGTATGGAAAATATATTCCAAATCTAAAATAAATCAACGCAAACTTTACGTTAAAGCCAAGTTTTCGAGTGCCTTCGAGTATCTTCTATCGCTATGGCATTACCATTCGCTTCTATTTTAATTCTCAAACGCTCTTTTTAATATCTAATACAACTTGTGAAAGGTATTTCCAGTTTTACACAGCGTTCACAGTACTGCTCGCTCATTTCCGTCTGGAAAAAAAAAAATCGCACAGGAATACATAATCAATGACAAACGTTGATGAAAAACAACTACTAACAGAATACAGTTGAGAAAATTTCCACTGGAGTTCATATTCGGTAAAAGCTCATAAACTTTTTGAGATGCAACTCTATTATTTGGTACGTACTTTATGAATTTCTGAGTTAATTCTAAGGTGATTTCTACAGATAAATTTAACTTTCCTCCCATTCACCCTGTCCAGCTCCTGTAATTGATATCGACAATGTGGGTCCCTTCAAGCCACAGTGTGACCAAAGTTTTGTTGCCCATTTCCCTCCTTTCCCTCTTACATGTTCATTTCACCTCTTACCTTCTTCACCTACCTCGCACACGTTTAAAATCGAGAAGACCTGCCTACATGGAAGCAGCCAGTCTCAAACATAACAGCTTTAACTTGTATGAAGAGTGAGAAAGGAGTGGGAAACCAACAGCCCACACAATTGTGAGCTTATATAAGACCCGACAACCTGTGTTCCAGGGTTTGACTTGCCTAGGCGTCTTTGGTGTCGATTGAACAGATTTCGCACAGGTAACGGAGTGTGCGATGCAACATTGCATAAATGGGGTCTCCGTGAAGATGCGTTGTGTGACTGTGGTGGTATACAAACTGCTGACCACATTGTGATGGATTGTCCAGTAAGAGGACTATTTGGAGGCCTTCTCATACTGCATCAAGCTGGACCAGCTGCCAGAAGATGGCTTGAATCTATAGATATAGTTATTTGATCGTACATGACTTTTGTTGTACATGTTATTTGTTGCACTTGGCATACGATAATAATAATTTTACCTCTTCAATAGATGCGTGACTGAAACTGTTTTCCACCACCTCCTCAATTTTCTCTGCTCAAATGATATCAACCAGGAAAGGAAGAACTGCTATAGTGTTGGCCAACCTGCATACCAGCCAGTTACTACCTACCAGGAAATGAGCAGGGGATGTACTGAGACGCTCAACTGGGTGGGAGCGTTGACGAAACACGAGAGAGTCAGCTGTTTCTAGAGAAATTACGCCACCATATAAGCTATCACTGCTTTTGTTAGTTAATAACATCCAGGAGACAATAGAGCATCGACTTTATGCTGTGTCGAAATCTGGGTTCAAATCTCGGATCAGAATCTCGAATATCGGTCTTTGAAATTATTCGAGGCGAATGACAGAATAGGTCTCGTTCGTAGTAACGCGCCCAGCTCTGATAACAGCGATGTCGACGCCGCAAGATATTTTACCAACATCACCAGCACTCACTTAAAGCTTCATACAACCCTTTTCTGATTAACGCTATATACTATGCATACAAATCGCAAAAATATCAATGAATAAACTCACTGGAGTTTTATTAGATAAACTCGATAGATCCAGTTCTGAAAAGAAATGCTTAATACGAACTGACAAAAACAAATTTCATTAATAAATAAGTGATATTAGTTAAGATGATTTTAATGCTAGATACATAAAATTTTCAGAATACAGTTCTTTACTGTCTGATACAGCCAACATTTTGCCTCAGTCCGCTATCTCCTATACTAGGCTATCGGAACCATGTCACGTACACTTTAAGGTTTTCAGTCTATTACGCAGGTTTCCAAATTCTGTAAACAAGAGAATAGTTCACTGATTAGGTACATTTCGAAAACAGTGAAGGAGATGTAGTGTACATCGGGTGGCAGGTAAAGATTCTGATATAAATGAAGTTTCTTCCGTTATAAACTGGTTTAGTGCAGCCATGGTCTCCATGCGCTGTGCTACTATCTCCACTCCCAATGTATCCTCAGATTTGTTTCACATATCTCTTTTTCCATAAATCTCTTTCTCCAGCTATTATTACCAGAACGTACCCGCTATGCCAAGCCGCTTAATTTTTAATATCTCTGTACCGCTTCACATATGCAGTTTTAGTTCCTCAATATTTCACACTTAAATATTACTGCAATTTTCGCTGTCTTTTATTTCATTTTAGATCTCCCATCTGCTGTAATTTGTAAAAAATAGAATTTACTTACTTCTTCTGCTGTATTGGTTATAATTTTTAATATTTATTGTCATTGTTATAATTCTGCTGCAATTATTAATCTCTGTTCTGATCTATTTATGGTTTGTCCCAAATTCTTCTACCTATATCTTGTTCAAGGCGTTCAGTAACGTCCTTATGTTTCCATTCTCATTTGGAAACAGACAAATCATAGAATAAGTTCTCCTTGATTCTATAGGTGCACTTAAATTTTCATTCGTTTCTTTGATTGCGTCTTCTAAACATAATCTTAATATCAAAGACTACAGCCTTATCCGTCGAATACGGTCAGCCGACCTGTGCAGATGTCTCGACACCTGATGAAGACGACGGAGCTAGTCATCGAAATATCGTGTTTTCAAAAACACTATCCGGCGGTACACCCGTGAAGACTTCATTTCAGACTCTAAATTATTTACAATGCGGAGGCGTACAAGTCAGTTTGAAACCACTTACACCGTGCATGTAATGAAAGTAATTTGATCAAGGCAGATTGGTTAGAGACTTTAAAGACAACTTTCACTTGAATACTGTAAATAAACAAAAAAAAAAAAAAAAATAGCCTAAAAAAAAAAGGGACAGAAGTAAAATGGTAAAAAAAAATACCCATAAAAGCAAGTTAATGAAGGCAATGTCAAAAAGGCAAATACTTCTACAAATGAATTCCTGAGCCTTAGTGCTAAGAAAGAAAGATAGGACCTCAAAGGAAAGATTTTGGTAAACCGAAATCTCTATGGACGGACAGGGATTTGAAGGCGTGTACTCCCGAATGCCAAATCCTTGCGTTACCGCACACCGTCCCGGCTTAGTTGTTGTGACTAATCAATTTAAACCGGTAATCAACGGCTAAAAGGGATAAACTTTAATAATGGATCATTTCAGTTAATTATTTCTTAAAATTTATTAATTAATGTTTGTTAATCAAAACATGGGATTATAAATTAAATGAATTGTAAATGAAAAGGTCTCTAACAGATTTTTACATTTACGGTATTATGATTCCAAAGATATGTCTGATTGTTCAACACGAATAAACTCTAGTTGAAGGAAAACACATTTATTTTACAAGGTTAGCAATCTCGAAAAGAAACATCACAAGTGAACGTTTCATTACATAGCGTTTACACTACGTACTTAGTTGAATTAACCGCAGGCCGTTTTCAGATTTATCTTATGTAAAGTTAATTATTTAACACTTGTTATTTAACACTGGTGACTCAAAGCGTAAGGTGTAGTCTGCTACCTGGGCCCTTTGCTGTCGAAATTATCCGTTGTGCCAGCTTCCGAGACTCAGTGTTAGTCGCTGGAACTGCCAGGGTCTTAGTTTCTGCTGGACTCTGGGTTCGGCATGTCATGCTGCACCAGAGTCGAATGTCAGTAAAGTGAGCCATATGGCAATGATCTCACTGTCGTCCTCGAGCTCTCTCCGAAAGTGTTTTCTGACGTCGTTCTTCCTCTGCTATTCCCAGCTTGGCAGAAACTCAGAAAGACTCTTATTAGTTCACGTAGCTTGTCAGGTGTTCTGTCACCGCAATCAGTTTAGTTACCTTTTACTCGTGTGCGTAGACATTCTAGTCTGGATCCTCCACGAACGGAGTATAACACCCTGCTTTAGCTGTCCAGTAAAATGAACTGTCAGCCGCGACCTATAACTAGATTTGCCCCGAATGTTCGAAAATTATTTTATTTTCTTTGCCATAAAACTATCCTACCAAAAAAAGTGAAGCTGGCTTCCCACGACCCGCGCATTTGTCAGCCGGGCCGATCCAGCTACCAAGTGGCCCGGGGAAGAGTCTCGCCTGTGCTTGCAGGGATGGCGCGCCTCTATCCGTCGCACAGTAGGTAAATATCAAAGGCCCTGGTAGCTGAAAAGACACTAGACAAGGTGGTGGGGAGGCGGCGAGGGCTAACAAGTGGCGCGTGCTGATCCGCACACTTCGGCTGATGTAGCGTGGCCTACAAAACCACGCGCCGTGGGAACCCACCTTAAGACGTACGAGATTTCTGTGATGTGGAACACCACGTTACATATTGTTTACTGGAGTGGGATATATATAGAAAGATGTTAAGTTGGCGCAGACTTCATTTAATATTCTGTATTTAGCCAGCGGTTTTACAAGTCGTGTTCCACCCTAAGTTTTACCTTGATCATGTATGATTACCCAGCTTAATAAAGTTTCATCCGTAGCGCCTTGCACATCCGCTGCTGAATATAACAAACTAGTGAGTAGAAACATATTGTTCGCAGAGGCAGGATGTGACGGAATGAAAGGTAAGTGGAACGGAAAACAGACCGCCATAATAGTGAATCTCTAAGACGCAAGTTCATCAAAATCGGTGCGCCGTAGGGCCATAAATGTGTTTTTTAAGTCCCTGTTTCGGAATCTTCCAGTTTAATATTTTTTAAATTTAATTGTGGTGGCGCATGTGCCTCGGTGGCAATTTCCTTGTACACCACTTTTCCCACATCTTGTTTCAATACCTTCAATTCTTTTAGTTCAATTTTCCCAAACATCTACTCTTTCACTTTACGGATTTTAATTACTAAACTCTTTCAGTGTTTCTGGTAAATTTTTCATCACTTTCCTTGGTAATTTATTCCAATCCGAGACTCGTTTACCTAAAACAAGAAAAACCTACACTCTTTGCCTGAAATTGAGTACAAACTTGTGGTCGTGGACAATTTTTTCCCTTCTAATAGTACTCCTAGTTCTTCGGCTAATATCACATCAACGTATGCCACGCACATTACCAGCGCTCTCTTCATCCTCCACCTATCTCAAATTCCTCCCAATCCAACTGCTTTATCATGTCAGTTGTTTCCACAAACACATCTAGACTGCCAGAGGCGAGACGCTTAAAATGAGACCAATCTGATCTTTCTGCGACGTATAGATTATTGCGGTGTCTCCGTATACAACTTGTTTCACATGGCGAATGCTGTATAAAAAATTCTTGTGGCTCTTACTCGAATTTATCTTTATCGGAAATTGAAATAGGAGAGCGCCTTCTAAACGTCACATCAAACTTAACACGCTCCCATGGTGGGAGGGACTAGAATATTTTTATATAATTGATGCACAGGGAAATCCTTCAATCTTTCATGACGAATGTTATCAGTTATTTGAATATATCGGCCCTCAGGATTCGTCACAGTTTGTTCAGTAAATTTGCAGAAAAAGTTTTCGGTCAGTATTTGTTCACTATCACAAAACGCGGTTAGTAAATGCAGACAAAAGGTATATAGAAATACGACTTACATTAATCAATAACTTTCACCAATCAGCAAAAGTTAAAAGGAATTCCCTCGGTTAAAAGTTTTAAAACAAAATGCATTCACTTTTATTGAAAAGATAATTAATTTATACACGATTTTAAATATAAGTAAAGTCATGTGGTTGTAATGACCTGATGAATGTGTTTCTTATCGGCTGCTCCATCAGCCCTTATCCTAACCGTCTAGCCTAACGTGGTAACTCTACCAGCAATAGAAGTTTAAGGTGGAATCCGAACCACGGAAGCGTTCTGGCATACTTTACATTACACAGCAAGTTATGCTAGAGATGAAGGCCGGATTAAGGGCCTATGAAAATTCCCCACCGGAACAGGGATTCGAACCGGGAACCATCCAGCCAGATACCTTGACCAATGAGCCTTTGTTTTTTACCTATGTCTTTACGCCTCGTCGACGTCGAGGTCATTAGAGGCGGGATGGGATTGGGGACAAGGAACGGGAAGGAATTCGGCAATGGCCTTTTTGAAGGAAGCATCCCGGCATTCACCTGGAGTGATTTGGGGAAACCATGGAAAACTCAAATCTGGATTCCCGGACGGGGATTCGAAACCGCGTCCTCCCGAATGCGAGGACAGCGCGTTAACCACTCATCCACCACGCACCGCGCACTGAACCAACAGGCCGCTCGCGATTTTGAAAGGTGTGTTACTATTGATGTAGTCTAAACAAAGAAATCGTGAATACTAACTACTAGTCTGTTGTTGGCCTCTGTACATTAGCAGAGATGACAAACATCTTGTTACAATTACGTCTTACTGGGTTTGGATGCATGGGGACCAATCAGTCGTTTTCTATCAAATTGCCGAAGCATTGGATACTTTCCCACTAATCATGTTCTCTACTGCGTAGTCGACAGGTAGAACAGGTACATAGAAATAAGGATTAGTCCCTTGAAACGGCAGTTACTAATATAACTTCCTCTCGCTAATACCAAAACTCTTGTACTGAGACAGCAAATGCCGAAAAGAGACATTTTTTTCAATGAAGAGTTTGAAACAATTTATAATGTAAAATATGTTACTATGTTCTGTGTTATTTTCTTGGTTTCATTTAAGTCTTCATATTTTTTTTTTTTTTTAATGGAATAGAGAAAAAATGACAATTTTAAATAATGAATGTAAGTTACTTTTCCCTTTGCTAAACACAATTAAAAACATTTTTCGTATGGCCGATACAGTTCTCCATAATTTTTGTCATCTTTCGTAGCTTGATGATAAGAAAGGTCAGAGTTAAAAGCTTATTTACATATATATCTAGACATTGAGGATTCCTGATAATTTTAAATAAATTCAGCCAAAGCAATTGAATATTTGTTCTGAAAGTAAATAAACGAACAAATATTCAATTACTTTGGCTGAATTTATTTATTAATCTTATTTACACATACGGTAATTGTCAGTTAAAACAAGATTAGGAACAACAAATCCTAAATTAAAAAAAAAAGAAGTGATATCCTGATGCCATAGCATTGGTGATGCAATATTACGAATTGGTGAAGACAGAAGAACTGCTGAAGAAAGATTTACCCAATCAGGAAGCGTACTTGAAGAATTGGGGAACCATTTCAGCGTAAACAAAACAGAGGAGTCTTACTTTAACCGGAACAACCATTAGGTGTGCCGGCCTCGGTAGCGTAGGGGCTAGAGTGTTAGCTCCGCGTGCCGAAGGTCGCCGCGGGCATGGGTGTTTAACTGTTGTGTCTGTGAATGTCATGTCCATCCTGTGGTGTGTCTAATTATCTGGAGAAATTCATCAGGCTGGCTGTGTGCCGAAAGCCATTAAAAAAAAAAAAAAACAAAAAAAAAAAAAAAAAAAAAAACAACAACCATTAGGTGAACGCAAAACAGAATATAAGTTTGAGTGAAGAGTTCTTCAACAAAACTAGAATGCAAAATATCTCGGAGTAACCTTCTACTGGACATTGTCCTTGCATTCAGAATTCAGTTCAGAAGTTGAGGGTTTGCATTATTATCCCCCCCCCCCAAAAAAAACTCAATTTCCCTTTCTAATATTTTTTCCATGCCATTCAATAACTTCTTTATATCCTTCCTCATATCCTGCAAGTAGGAAAATTACACCAGAAACAGCACCACACTCTTACGTTTTGAGCATACATGTCGACTTAAAAAATCTTGTTTAACTTCGTTTATTGCTTTACCTACTCTCATTCTGAATATCAGTAGTACTGCAGCTATGTCTCATATCCTTTTCCAAGTGAAGCTTCTTGTTGTTGTTGTTTTAGGGCGCGTCGACAGCGGGGTCATTAGCGCCCTAACAATTACCAGCCTAAACTGTGGCTTAAGAAATTACTAAAATATTGTCTGCATGGTCGACTGCTTCTTAATGGATACTGAATACAAAACAAACTGACAGTTTTATTATCGTCTGTACAAATAAATGAATGTTACATCCATATATTGTGGACGTTTTATTTGTCCTAAGTATTATGTCTTTACACACTGATCAGCCAGAACATTATGACAACCTTCCTAATAGCCGGTATGTCCGCCTTTCGCACGGATAACAGCGGCGACGCGACTTGGCAGGGAAGCAATGTGGCCTTGATAGGTCGCTGGAGGGAGCTGGCCCCACATCTGCACACACAAATCACCTAATTCCCGTAAATTCCGGGGAAGGGGCGATGAGCTCTGACGCCACGTTCAATCACATCCAGATGTGTTCGATCGAGTTCAGATCTGGCAAATTGGGGGTCCATCACATCAATTGCAACTTGCCACTGTGTTCCTCGAACCACTCCACCACACTCCTGGCCTCGTTACAAGGGGCATTATCTTGTTGAAAAATGCCACTGCCGTTGGGAAACATAGTCGTCATGAAGGGATGTACGTAGTCTGCAACCAGTGTACGATGCTTACTGGCCGTCATGGTGCCTTGTACGAGCTCCACAGGACTCATCGATGCCCGCCTGATGTTCCCTAGAGCATAATTCAGCTGCCGCCAGCATGTCTCCATCCCGCAGAACAGGTGTCAATAAACTGTTCTCCTCGAAAACGACGGATTCACACCCTCCCATCGGCATGATGAAGAAGGTATTGTGATTCATCAGACGATGCAACGTTCTTCCACTACGCTAACGTCCAGTGACGATGGTCACGTGCCCATTTCAGTCGTAGTTGCAGATGTTGTGGTGTTAACATTGGCACATGCATGGGTCGTCGGCTGCGGATTCTCATCGTTAGGAATGTTCGTTTGGACGTGGTTTCACCTTGGTTTCGCCACTTGTCGACGACACTCCTCGAACACCCGACAAGTCGTACAGTCCCCGAAATGCTCGTGCCAAGCCTGCGGGTCATCATAATCTGCCCTCGGTCAAACTCAGATAGATTGGCCGCCTTCCCCATTCTAAACACGGATAGCACGTTCACTGATACTACATACACTGTGCGTGTGTCTGACTAGCAGTCATTCCTCGTCAGGTGACGCTGCTATCGCCTGGACGGGTTTATATCGATAGTAGATAGGTAGTCATAATGTTCTGATCAGTGTATGTCACAAATGAAACTGAAGTGTTTAGAATTTAGACAAACGGTTATGCATTATGCTTCCACTTAAATGAAGATTTCCCTTGTTTCCGATTCATTAATTGTTTGCTTTTGTCAATAAGGTTTATATTATTCTGGATGGTCGCCAGTTCTTTTTCGAACATGGTTAGTTTCATTTGGGTGTTGTGTTTATAATGTCTTGTACTTCCAATAGTAAGTATATTCGTTTGATCTTACGACCGACCTGCTGCCAAAGTTCTGATTTGCCACGTATTACGCGTCTGTCGTGTTTGGACCTACAGTTTAAAATGTAATTCGAAACACGAATCATTTTCATTTATAGATACGAATTAAATTGCAATAGCTTAATGTAATTGAGATAAATAATCAGAAACACAAAGAGATGGCTGAATGGCTAAGAAGCTGAATACCAATTTTTTAGATGCAACCAGAAGATAGATGTTCTGACTTTTGTTTAAGTTGTTATTTGTATTTGCTGAGCAATTTTAAAATATCTCAGATGCCTTTTCTCCAGGATATCTATCATTTTGTATGTTTCAGTGGTAGTGTGCGCCTACTGGTTTAGATAACTGTCTCAATAGAAAAAAAATCTCTACTTTAAATGTCATCCATCCACAACCGAGTGCGTGAAAAGAATTTTAAAAAAAGATGGCTTTGAATAAAAATTGTGGTACTCAAAGTTTAATAACTATTTCCCTCTCGGAGTTATAAACTAAACCCCGCCTAAATTAAAAAATACGGCTTGAGAAAGACCGACGTCGTCGTGGAGTATCAAAGAGTAGTTGCAGGCCAAACGCAGGCTGTTTTCCCGAAGAGCAGAACGTATAAAGAGGTGGCGACATCTGTTGGAATCAGCGCGCATGCGCTCGCGCCATCTGTTAGCCACATTTCAAACAGTTTTGTCTAGGACATAAATTTACTTCCTTAATTCTTTTATCAACCTGGTAGAGCAGCCGCAAATGTCTCCCTGCTGTTTTGTCTGATGTTTTGATATTTGATACTGTATTTTGTTTAATGATAATCATTTTCTCCTAATTTGATAACAACAGAAATTATTTTAAGTGTGCCCGTTTGTTTGAGGATCGAGATATCAAATTTTTGCGTTTCACGATCGTTTTACAAGAGCCGTTTGGATTATTTTCGACAAATCCAGACAGACTTTTTAAACGGTAATTCATTTTCCTCCTTAGCTACTGACTAATAATTTCATGACATTATGGTGTTGGCGGAGGTATTATTAACATTTTTACATTTGTAACTGCTAGGTTGTTTTGTTTGATCCTATAAAAAAATGTTTTTTTCAATACTTTCTTGAATAATGCCTTACAGAACAAACGGAAGTTACATAACCGCGAGTGTAAAATGTCAATTCCTTGAAGAATTAGCGGATAAAGTAAAGCTGCACAACAACGTAAGTGGTGTCGGCGCGTAACTATTGGTCACAAGGAAAACTAATACTAGATTGTACTATGAGGCCGCATTTTGAAAATACAAATGAGACAATAGTCGTACTTCCAGGCTCAATTTAATAATTAACGTTTGAGTATCTACTTTTAATTTCGATTTCAGTGAAATATGTTTCCCAAGGAAGTATTTGAGTCCTAATGGTAAAATACATGAAATAGGAAAAAACTATGATACCAATACCTGCATATATTCCTTGTTCCTACTAGCATTTATAAGGAATTACAGTGTTGGTGTAAACCTTTTTCTGTGAGGGAAGACTACTCATGTAAGTACAGTTTGATATTATTAATATTGATAGTATAAAAGAAAACAAATTAGTCAAATGTAGTTTAATTGCGGATAAAATAGTCTAATAGTACCTTGTACGTATTCTTTGTAAAATAATGTGTACTGTACACTTGATTAAAGCTTTAATAACTAAACAGTAAAAATAGAATTTACAATCAAGCAATTTATCTGTGAACAGTATGATTCCTTTTCACCTTCCCAAAAGTTCTCTCTCTTGTGGTAAAAATAACAAAAACATTATTCTTTCCCATTATTTTTGCGCTCATGTTTACCCAAATTTTTTGTGCGTCGAAATTCTTGAAAAACCTGTTTAAAGTGGCAGTTATAAATGTTTTACGGTTTAGTCGTAGTAATCGAGTGACAGCAATGCGATAAAGCAGAAATGATGGGCACTATATGTTTAATAAGATCCTACAATGAAGAGAGAGTGATAAAAAAGAGAATGAGGGGCAAAGAAAGATAGCAAAATCACAGAAAGTCTGACGATGTCGCAAAACCCTTATCACATTAGCTGAATTCCGTTTTTAATTTACATTTTATATATTTTTACATCAACGACTCCGCAGTCGTTTGAATACCGTCGAGGAAAATCCGCGGGAGGTTAAAAAACAGCCGGAGTAAGGCTCTGACCGGAAGAGGTTTTAATGGGAATGCGGGGCTCTACCTCCGCGAATTCTGCTGGAACCGACAGTAGCTTTAGGAACCCCATAGCCTTCACATATACCTCGCATACACCAATACAAAAATATTCAGTTTATCGTCGCCAGAGCTGTAAAAGTAACGAGAAATTCTGTACCCGTATGTACGTTACTAAGCCAATCAGAACCCGTTACCTTCGAATCGTTACTCGTTACTTTTGATACGATCAAACACTAGCATGATGCATCCCATCGAGTCGCGTAACATTCGGAACGACTTCGTTCGTATTTGGTAAAGTTTAAGTAAATTGTTTATTTAGTAAATTAAGTTTACGTGAGTTGTTCGTTTCGATAAAACTTAAAGTAAAGTAATTATCACATGGATCTTACGAAAGCAACCTGAATGTACCTTGATTTACTTTAATGAATATTATATACGAATGAAAATCTAATTTCAAAACAAACACCTGTTTGCATACAAAAAAAGGACCTGACCTTTCACCTTACTGTGACATACCTAGTTACAATAACTAATGACGGTTATTTATTTAAAGTATCCTACTCAAAACTCTGCATAGTGATAGTGATTTAGTCTTTGTAAAGTTCAAGTAAATTGTTCATTGAGTAAAGTAAATTTAGGTAAATTGTCCGTACATTTGATTACTACATATTACATACTTCAGAATAACACCTAATATCACAATCGCAGCAACTAAAATCGACTAATTTCAAAACAAACATCTGCTCATTCAATCGCTGGGCGAACCGTTTCAACTCCCGCATGTTGCATGATACGTCGTGTTCGTTCGTTTATCGAATCAAACTGACATCTATATGACAAATGCGAGTAACGAAATGAATTTGTAACGATTCGGTACTTCTAGTCAGACGAAGAACCCGTTACTCAGTAACGAATACATACGGTTTGCTACAGCTGTAATCGTAATACGATAATTTTGTTTGTATCTACTGATTAACTCAATTATAACATGCGGCGTATTATCAAGAATCTTGCAAGAAAAAAAGTGGGTTCTATCATTAGATGAAAGGGAGGAAGAATTTATTTGATATGAACTTCTATTTATTGTGGAACAGGAGATACCCGCGACTTCGTCCGCTTTTAGAAGTGTTTTATAGTATAAGAGTTTTCGTTACTGTTCAAAGGTTTGGCCAGCAGAAAAATTTCTCCTATCGCGTTGAAAATATGGTTAATTGCTTCCTTGCCACAAGGAAAAGTATACTTAGAAGCCCAGAAATCATTAACAAAGCTGTAATGCGCTCCGAAAGAAACTGTTACAGACATTACTCACTTAGCGGAAACTCTGGCCGATTATGACGTCAGTGTAGCCAAAATTCGACATTGATGCCACCTTCTTCACTCAAAATCTACTATGCACCATGGGATATTAGCCGTCATTTTGGTCCAGACTGCATTTCAAACTAATCACAACCCTCGCTAATACAGCTCCTTGAAAATCAATACGTATACCGCAAGCGGAGGAGCACATTCACGATAGTGACGGCAGCTACACATTGGCTAATATCGCAGGTAACCCGGCGACTTGCAGTTTATTACTTCTGTCTTATCTGTGAACAGTGCATATATATTATTTATGAAGCTAGGATGCATATTGTTAAAAGGATTAGGAGTAACACATGGAAGATAAAAGTTGACCGTGACCACAAGTTGTTACTTGATATTAGGCATAAAGGAATTGGAAATTAATCTTTTGTAAGTGAAGGAGTCAGGGATTGGAATAATCACTATCTGGCACTCGATTTAATGCGTAAAGGGGTGTGAAAATTTTCTTCTGTGAGTGAGGGTATCTGGGACTGGAATAAATTACCAAGTGATTAATAATTTACAAAAAACGCTGAAGGAATTCAAAATTATAATTTGTAAATAGCAAAAGAAGATGGCTGGGAAAATTTAACACTTAAATTATATAAATTGATAATAATAACATTTGTGGATTTCAGGAAGGCATATGATTCCATAGACAGACAGACGCTCTTTGACATAGTGAAAGAATACGGCATAGACAAGAATACGAGTGCTCTGATACCTCGTCTAAAGTGAAATTTATGGGAGAAACATCAGAACCATTCAAATTTTGCACGGGTGTAAGGAAAAGAGATGGATTATCACCGATTTTATTCAACAAGATATTGGACAAAGTTATAAAACAATGGAAAAAAACAGGTCAAAGTAATACAGCTAGGAAGAACACGATATACCAAAACAATCATAAGATGCCTGGCATTTGCGGATGACCTGGCAATACTCAGCAACAATAGGCAGGAAGCACAAGACGCATTGGAACAGCTACATCAAATTGCCGCCAAAACAGGGCTACAAATTTCGTATGAAAAAACGCAGTACATTGAGAAACAGAACAACAACGTGCAAACAATACACACAAAATTTGGAAACGTAAAAATAGTAGGGAAATTCAAATATCTAGGGGAATACATGCAAGTAGGAGGATCTAACAAGCTATCAAATTCGGAAAGATCGGAAAAATTTCAGAAGGCTTACAGACTCACATGATCATATTATAACAAAAGAAATATATCAAGACAGGCCAAACTCAGACATTACAATACAGTGGTACTGCCAGAAGCATTATGTGCATCAGAAACAACCACGATTGGGCATTACGGAAGCGGAGAAAGTTGAGCGCAAAATCCTTAGAAAAAAATTTGGAGCAATTTATAAGGACGGCATATGGATGAAAAGACCAACGAAAGAACTATACGAACATACAGCTAGATTGACAGACATGATCAGAAGACGTAGATTACAATTCTATGGACATTTACAGCGAATGAACAGCACTAGATTCACAAAGAGGATCTTTGATGTGGTAAATGGTTCACTCAGGAAAACCAATTGGTTCCAGGAAATAGAAGAGGACTTGAATCACGCAGGGATCAGCAAGGAAATGACACGGGAAAGGGGACAATTCAAGAACAAAATTATGAACACAAAATTTAAAATACAGAAGAAAACAGGAACAAAATGGACTGAACAAAGGAAACAGGAACACAGTGAGCGTATGAAGAGGTTTTGGGAAGAGAAGAGGAAGAAGACAAATACAAACAAAAACTGAATAATCATGAATAATTTGAGTTTAAACACTGTCCTCAAGGGCAATAATGATTAATAATAATAAGTAGGGGGTAATTAGATGAAAAGGGAAATTACCACCGGAGCATGTGTTCTATCGTAATTAATCATTCAGCGCAATCAATTAAAAGGAAAGAGATGAACAATTTACCAAAAGCACTGAAATAATTAAAAATTGTATTTTAATTAAAGTTAAAATAACATTAAATGGAAAAACAGGAGTGTAGGGACATTGCTACCTAGCCTTATGCTTCATCGCAATTAAATTAAACGCCGGAAAATTAAGCATTGATTTCAGATGTTACAAAATAGTCAGCAGTTCTTACAGGTGGGTCTATAAGCACTGTTGAATGTGTACGGATTCTGGTTTTAAAGAAGTTCTCAGTGGTCATTTGTATTAGACTGGTCCTACTAGCAATCTAAAACCTTTCCGGCCGACCCGGTAGCGTACTGGTGATCTCTTGTAGCCAGGATATGGGTTTTAACTAGATATTCACTGTGATATCTCGACTTCAACGAGAAACACTGGAACTGGATGTGGGGATTGTTTGGTCGAACCTAATATTTTTCATGTACTGCGTGTGCTGATTCAGATATGATCTTCAGATAGTGTACTCTAACTGCTAAACACGTAGTTTTCGCGCAGGTATTCGACAACAGACGTACGAGCCTAGTTTTCATTCGGTGCTCTCGTCGAATATGGTCAATGGCGATGTTGCAACATCGACCTTAATGTAAAATCCACCAAAGGCTTCAGAAAGAATTTAAATTCGACTCGTCCTACCACTCATGTAACTGCATCTGCAGCAAAGAATATTTTATATAACAATTACCGTATAACCCCTGTTTTATTTCAAACATTTTAGTCACTAAAATATCGTCCTTTTAGCTTCTTACTTTGTGACGATAAGCCTGGTTGGCGATGTTTGTATAGATTCCTAAACTGTCCTCGCAGCGAGATATGGACTCCAGCGGAGGTCAATAACACCCAATGGAGCAGAAAAATTTATTTTACGATGCTGAAGCACTACTACAAATCTGAACCACTGGGCGCTGATATGCGACCTACCCTCAAAACATGATGTTATTATAATAGTTACGCAAAAAATACTACATCTGGAGTAGAAAAACACCTCTATATGTTTAACTTTGGAAACTTGTCTATTCGCTGCTTGAGAACTACATCCACAACAGTAATAAGTTTAACTAATCGCGTAACGTCAGATAACTTAAAAGAGTTGGTAAATCCTGAAACAATAGTCTGCTCTGCGATTATTATTATTATTATCATCGTATCAGTAGCAAATGAAATGTAAGATGACATATAATATACGTTAATAATGGAGTAAAATGTTCAATCAAATCACGGTAAATCAAAAGTTTGGACGGGCAGTACTGACATCATGCTCTCTGTACGGTTCAAAGACAGTAGTGAACCGAGGAGATAAGCTGCAGATGACGTGCACTGGAGAGTCAAGAAAGAGAGAGAGGGTGAATGAGAGAGAGGGTGAATGAGAGAGAGGGAAAATGACAGAGATGGATAAGAGAGGCTTTCTTTTCGCAGACCGCAAAGTCGTTATCAGAATACTGAAATCTACACAAGGAATAAAGAAATTAAACACTCTCAATCTACTTAAAGCAAAATAAGTCTGGTAATTGACATGGTAAACAGCATTTTATTTCCTACGTTCATTGTGTTTCTCCATTGTTCAGTAGTTGATTGACGTAACGTTCAAATTACGTAATTTTCTTACATTATAACCAACAGCAGAAACTTATAACATGCCAAATTTACTGACGCGTTAAATGCGTATAGGATTCAAACTGTAAAATTCAATTTTACGTGCTAGGCAAAAGACTACACAAAATAAGATAGGAATTGTGCTGTCGATATAATTTCTATACTGTTGTGTGAAAATTTTTTGAGGCAATATTAATGAAATTAATCCCCATTTAAACATTTTTTTCCCTCGTTGAACAATATTGAACAAATAGAACGAGCAAAAACATTTTAATTTCAAGAGTTCATTTGTTGTTCAGGTATGAATTTTTTTTTGCTTTTTATGTTTTTTAGAGTGATCATTTCTTAACCCAACTGGAGATTTAATGGACGGAATTACAAAATAAACCGAATTTTATTCCGTCCATTTAAACCTGAACAAATAATTAGCTCACATAAATATTATTGCTATAGTTGAATGTTATGTTTTCGTTTATTCTCCTTTTATTTGTTTCAACCATCAATTACTCCACTTCTTTTATTTATTTTTCACGAGTACTTCTTAATTCTATAGCTTACTCGTGTTGGTCCTTCACGCTCTTTATAATATGCTATCTCTTCAGACAGATTCGTGAACTAAACATATTTTTATTTATTATATCTTCTTCCCTGCAGCCACATTAGATCTACGAGTAGGTTAACTACTTTCACTATTGAAACTCGTGACTATTTGTTCTCTTGGATCTTATGTACCAGCGTTTCTCAACCTTCTTCGACCCGAGGACCAGCAAAATGTCAAAAATAATTCTGGAGACCTCTAACAAACATTATATGAGCCTATCATTTTTTTTTTTTATTATTTTTTTTTACTTATGTGTGAATTATTAACCGATCCTAACAATTGTTATCGGCACGTACTGCAGTCCGTTAATACCTACATCTACGATTAAGTCCATATAACATAGTCTTAAAGGAACGCCACTCTCTTTGGTACTAGCAGGAAAATTATTTTATTGTAGTTACAATGTAGTCATATTCTCATGTCTTGGAAATACCAGATTTTTGCCTGGTCGTTAAATATTCATGGTTTTTACAAAGTTTGATGAGTAGGCTTATGATTTGTACAATCTTCTAGTCTTATACAGTATGTATCTTATGTGAACTTATTTTTCGTTATGATATCTTAATACAAATATATTTAAATTTTTAAAATTCTCTCTGCGGGTCACCTGTTCTATCTTCCCGGACCACAGGTTGCAAAACGCTGGTATACTGTATATCTTTCTCACACTTCTCGTACAATTCTTGATTTGGTCATACAAGAAACATAGGTTCACCCAATGAAACTTCTTTTCTATTTCTGAAAGCTTCTGTCCAACAATTTACTTTTTTATTTGCTTAGGGCTTTACGCCTCGTCAACGTAGGGGTCATTAGGGGCGGCAAGGAGTGGGAAGGAATTCGGCCATTGTCTTCTGAAGAAAGCATCACGGCTTCTCGTTTGAAGAGTACTAGAATGACTGTTTTTGTCCTGATAAGGATTTGGATTTGGATTTGTATATCTTCTGGCATAGTCTACATATTGCCTGCGTGTTTCTAGTCCTTTCTTCAAACGATACCTACTCGGTTGATGTTCATAGTCAGAATTTAGCCTAGGAGCTTGATCTTGTCTGTTCTTTTTATAGTACCACATCTGGCATTCGTGTATTTGCCATTTATGTTTTCGTATACATTTTCTTCAAAAGATATTCTTTTCTAAAATTAACTGTATACCTTTAATACATTTCGTTGAAGTTTCTAAATCATGTGAAAAGAAATTCAAATGTGCAGGAGAAACAGCAAAATTCAAATCCAGCATTTTGCTGATCTCGTCTTATTCCTTTCACAGTGTTAGATCGACCTGGTGGCTCGGTGGTTAAGGCGTCTGACTTGAGATCGAAAGGTCCACGATTCGAATCCCTGTCTCGATGGAGATTTCCATTGACACGTAACCCGACCTTCACCTCTGGTACAGCTTGCTATGTAATGTAATGTAATGTAAAGTACGTCAGAACGTTTCCGTGGTTCAGTTACCTCTTTAAACTTCTATACCCTTTAGAATTGCCGGGTTAGGTTAAGGCGGCTATGACAGGGGCGGAAAGCGCAGGCAGTAGAAATCCTGTCATCAGGTCAATACGACCAGACGGAATTATTATTATTTCTCTCCACCATTATTTTCTCAAAAATGCGGTTGAACAAGATTGGGGAAGGGCCATCTCACTGTCGCCCATTCGTTTTACTTTCTGAAAGCTTGTTTTAGAATTCAGCATGTGAAGGAGTAAGATTAAATTTTAATCACATTTAAAATGATTAATGTTTTAATTTAATTCATGTTAATTTATTTTTAAGATTTTCTACAAGTACAGTGACGTAATTTTCGTTTTTTGCTTTAGCTTCAGCTTGAGTTATTGTTCAGGATAAACAGGATACTTCAGGTAAATTTGTAATTACACGATTGGAGAAATAGTGTAGAAGCAGATTTTCGATTGTTTGTTGTGGCGTTTAATTATACGATTTTTTTTTTAAGTTTCGATACATGTACTCAAATAAGGAGAAATAGATTGTCGTTTATGTTGTCGGGTTCAGCGGTAATCGAACCCTATATCCCTACTGTTCTACCGTTTGAGCACATTTTGAAAACGGCGACCAATAGGGAGGATGAAATAAACTGAAGACTGATTGACCCTAAATCAAAATAGTGATATTAATTTTAAAAATTTATGTTAGTGTAGCTATCTGTTTAAATTCCAGCAAATACAGTAATATGAGAAAATATGCTGATATTTAAGCCAAAATTAATCACTGGCCAATGATAAAGAAGCAAGCCAAAATTCAAACATAATTAAACACATGAAGAATACAATTAAACTTAAATCGAACCCGACCCACTCCAAACAATCCAAAGGACAATTACAAGAAAAAGAAAATGTAAAACATCCTCCTAATGATGAAAGATAGTAGAAATCGATGTTAATTGATGCTAAGCTCTTTCAAATGTTCACAGAAGAAGACAGGATATGACGCTGAAACGTAAATGTTTGTATTCGTAGACAGCGTAATCGTCCAAAATAACAATATATAACATAATTAAATAAACCCAGATCAGTGCTCAACACAGGATGCAATAAACAAGAGGGGAAAATGTGACTACCGTCACAATCATCACACTCCGATAGGTTATCTCGGTGAAGAAGCTGCCACTGTGTCTTAGTGCAGCATGCTATATCTCTACCATGCACCCTATTCACCAGTTTGCGCTAGAATGAATAAATTTTTTAAGGTACTGGAGGCTGTGACGTCGTCTTTTCAAGACTCAAAAAAAAACCATTAACTGCATAGTGGCAATAATTATTTCGATTCATACGGACTGTACTTTAATTAAAATATAAGGATCGGAAACTATTTTTTTTTTTTCGAGTCTATAAAACAATTTGACCGGATGTGAACACATATGATGCAGAGGCTAGGATGCTTCTGCAGTATAAATGAGATTATATAATAAGAGTAAGCATAGTGTTATAATAGATTCGGTTATAAAGTTGAGATTTTGGTCTGTTTATAACTATTTCCACTCGTATGTGGAAGGACAGTCAGGAAATGAAAGAAAATTTTCGAGATAAAGATCAAAGAAGAGACGATGTGAATGACATGATTTGCTGATGATACTGTACTTTTTAACTCCTATGTCTGAAAAGAACTCAGAAATTACGAAAAATATAAAGAAATTGAGAACAGAACTTAGAACTATAGAAACGATGTCAATAGCAGTAGCCGAATATTGAAACTGCAGTGTGGGTTTAAAAGTAAGCTAATTTGGTCCCTTAAGGAATGTGAACCGATATCCAAGGGACGGAATATAGAACAGAACTTTACCATGGCATTACTGCAAACAATTTATGCTAAATTACACTGGGCCAATTTACTAGTATTTGCCTGTAAATTTACTCGCTGCTATTAAATTCACTTTGTGCGATAAGTTGACTTGTTATCACACAACTCGCTCTGCTAGTTGAAAGGCGAGCTACATCACTTGTTACTCACTGCCGTTTTACTATCTGGCTAGTAGACTCATTGCTGCGCGTTATCACAGTAGTAGTTAGAGCGAAAATTGTAATTATTGCCCATTTACTTCGAAGGGTTAGAAATAAATATAGGAAAGTGAGGTGAATCACTGGGTAGGAAGAAGAAGAAAATATTCTTGTGCCTAGAAGTAAAAGATGAAGATCTTGTAGCCTACCGAAATATATAGAAATTGGACGTGACTTCGTCTGATTCTTTATTGCACATTATTTATAAAATGATCGAGAAATGAGAATGGCTATTCAAACTGACACTAAATGAAAAATAACATTACAGTATTTAGCTGCTGGTGATTCGTGGAAGTCTCTAGAATTTCAATTTAATGTTCTTGAACCTACAATTTCATTATTTTTGCTCGTAGTGACCACTGCGATTTCTCAAAGTGGATAAAACTAAGTTTTTTACGAGCTGGCTAATGTGCCCGCCTTTGCTCGGTCTTTTATATTATTTTTTTCTTTTGATGCAAAAAGCAATCCAAGTTGGTATTAGTAATAATAAATCATTAATTAATAAAATGAGGCTTTAAAAATTCTAATGATTGTTTTAAAGCTGTTGCAATCGTTTTAATCACAAAAAGAAATATATAATACTTCAGTGGTTAAAAAATTACTTGAATTTACACATATGGTTAGGTATTTCATCCAAACGAATTAATCATTGCTTAACTCAAAAACAACTTAACCCTTGTTATGGAGAGGGAAAAAGATGTATCGGTTGAATCTGAATATGGAAAAGGTGACGTGACATCAATATGAATACGAATGAGATGTAGCAAACAAGAAGCTTGGAACGGGGACGATTGAATCGTTTGTAATTTCCTGTTGCAATAAATAAGATAGCTTGTATTTGTAGTTCAGATGCAATTGGTCGTACCGTTTATCGTCAATTGTAATCTGAGCAATTTTATCCATCTGTTGGATTGCTTCAGCTATTTCACGTGCTGTTTGTCCAGATACTGTTCGTCTTTTAAGTTTTTTCCGATGACTTCAGTGGTAGTGTCATTTTCCTGCGTGACTTGGAGAGTTTTAAGACCTCTCGGTACAACCTCCTTCTGAGCGGGAATTTTTTTCTTGAGAAACCCATTTCGAACCATAGATTTCAAATAATTCTGGTACATCATCCGGCTTTTTTCTTTGGTTTATTTCCTAGAAGAAAAAAAGAAAATGAATTGAAAGTTATAAAACTAGGAAAAATAGGTTAAAAACCTTTTAACGTAGGCAGTTTTCTCTCAAGAAACCTAATTTTTTTCAGATGCCCACAATTGAAGGATGGAAATTCTTCTATCTTTGGAGTTTTTCAAGATTTTGTGGAGAGAACGACGGGAAAAATGTCATCATTTAACGAGTTCGTCACTCGGATTCTGTATATTTTAATTAGAAAAGTATCAACAGCATGGTATTTTTTACAATGCTTGAACGTGATTATTGTGTTTTCGTATATTGACGTGGTTGGCTGGGGAAACAGCGAAATTTTTAACGCTTACTTCTTTAAATGTCGTCACGAAACCAATAACCTCGAGATGTGCAAATACTCTGTTATTATGGAGATGGTGGGTTTTTCTTTAATAGCAAATTTAATAAAACCTTGCAGCAGAAATGGTGTCAGTTTTTTTATGGCTTAAAATACACGGACGGGAAAGGAATTCAGTCATTGCTTTTGAAGGAACCATCCCGGCATTTACCAGGAGTGATTTTGGAAAATGATAAAAAGCCGGATTCTGAATGGCCGAACGGGGATTTAAACTCGCGTTCTCCCGAATATTAAGCTAAAGCTTTACCATTCAGTCAGCACCAGTAATGCCGAAAGAAGAGTTGCGGGGAATGCTTTTGACATTCTTGTATGGTGGTTCGGAATATTTTCAAGACCAATCGACTGCCTCCACAAGCAGCAGACTGGAGAATTTTATTTCTAAGAGATATTATACTAGAGGAATAAAAAAAAAAAATTTGCAGTCCATTCGTAGTAGAGGCAGCTATAACTATGAAGTGATTCGACTAGCTGCTGCTTGAAACTAGTGGTGACTAGAATCGCGCGTTTCAATTCTCGTTGCAGGCAAGAGCGCGCTAGTGAGGCGACCACGTGACCTATCACTGACACCCGCTCAGAATGTTAGTTAAACGCTTCACAATTATTCGCAGTGCAGTCACGCTCAGGGTTTATAAGTCGGTTAATTTGTTTGTGTTTTGTTTGTCTTTTCGTCGTCATGACGGTAGAACTGGATGTAAATATGTCCAAATGGACAGGCCAGGAATTTTTTATTTTTTGGATATTTGTACGAAATATTAAGAACTGTGGGACACTAATAATAATACTTAGACGAATGAGAACGCATGGTGAAATAGTTTCAGAAGTTGGCTACTATATTCCGTCTGAGAAATACCTGAGAAACAGTCGCACATCTCATTTGTATATATCTTTTCATAAGTTAATAGGTAAGTACTTCAAGTAATCAAACATTTTTTCAGTAACCTGTAGAATATTTTTTATAAGAAAGTTGATCCTTCGAAGCTACTTCTCTCAAAAGCAACACAGAAGCACCTACTTTTTCTTTTCGGCTAACCCATTTTATCCTTCTATTTAATTTAAGAAATATTTACTCAATTCAGCTCAGGTCGACCTATAAGTTGAGGTTTGTATGACATTGTAAACAAGACTGAATGTTGTTGGATACTTCACTATGCACTCACTACCTACTCGTGCAAATCAGTAACTCCGTGCGATTTGCCAGTAGGTGACCAAATGCAGTCAACTCGTACCAGCTACAAAAACTGACCCGTGTGACTGGCTTCATTGACACTCGCTTCGCTAGCTACGAAAATCTCACTCAACAGCGCATAGCGAGAGCAAGTGTTAACTCGATCAGGATAATTGAGCCTTGAGGAACTGGGACAAAACCTTGCTCGAGTATGGCGAGGTAATATGGGACCCACATTTGTTGGATCAAATACAGCTCTTGGAACGGTGCAAAGGAGGGCAGCTAAATGTTTGCGGAAATTACAGTAGAACATTCATGTCATAAAGCAGTTTGGTTGAGGTTTATTCGTGATGGCCTGTTCGTATATTGGGAGGAAAATTAGGAGTAGTGTAGATAACGGATGATATGACTATTACTATAAACAAGAGCGTTATATAAGGCATAAAGTAGTGGAATACGGTAGTTTGCATTTGTGCGTCAGGGAGCGGAGACTCAAAGAAATTATTTTGTGTATGTATTGAAATATTTACCTCTGACAGTGAAAGTTAAAATTCGTGTAATGCAAAATTGGTAATTTAGCGGAAATGCCGGAAAGGCTTAGTCGCAATTAGAAATTAATTAATTATCTCCCCGAGTCGAGGCGTAATAAGGAACTAAAACGGGCGTGGCACAGTCGCAGTGACATCTATGTTCGAACGACAGAACTAGCTGTAGTAATAACACGTGCGGCCTTGGACTTTGTTGTTGAGCAATACGGAAGCACAGCAGGTGGAGTGGTTACTTTGGTCTGTAGATCTGTGATCATAACCTACCGGCACACTGCGTTCAGAGTCGTAGCCTCTGGTAGGTACTATATTTCGGAGCATACTTATTCCAAAACAGAAATAAAAGTGTACACATCTATGCAAGATCCCATGCGAGAATAGATAATTTGGAACACATTATAATATAAACCTGTGACAATTGCAAGTTAATTAGCTAGCATCCCAAAATTTCACATAATTTCCAGCATCGACTAAAAACACGTAGTTTAAGTATTAATTACTGAATTTGAACATAATTTCAACTCTTGTCCAGTTTCTGAATAATTTTGTCACCTTTCGTTTCTTACCCAAAAGCATGTCTTAATCTCCCAATCTCTTCAAACTGCAAGAATTATTTTTTCAGTGACTAAATTAGGTCGTGAAGGGGAAACTCGTTCTTTGGGCTTAAAGCTGTCAGTTTTATTATTTTATTATTATTACAAAACTCATAGAAGGACGCCGAATAAAGAAATTGCAGATAAAAATTTAATTTAATTTAATTGCAATGGAGCACACGCTCCGGGGGCAATTTCCCTAAACACCCATCTTCCCCCTATCCTGCACCCACCTACATTTGTCCTCTACCAATTTTAACTTTAAATTCTTTAAACGTTTTCGGTAAGTTATTCATCATTTCCCTTGGTAACTTATTCCAATCCGCCACGTACAACAGGCACTGCTTTATGGAGGTATTAGTATTATTGTAACTGTGTGTATACTGGGGCTGAAGTGTTCTGGATTTTGTTCTACAAAGTACTGTGAAGAGTGCGTTAGAATGTGAATATACCCAGATTTTGAATCATATGTTTATTTCGCAAAGCGCATTTCTGTGACTTATATACCTTTAAGGAGTTAAGACTTGAATTGTAAATATCTTGGTATAACACTTCATAAAAAAAATAATAATAATTGGGCAGGTGATAGAAAAAGGTTTCAAACTCATTCATTTATTAAAGAGAGTGATGAGGGGATATATCAGAGAAGTGAGGGGAATTGGGTTATCAAACCTTGGTCAGACCATTTCTTGAATATGGTGATGTAGTATGGGATCCACTTTTCGGATATCAAATATAGGAGTTGGAAGCGTTGCAAAGAAGGGCTGCTAGATTTGTCTCTGAAAATTACTCCAGAATGCAATCATTAACTGATATGATAAAGGAGATGGGATGGGATTCATTGGAAGAGAGGAGGCTCTGCACTTAATTAGTTTATTTTTTCGTCACATGCAGCGCCAGCACGCAACAGTATGGTTTTGTTAACTTCGGGTTGACCACTGTACATTTGTTTTCGTTGGCGATGCAGTCTGTGTACAAGAATTTAACAGTTAAAAAGCTGAAGTGATTACTTGTTAAAGCTGGAGCACGTAATCTGTAGAAAGCAAGAATTGAATAACAGGTAAGAATTCAAACCATCAAAGCCAACGAATATACGTAATATTAGCCACAAGATTTTTTTATTCCTTTTGTTGAGTTTAAAAGATCCGTTCATGTTGCATATATATATATATATATATATATTGAAAATAAAGAAAAGGCAGACATGAAAGATTCTGGTATTGAGTCCGTAGATCAGTACATCTATCTTGGCCAACTGATCAATATGAATGGTGACTCAAAGCCTGAGATCTACAGACCGATAAAGCTGGGCTGGAGAGCATACGGAAGAAATTCCATAGTTTTTAAATCGAACATGCCAGTACATCTTAAGAAACAGGTATTTGAACAATGTGTATTACCGGTCCTCACATATGCCTGCCAGACTTGGACCCTAAATAGCCACACGAAGCAAAAACTGAGAACTGCCCAGCGAAGTATGGAAAGAGCAATGCTAGGGTTTACAAGAAGAGACAGGAAAAGGGCCGTGCACATCCGTTCAATAACTAAAGTAACAGACATCTTAAAAAGAGTCATGACCCAAAAATGGCAATGGGCCGGTCATGTTGCTCGCAAAAGAGATGAAAGATGGACTACGATAGTGCTGGATTGGATACCGAGAAACCTGAAAAGAGCAAGAGGAAGACCCCCGGATCGCTGGGATAAGGATATACGTCGAGTTACAGGCGTGAACTGGAAGAGGATGGCTCAGGATCGATCGGCCTGGAAAGAACTACATCAAAACTATGTAGAATTAAATTCTAATATATAACTCATCAGACTTAAAGAGGCTACATCCTGAAAAAAGGATCGATATAGCTGCAATAATAATAATAATAATTTTAATCGCTTGAAAACGATTACCTTGACCAAACTATTTAATACTTTTTTTTTTATGTCAGTTTAATAGATTTTCAGTCGATCTAAAGTATTTTGAAAGTTAATTTTCTTGTAGAATGTAGCAGAAAAAGGTAAAAAATCCACAGCAAATCAAGGCTATGTGGCACAACTACAACATAAATAATTGATATCCAGCAGGGGCGCATACAGGGTTTATACAATCATTTCATGCTCTTAATTCAAAGCGTGGAAATCAAGCAACCACTTACCGCAGCTGTCAAGCGATGAATTAAAATCCAGTTTGGCAAAATGGCAACTACGCACTCGGGTCCACTTCGATCGAATTTTTCTATGCCGCAGTTGTGTAACCCACCGCTTACGCCAGTCTTTATCTTTGGAAAAAACGTGATAACTGAGACCCTTATTTTTCATCGAAATCGCCAAACTTCCGTAGATGCAACGATTAACCAGCGTAATTCTGTTTTTAATAAGCCTTGTACCGACGATAGCACATGTGCCAGAAAGCAAACAGGAAGTTGAGTATATCACATTTCGGTGGCCATATTGAAGTTACAAAGCTCTATATCGGTGATGAGGGGTGGAAAGATATTGGTGTGAGAATTAAAAGTGATGAGCTCGTAGGAACATCACATTCCTTAACTTCATTTTAATAAGGCATTTACACCATTAACCTGTAGTAGCGTTTAAGCAGGATCACAACCTACAATTAGAGTATGACAAATTACAGATCAAAGGTTATCATTGGTTTGTCAAGTCACTGGTTCGATGCTCGGTACGAAATTTCAATTACTTTTCAACGTTTACACCCTAAAACGCAGATATTGCGTAGTGCGATTACTATAGAAACATGTTTTCAGTGTTCATTTGAGTCAATCCCTATGCCATTAGATGAAAAACAAAAAGACTTTTCACCCTGAAATTTATGTTTTGCGATGAGATGCTGGGCTGACAGAGTCAAATTATTACAGTATTAGAGGTTTGATATGGTGTAAGGGTTTGGGAGAGGCTATACTAGCCTTTTCCAACCAAATGTTAACCTCTCCTTCACGAGGTGCACCCTGTTTGCACGGACGAGGCTCTGGCGACTGAAAGATTCCCGGTATAAGGAATCACCCACTGCTTGCCAACGGCCTCCGAAAGGAGGGCGGAAGAGCGGGGAGTGGTTCAGGGCACCCTCTTGCCCTTGGGGTTGGAAACGGCCCCTAAAGGCGGATGAATCAGAAATGATCAACGGCATGGGGATGCAGAAGGCAACGGGAAACCACTGCATTAAAGACCCAAAGGGTATCCCGAGGACATGTAATCCTCTCAAATTACATATATCATGATGGCTTCTTCCTGGGTAAAATATTCCGGAGGTAAAATAGTCCCCCAATCGGATCTCCGGGTGGGGACTGCTCAGGGAGGAGTCATCAGAATGGATAGAAACATTCTACGAGTCGGAGCGTGGAATGTTAGAAGTCTTAATAGAGCAGGTAGGTTAGAAAACATTAAAAAGGGAGAATGGAACAACTTAAGTTAGATGTTGTTGGGATTAGTGAGATTAAATGGAAGGACGCACAGGATTTCTGGTCTATGGGAACACAGGATAATTAGCACACAAGCTGTCAATGGAGTCACTGGTGTAGGATTTGTAATGAACAAGAAAGTAGGGAAACGGGTGAGTTATTATGAACAGTTTAGTGACAGGATTATTTTGATGAGGTTAGAAACTAAGCCCGTCCCAACCACATTAGTACAAGTGTATAATGCCAACGTCACAGGAAGATGACGGAAGAAATAGAAAAAATATACGCTGAAATTGAAGAATTAATCCAATATGTGAAAGGGGAGGAAAATCTAATAATCATGGGTGATTGGAATGCAATAGTGGGAGAAGGAAAAGAGGGGAATACTGTAGGAAGTTTTGGTCTAGGAGAAAGAAATGAGCGAGGAAGCAGGTTGCTAGAATTTTGTGAAAGATATAAGCTAGTAGTAGGACAAACACACTGTTTCAGAACCATGCAAGAAGAATATACACCTGGAAACGTCCTGGGGATACAGGCAGATATCAGCTAGATTATATCATGGTCAAACAGAGATTCAGGAATCAAGTTCTAAACTATAAAGCGTACCCAGGAGCAGACATAGACTCTGACCATAATTTGATCACAATGAAGTGCAGGCTGAAATTCAAGCGAATAAGGAAGCAGTATAAGCAGAACAGACTGGAAGTGAATAAACTGAAACAATCTAGCACAAGAGAAAAATTTGCAGAAATGGCAGACTTAGGTCTAAGAAGTAACTCTGAAAGGAGATCAACCGAGGACGAATGGAATGCATTAAAGACCGAAATAATGAAAGCTGGCAAAGAAACATTAGGCTTTAGGGAACAAGCTGCTAGAAAACCTTGGATCACAGAAGAAATTTTGGAGCTGATGGATCAGAGGAGAAGGTACAAAAATGCTCAGGATGAAACAGGAAGAGAGCAGTACAGGCAATTTAGAAATCAAATAAATAGGAAATGCAAAATAGCAAAAGAAAAATGGCTACAAGAAAAGTGTGAAGAAGTAGAAAAGGAAATGGTCGTAGGTAAAGTAGATGTTGCATATAGAAAGATCAAACAGAATTTTGGAGAAATGAAGAAAAGAGGTATGAACATTAAAGCTGCCGATGGGAAACCTCTTTTAATGCTCAGAAGATAGAGCTAACCGATGGAAAGAATACATTGAGAAACTGTATGTTGGGGACGACTTGAACAATAGTGTAATGGAAAAGGAAGGCGATGTCGACATTGATGACTTAGGAGATCCTGTTTTGAGGACAGAATTTAATAAAGCTCTGAATGACTTGAAAGCAAATAAGGCAGTTGGAATTGATGAAATCCCTGCAGAACTTCTAAAATCCCTAGGAGAGGAAGGAATCGAAAGATTATTCAAGCTGATATCAAAAAGTTATGAAACAGGAGAAATTCTAAGTGATTTTAATAAAAATATCATCTTCACACTTCCAAAGAAAGCACAACCCGACAAATGTGAGAATTATATCACCATTAGTCTAACATCACATGCTTCAAAATTATTGACCTAGAATAATATACAGAAGGATGGAAAGGGTAGTAGAAGAGATAGTAGGTGAAGATCAGTTTGGGTTTAGGAAAAATCGCGGTACAAGGGAAGCAATTCTGTCATTAAGATTGGATACTTGAAGGGCGGATTAAGAAAAACAAAAATACTTTTATGGCATTTGTTGATTTAGAAATGGCTTTTGATAATGTTAGGTGGGACAAGATGTTCAAAATTTTAAAGAAGTCAGGTCCAAAGTATCGAGATAGAAGAATACTCTATAAACTATATAAGAATCAGGTGGCTATAATAAAAGTAGAGAATCACGAGAGAGGTGCATCAGTTAAAAAGGGTGTGAGACAAGGTTGTAGTCTATCCCCGTTAATATTCAACTTGTATGTAGAAGAAGCAATGAAGAAAGTCAAAGAAAAATTTCCATGTGGCATAAGTTTTCAGGGAGAAAAAATTAGTATGCTACGATTTGCTGACGACATTGTCTTGTTAGCAGAGAGTGCTGAGGATATTGAGAAGTTACTGAATGGTATGAACAAAATACTGAAGGAAGATTTTGGACTGAATATAAATCAAAGCAAGACAAAAGTGAT